>OX465098.1:3352920-3910420 GCA_949987625.1 Chalcis sispes | reverse complement strand
TAAAGCGGTGATATTGAAGTTTTCGTATATTTATAAATTGAGAATCGTCGTTTTTTTTTTTTTTTTTAGATAATTTTTTTTTTCGGATTTTTACGTTTGTTTTAATGCAATTTTATGATTTATTATTAATCATTGAAACTATACAGTAATTTAACAATGTTTAGTAAACAGTACTTGTAAAATCGTCATTTTTTAAACATAAAAATTATAATTTGAAGTGAAAAATGATAACAAATTTTACTATATTTCAATATTCATCTCAAGTATGAAAAACAACGAATTATCACCGACATAAACATTTTTTTTACGACAATTATTTATATCCGATCGAGAAATGCATCTATATTCACTTGACGCGAAATCATGGAAAATAAAAAGAAAAAAAAAACAAAAAAAACAAAAAAAAATATAAATCGCCGCAATTGTGCTTAACCCAACAACGAAGCGGCATGCCCCAACTCATAAATGCAACTCGCTACAGAGGAAGGAAAGCATCGATTAAGTCGCCGCTGAAAATTAACATTTAAAAGCGGAAAATTTGCAAGTGCCGTTGTTGCTGGACCATAAAGGGAGGAAGCGCTTGTACTCGCGTCGTACATTATGCAGCGTACCAGGAACACGAGCGGTGGAAAATAATGAGTGCAAGAAGAGCAAGAAAGGGAGGAAAAGAGAGAGAAAGAGAGAGAGAGAGAGAGAGAGAGATAGATAGAATAAAAGAAAAAAAAGCAACGCTGGCTCGTTTTATTTATGTCCAAGGCAGTTTGACGTCGCGTTAGCATTAGTAACGGAGCAAGAAAAACGAGTTGCCTTCTCTGCTTCTTTTTTTGCAGTTACTCGTTGAAAATGATGTGCTTTCCGTAAAGGAGGAGGAAGAGGCGAAGGAGAAAAGTGCTTTGCACGTCGATGAGAAATTGTTAAGCCGCTCGCAAGCTGCGAATAGGTTTTTTTTTACAATCAGGTCATTGTTTACAATAAAGTCTACTATAAGATGCGTAAATTAATTTATTGGCAATTAATGAGATAAATTTTCGAATTAAAATGAAAAACTTCTTCCATTTAATCATTAAAAATTTGAATTGAATAATATTTCAAACTAAAAATATGCTTCTTAAGATTTTTAGTTTAAGTTATGAGCATTCAAAAAAACCAGTAAAATTCTTCGAAATTAAAAAAAAAAAGCTAATAGTCGTAAAAGCTTTTCAGAAATGTTGGCCCAGTGAAGCGGTTGTAAAGTTAAACTTCTAATCTTGAAATATTGATCACACGGAGTTGAACTAATTTTTAAATAAAATAAATAAATAAAAATAAAATCGCAAAATAAATACATTATTTTTTTTATTAAAATAAAATAGATATATGAAAGAATTATAAATCTACGAATTTTAATTTTCCATCTATTTTGTAAAAAAATATAGTTACGATACATATGCGCAAATATTTTATTTAAGTGAGATTTTATGCATTAATAAAAAAAAAAAAAGAAAGAAGCGAAAGCTCTTTGCAGGTAGAGTACGCGGTACGCGTGGGCCGGCAAACGTACATAAATAAAGCGAATAAAGTTGAAGGATACGGAAGAATTTCTCGTCAGTGCCGCAAAGAAAAAGGGCCACTGCGAGAGAGAGAGAGAGAGAGAGAGAGAGAAAGAGAAAGAGAAATGTCGACGTTATGAAAAGAAACAAAGGTTAAGTTCTCTCATGTATGTGCGTCGTTACGGGGTGATCTTGCTAAAATGTAAATGCTCGGCATTTATTTTACTCTCTACGGGTCCTGTATGACCTTCGTATGTTTGTATACGTACGCGCACTTGCGCTATCGTCCAACATTTTGTATACTTATCGCGAGCAACGTGCGGAGAAAAATTTCGAGGCTATGTGGAGGTTTACGCGAATTTAATAACGTTTTTTTTTTCTTTTTATCTTGTTATGGTAATTACATTTATGTAAAAAAAAAAAAAAAAAAAAAAAAGAAATAAATAAAACAAATGTTGCATTTGTTGTAGATAATTGAGTTGGTTTTATTTTTTAAACTTTATATTTTAATCATTTACATGTAAAAAAAGGAACTTTCTTTTATTTATTTAATATATTTTAATCGAATGTAAGATGTTTACAAATAAGTATTTGTAAAATGAATACTATTTACTGAAAATCAATTTTACTGAAACACGCAAGTCTTGGAAATAATAATACGTTTAAAACAGAAGGACTAAAAATTGGGAAAGGACATTAGTATTTTAATATATATACATAAAGTAATGACAACAAATTTAATTAATATTGAATGGCATCTGAAGTCGATTATTTAGTTAACAAAGTGATATTCATACTATTGATCATTACTATAAGCATAATGAATTTTGCTAGAAATAAGATTTGACTAGCGACTGCAACACCGTTGCGAAATCATCCGTGGTGTGCTCGTAAAGGATTCGAAAATCATTCTGATATTCTTGTATGGATTCAAGAATTAAATTTTTGTTTTCAAAAAAGTTTCATAAAACAAAACTTGCGATGGTGCGAAACTTGCAGTAATACTTCGATAATATTGCACTACATTAAATGTAATAATAATTATTACTTAATAAAATTATGGTTTTCAGCTGCTATTCTATACCTCGATAAAATATTATTAATAATTAAAAAATTGTTGATCGCAATTTTAACTTAGTCAAAGTTATCATTTTCGCGAAAAAAGAAAAATAAATGCGCAAGCCAATCCACAAAAGAAAAAAAAAAATCTCAAACACAAAGCACATGGAAACCCTTGCGCTTACCAGTCCTTCCACACCGAGTTCCACACACTTACACAGAAAAATAAAAAAAGCACGAGAATAAACGGGTCGAAAAAGAAAGGCGAGAGAAAAAAAAGATGAACCGAGCGCGCGGGCGCGAGCTTCTGTTTTATTTTCGTTTTTATATAGGCGTGCGCGCCCGTATATACGGTGGCAGTGCTCATTTTATTTGTTTTTTGTTTCATATTTTCTCTCTCTCTCTCTCTCTCGCTCTCTTTCTCTTCACGCTAGACGCGCGTGCGACGCTCATTTGTAAAATTTTACGACGTTCAGGCATCCCTACCCTTCTTTTTCTCCTCGTCCATAACGCGCGTTCCTTGTTTTTTACGCATTTTACTTCAATTACCGCACCGCAGCGACATTCCCGCTCTAGTATGCGTAGACTCTCTATGCGTTTGCGTGCGCGCGTTTCAGTGTGTGAGTGCGTATAACTCGACGTTCCCTTCCGCGTACGCTTCGTCGTCGTTGCCACCGCGATCCTGAAGTGAGCTCAATGATAAGAGCCAGCGGCACGAACAAATTTTATATATAAATTTTGAAAATGCTAAGGTATGATATTTTTTTCATTATTTATTATTATTATTTATTTATTTTTTTTTTTTAATTATTTATTTATGAACTTATATAGAAACTGATTCTACATTTCAAGTGTGCAAACGTACATTTTTATGCTACGGTAATCTGTTACTGAATACTGATATAATATGAAATGTACTACTTACAATATTTTAGATGTAGGAGGAAAAATACGAGCAGAAGCTTTGAAATTAAAATATAAAATTTTTTTTAAAAATATTTTTTTCTAAAAAGAATTTTCTAAAAATATCTCTTAAATATTTATGAACCATAGTTTATTAAAAGAAAAATTAATTTAATAAATCTTGGTTCAAACGCATAATTAAAAATTATTGAAAAAATTAAAGTTTACTGTAGAGATCTGTAGAGAATAGGATGAAATTTAATAATTAACATTAAGTGAAAGTACAATAAACAAAACTATCCTCGATAACCAAAAGCAAATAAACTAAGCGTATCTTGGCACGATTGCTTTATAAAAAATAAAAATCCCCTCCCAACTTTGTCGTGTGCAGCCTACGGTAAAATCGCATTTTACCTTGAATAAGAAAGTACATACAATCCGTAGTATAAAATAGACAGAAAAGGGGAAAGAAAACGAATCTATTCCACGTTACTAGACTCGCTTGCTTCGGGCTTTCTCCACCCACGATATTGGAAATATCCCAGGCGCGAGAAGCTTATTTCGACAATAGCACCGGCAGCTTGGGCTAATAATATTCTCGTCTCTTTCACTTTTTCCCTTTCTCTCTTTCTCTCTCTCTCTCTCTCTCTCTCTCTCTCTCTCTCTATATATATATATATATATATATATATATATATATATATATATATATATATATGGTATATCTTTCTTTCTCTCTTTCACCATCTTTCGCTTTCTATTTTTCTTCAGCAGAGGTGAAAAAATGAAGAAAAGATCCTGTACCTTCTGGTCGACTTGACAAGAACAGAGCAAAAGAGAGAGAGAGAGAGAGAGAGAGATAGGAAAAGCATTGTGTGGAAGATCTCGGAGTAGTTGTACGTGCCCGCGCGACAATGTGTGTACGTGCCTGCGTCTTTTTTGGCTGCTAGATGGCCAATGGCCACGAAGACCGAGAGATGTAATGAATTATTAAAAGCCGACGACGACGGCAACGAGCGGGGATGGAAAAAAGGAGAGGAGACGATGAAATTCGTTTTTCCCTCATCGTCGCTTGCGAGCTCTCCCCGAGTAATGTGAACTTGAGTGTTTTCTTTATGTGGAATTTGTAATAAAGGCCCTCGAAATCGCTGCCCATTTTTTTTTTTTTTTTTTTTTTTTTTTTTTAATTTTCTTTTTTTACTTTTTGTGTTTCTGTACAAAATAAAATAATATTTTGATGTAGGTTTTGAATAATTTCATTTCAATTCAATGGATTGCAGGCTTTGTTAAACTAATTATTCGTTAATTATGTAAGTTATCGTATTTGCAGTAAAAATTATTTTGACAATCTCTTTTGTAAACAGTAAATAATATAATTAATTATAATATGAGTAATCAGTTGTTAAATTAGAACTTTGAAATTAAACGATTTATTTTATTAAAATAAAATTTTAATATAAAAAAATTATAAAAATTAATTCAAGCTTTAAAAGTTTTCATTAAACTATTAAGCTGATTTACGCTCTGAAAAATAAGAAAAGTGTAAGTAGCCATAGTAATTAACTTTATTAAAACACTATTTTTTTAAAATTAAAAACTCTAAGTTCTATAGAAAACTTCTATACAATTTATTCGATAATCATAATGTTTTATTCATAAAAATACAAAAAACTATATTATAAAGCACTTTCTGCCTCTAATGTTTTCATACTAAAAATAAAGAATAAAAAAAGCAAAGTTAAACAAATTTCTCTCCCATAAGCGACCATAAAATTAACGTTTAAAATAAATCTAAAATGTTTAGAGGTACTGCACTGAAAAATAAATTCTAGCAAGACAAAATAAAAGAACAAAAGAAGAAAAAAATATAGGCGAAAAGAAGGTAGAGAGAAAAAGACACCGCGGAGAAAGGGTAAGGCAACCGTTTTGAATGAACAGAGGAGAAGAGCACATGGAGGTAGCGAAAAAAAAAAGAAAAGAAAAAAGAGGGGAGAGACTTGCAAGGCCGGAGCGAAAGAGAGAAAAAAAGAGTGCTAGCTGCAATCTTTTGATATTTCAACGAAGCAGACGAGTGGCGTGCCGTAATGAAATCATCTCCAGTGCTTTGATCTTCACCCCTCTTTCCTCTTTCCTTCTCTTTTCCCCTCCCTTTTTTGCGCTTGCGCGTTTAAGAGTCAACCCTTCGAGGCACGCAGTTTTACCGTCTCGCTCCGCTTATTGCAAAGATTTCACAGACTATAAAGTCATCTATCTTTCTCTTACTTTCTTTTTATTTTTTGCACGCGTGTGCGTTGACTCTTCCCCTTTTACCCCTTTGCTTTTTTTCTCTTGTTTCACGCGGTTCGTGGATGCTTTTCGTTTTGCTTTCTCTCTCACTCTCTCTCTCTCTCTCTCTCCCCCACTCTTATGAACATAGCTATAAACACATTCTCTTGAGTCTGTAAACGACGTAAAGGCAATTTTGTAATTACGAGACGCGTTGAACGGTGTTAATTTGTCGAACACAGTGGCTGGACAACTTGAGAAAGTAGATGAAATTCGCGAGAGACAGAAATATATTTAATAGAGACAATAGAATGAAGAGAAGTTTGAAGTATATCAGTCACATGTTACATTTCTGACACGTGTGCTACTGAATATAACCGCGCAACTTTAGAATTGTGTGTTGGCTTTTATGTCAAAGTTATTGTCTGTGAAAATAACTCTAAATCTTAACGTTTGCACAACTTAATAATAAATGTTTGCATATTTATTTTTATTTTCATTTACATTCAAAATTAAAGTTAGATAACTAGATTCAACAATAATAAATATTTAACGGCAAATCAGAATAAAAAATTATCTTTGAATAAGGCAGACAATATTTTACAAATTATTGAGGCAAAAAATCCAATTGAGCACAAATAAGCATTATATTTCCAAACGAAACGTCATAACCAATGCCGTTATTAAATACAAAATACAAACTTTCAATTGACAAACAAACTTACACGCCGCAGAGTAGGGGCAAGAAAAGAGACGAGATCACCATTATAATTATGAAAAATAACGAATAATAATGAAAATCAAAGCACCCCCTTTCCGTTAAAAGAGAAAGAGAGGAAGAGAAAAAGAGAGTCTGCAACTTTCGTTGCTCGGGCGCGTTCGCTCCTTTCTCCTATCTCGCTCTCTGTATCGAGCACAACCGGGACTAACAGCCTTTAATTAATAAAGTTAGTTGAGCTACTTTCAAAGTCTTGTCCCTCTCGCTCTCTCCGGGACGCGCTTCTTCTCGCGCGTTCAAACTCTCTCTCTCTCTCTCTCTCTCTCTTTCTCTTTCTTTCTCTCTCCGCGAGTACGTTTTCCTATACCTTAGAATTAAAGTATACCACGCCCGTTGCGCTTTACTCTTTTTCATGACTCTCGTCTCTCTTCTCGATAGGCCTTCGCTAATTTTTGCACTTTTCTGCGAGCCGTCTAGCATCTGCCCACCTCTTCGGCAATTATAAGCGACTTTGTACTTTGTTACGTTCATTAGTTAATCGAGAAGTTGCTCGCCGTGGAGGAAGATACGTATAGATGAAAAAATTTGGAGAAATACAATTATGAGGATGGATTTAAAGTTTGTCTATCTTTGTGCTTCCTTATTATGTTTAATATATTTTCTGACTACAATAGAAAGAATTTTTATGAATATTTTAAAAAAATTTTGTTGTGTTTAGGTTACTTTAAAATATAATTTAATCTCATAAAAAGTTTGACTGACAATATTATTCTACTTTTATTTTTAAAATCTATACGTAATATATTCAAACATTATCTATACAGAATCATACACAAATCTGAATTACATGAAGCTAAAAAACTAATTTTTATTACGTTAATTTTTTCATTCTTTTTAATACTTGATAAATTGTCAATGAAAGAATTAAAAAATATTTATAACTACTTTCCACATCTTCAAATTTCAAAAATTGTAACAATCATCTTTCTTTCCACGCGATATCATAACCCCTTACTTTCCACCTTTTTTCCTTCAAATTACTCGAGTAGAATTTTCCCATTATAACACGCGAATGATATCATCATTTTCCACGGAACACGAATCCATTCGTTACACGTTCACTTCGAGCTGGCTTCGTTACTTTTTTTCCAGCCCGTTCAAAGAACAACTGTTTCGCTGTTTTCTCGCTGCCAACCGATAATTGATAACGCAGCCGGTGAACGTTTACTAGAGAGAGAAAGATAATACACCAATGATGTATTTTACGGGAATGCCAAGGTAGGTGGAGCTTCGGCGCGCGCAGACACGCGAGAATTAAGATGCTCCTGTCCTTCTCTCTCTCTCTCTCTCTCTCTCTCTCTCTCTCTCTCTCTCTCCCTCTTTTTAGCAAAACATGTAGCCCCTTTTCTCAACGCTTTTTTGACCCCCCGCCGGGCGCGTATCTATTTTCGCGCGCGCGAGTTATGACACACCGAGTAAAATTGACTTGAAATCCGGCCAGGATAATAAAAAAGTGTGTATGCGTCACTCGAACGAGTGGGCGCTTATATCTATATATCTATGTGTCGGCAAAAGGTTACGGATGCGTGTATAAAAGGCAACGCGCGAACTCAGGAATTCGATATTCTTGAGTCGCGGTATTATTTTACTGAGGGGAGATGGAAGTGTTCCGTTATGTTCGAAAGCTTTAAACAGCAATTTTATTTTGAAACAATTTTTCACTTGCGAAGCATATTCATAATAAAATGTTTTTAAAAAAATATACGTATAATATAAAATAATTTTTGTAACGTTTGACATGTACGAGTGAAATCTTGGCGAAAAGTAGAATACTTCAAAAATAGTCAGACATCGTTGTGATGCTTTGCAATATTACGACAATTAAAAAAAATGTTTTTGATCTAATAATCATCTATAAGTTAACAAAAGATGTTATTTTTCATCCCAACAGTTTTCTTTTTATTTTTCTTTTTTGTTATGTTTAATCAAGTTAAAAAATTGTTTTTAAATTGATTTTAATATTATTTTTGTATTTTTAAAAATGAAAAATCTCAATTGATCTTCAATTATGATAACATTTACAACTTCAATATTCACCAATCTTCGTATAAATCTACATCCAGTTATTAAGAAATGTCAAATGTTTCCTTTGTATGTTACGGTGAAAGAAATAATTAAGAGAAATACGATATATTTTATAATTTTGTATATTTTATAATATTTGTTCTTATTTTGACGTAGTTAAACTTTTAAAGTTTGTTCAAATTAAAATTACAAAATATACATCTTATTTGTATAATGTGTTTAGTAATCCCAAGATTAAAAAAAAAGGACTAAACAAATATTTTTATTTCAATGAAACTGCCAATATTTTTTTGCCTTCAATAAAAACACAAAATACAAAATTTTTTAAAAGTTTAAACATTAAACAGCAGCATTGCGTCGAGGAGCAACATGCAGGCGTGTAAGCACGAGGAGTCTGATAACGCACGCGTACAAGCAGCAGTCTCACCTTGTTGGGTGTCGTGGCCTGTTGCTGGGGCGAACAGCTGGTACTGTGTATGGTCGGCTGATTGCTAGTCGGCGGTGGCGGCTGTTGCACGATGCCCTGATGGTTCAGGTGGTTAAGCTGACCGGCGAGTTGAGGAGGCGGTGGTTGTTGCTGCTGCTGAACTATCTGAGTCTGGGCAGCCGTTGGTTGTAGCTGCTGGTGGTGGCTCTGGTGGCCGGCAGTCGGTGGCAATGGGTGACTCGTCTGCTGCTGGTGCGTTGCGGGGAACGAGGGCACCGTGAACGGGACAAACAGCATCGGGCCGCCGAGGATGTGCGCACCACCTCCACCCACTGCGCCCGTCTCCTCCCTACACCTTTTTGCGTATGGCTCGTTTAATATGCTCGTCTACTTTTATTTTCTTTTTATATATATTTTGGAATGGGATTAAAGAAATATGCTTTTACTAATGGCTCGCGAGAATTAATAAACACGGTTCGATCCTACTTCGTCGAACTATTGATGTCATGTGTGACAATATTGAAATTTATCCAGATGGATCTGATTTTAAATGTCAGTTATAAAAATAAAAAATAGGACGAAGAAGTAGTTGACCAAAAAGAGAGAGTTTATTATGCACGCATGCTCCGGTTCTAATGTTTTCGTTCAGGTACTATGGGGCTTGGAGAATTGTCGTTGATCATTACCTGCACTCCGTTCCCAGACTTTGATGCTGGGAGTGGGCGTAGGGGGCGGCTCGGACGGAGGTGGTGGACGCCACCCTCGCTACCCTTAGCGAGATGCCGCCCCGTTGACTGGTGAGCTGGACCGCAGTAGTCGGTTGCTGTTGCTGCTGCTGATGATGACAGCAACAGGCACGACAACCACCGGTTGTAACTGGTACGCTGCTAATCGGTTGGTGGTGGTGGTGGTGGTGGTGAGGATGGGAACTAATGCCCTGGTGCAGGAGATGAGCACTCGGTGCTGCGGTCTGAGGGGCCCTTGGCCCCGTTGAACACCCGGAGCTCGGGTACACACCAAGCAGACAGCCGACGAGCGGAGTAGTTCCGGGGCCCGATGCGGTCGAAGCGGTATTGAGGGACGTGGAGGCACCACCGGTCACCCCAGTGACCTCGGTCTTGCCGTGACAGCTGCTACACCACTGCACCGAACTAGGCCAATGATGGCCGGTGCCGGTTGGTAGATTACCGCTTGGTTCTGGCTGCGGCTGGTGGTGATGGTGATGATGGTGATGGTCGGGCGCTTGCGATAGGATTGTCGGATGGGTATTTAAGGTTCGAGCGTCGATGATAATTGGGCCCCGGACCACCGTTCTGGCCTGCACCGCCTCCTTCAGGTCGCCGCTGCGTACGGACGGGATTTTGTCTTCTTTCCTACTGCCGTCCTTGCGAAACGTAATCCTCCGATGCCACAACCAGCGACTTGTTGAGTTTCACAGGTAATGAATCGATTGCTGCGTTGTAAACAGCCGTGAGGTATCAAGTTTCGACAAACGGATTTCTCTTTCTCTTTCTCTTAAAACTTCATGAAGACTCTCGAGTTTTTGGTTGCACCGCGTCAAAAGTTAAATGGAAAGAGATATAGAAAACGTCTGAGATGTATATTCGAATCGGTACGAAGATGCAGCTGCTGACTTGCTCAACCGTAATGCTTCTATTCTCCACGTGGTCGGCTCAAAATTTTGTTGTGCCGGCTGCTGCTTCCGCTGTACGAGTACAAAGTTTATCGAATGCGCAATTGCTTTTTTTCGAGGACTTCGATTGATTCGTGTCACGTAAACTGACCTTACTTGCGATCACTTTACAGTAAATTGTTAAGTAAATTGTTGCAAGACAGGAACGCTGGAAATGTCTGAAGGATACACCGGACAAATTGTTTGTAAAATAGTAGCCTGGCAATCGAGGTAAACTTTGCTGTAAACTTTAATTTTTCACTTATCACTTAACTTTGAAAAAATTCACCGTTGTCTTGTTTAACGATGGACAAAGGCAAGTAAGTTGGTCACGTGTTTTCTTTGAAAGCACAAGCCGCAGCAATCCACGCTCTGTAGCAACATACACAGGCGATTTTTCGTTGTTTACGTCGCGATGGTTCTTACAGTCGTCGCTTGACTGTATAACCGACACTTTATTCCCGATGCAATAAAATCTTATATCTCTCTACCGATAAACACACTCACATCACACTCTTTCTCTTTCTCTCTTAATTCCCTGTCGTCCCGGCTCGGAATCTCTCGCAATTTTATTTATCTCGCTCTCCACACGAACGCGAAATCGATCATCGATCGTCAAAAAACCATGATTACACGCGTGATAAGACCGATCTCATATCGTGTCCTCGAAACTAAATTTATTAAAATATCCTAAAACGATATATCGTCTAGAATAATCAGAAAGCCGTCTTATCAAATGTGTATACCAAACTAAGTGTGGTTAACTTCATCTTCATAATCATCATGATAGCGAAGTTATATATTTTATCGAAGACGGTTACTTCCGATGTACGCCGATATATTGCGAACGCTCGTTATTTCAACGATATTTACGATGTCACGCGCGATGAAAAAATAAAAAAAAAAATAAGGGGAGGATAGACCGATGAGCGAGAAACTTACTGAAAAAAAGTAAACTCTGTAAAGGAGCGGCGCGAGAGAAAGGCGCGAGAAATAGAGAGCGAGCCTCGCAAAGGTAACCCGTGATGTCGGAAGGTCGCTCGGCGACTGACTAGTACTTCCGCTCTTGGCTGTTGTGCGTTTCGCGAGGAGGGCGAAGGAGGAGGGGATAGCTGCTACTGCTACTGCTGCTGCTGCTGCTGCTGCCTGTTGGGTTGTTGTGTGTAGGGGTCGACGGCGGCGGTGGTGGCGGCGGTGACGGCGGCGGGGTTGGTTGTGTCGGGCTGCCGTCGGTGCTTGCTTGCTTGCTTGCTTGCTAGCTTGCCTGCCTGCCTGCCTGTTTTTGCTTTTGCGCGCGCGGGAAACCAGAGCCGCGGTCTCGTTGCTTCACTACCTCTGTCTCTCTCACTCTACACGTTGCCGGCTTGCGTACTCGGCCCGACTTCACGTGGCCCCAGTCGGCATGTGCTTTTTTGTGACTCTGTAGATGAAGATGAAATCCACGATGATTATATGTGTCTTTGATGAAATTTCGTTTAGTTGGTTTACTCGAAGCGATGCTGGCTTTATTATTTTAGTAAAAATTTTTTTAACTTTAGTTGTGTTTTCAAGTTTTTTTTTTTTTTGTTTAGCTAGTTATTTTGAAATGTTTATTTAACGTTACGGCTGGTATTCTGGTCGGGTTAGTTTATTTATTTATTCTGTTTCGATTGAAATTTGATGGAACATCAGTTTTTTCTAGCAAGTGAGTATATGATATTACGAAGAATTTCTCGATATACTTATAATTAACCAATAAAATACGTTTACTATTTTGTAAAGGAATTAATAATATTTATTTTTGTGAGTTTTTATGTAAGTGAAATCAATTATTAAATCGCACTATTTATATTTTTTTCAGCACATAAAGAAAGTTTCAGTATTTAATAATTTAAAACTCTGCGTGTCGATAAATTCTTTAGTCTGAATATTTATAGGATATGAAAAAAAGTTTTTTTTTATTTTGTCAAATAAATTAATGTTTATTTACTCCCCCTTTATTATATTTTTACGTAGGGAAAAAAATTACAAAAATTTACATTTTTTCAGAAATTATTTTTAAAATTTTTACAAATTATATTAACTTTGAATCAAGAATATAAGTAACATTTTACATGAATTTGTTTTACTCGGATAAAAAATTTTTTCGTCGTTTTAAGAGCAATGTATGACACTTTTAAAATCAATAAAACGTGTTACATCATTCTCTTTAAAACTAACTCTTTTCTTTTAATCGCAACTACTTTATTACACTTTCAATTCTGTCACATTTAATATTTTAAATACTCAAACGAATATATTTTTTTTCGGCAAACTACGCATCACAAAACTTAACAACTTCATCAAGGAAAAGAACATTTATAGTTCTGCGTAAGGTCTAACAAGCAGCACGAATTATTAAGATCCTGCGAGGAAAAAAAAACAATAGCGCAGTCATCTAATTGGAGAGCGAGATAAAACAATTCGAGAATAAAACGAGCCCCGGGTTAAAACAGGAGGAAAAGAAACGTATACGAGGTAAGGGAGTGGACGAGTAATAAACGAACGGGCGAGCGATTAACTTGTCAATCGAGCCTGCCGGCCATTGTCGTAGACGCGTAGTTCGCGGTCACTGCGGGCGCATTTCGTCTCACGTAAAGCGACGTTCGTCGTGTGTGTCAGATCCGACGATGATTGATTCACGAAATTATTAGACGATTCTCACCTTCCTTAGCCACACTTTAGCACACTACTCGTTTAGGCACCTTCTCTCTGGGACACTCCTGCTAAACACTCGCGTCACTACCTTCAATACTCCATTACTTTTCCTTTTCCTTAAAGCCAGAACTTCACGAAGGCACACACACGCACGAGTAAAACGAGAACACGGGAGATGTGTCACCAAAATAAAGCACGAAGAACGAAAAACAACGAGTTAAGTATAAAAAAATCCGCGCGCTCCTTCAACTTTATCTTTTCGACACACTGCGCGGTAATCCGTCGCGCAATATCAAACTCGTGGTATGTACATATATGTATATGTATGTACACATATACATATGTTTATATATATGTATATGTATGTAGGTGTAGGTAAGTGTATACGTTTGTGTATATAGGAGGCGCGGCGTGTGTTTCGCTTGCGCGCGCCTGCTCACTCACCGTTGTTGTGTATGTACAAACACACGTGCCTGTTTACCCTCGGCAGCAGCCGGTTGCTTTGGAAAGCCGAGACGAGTCGAGAGAATGCGCGCGCGAGCAAGGGAGAGAGAGAGAGAGAGAGAGAGAGGGAGGATTAGAGAAAGCCTCGGTCAAGTGTGGCCCGAGAGAATGATAAGTAGAAAAGGAGAACGCGAGACATGTATTCGAGAAGTAAAAGAAAGGGATGAAAGAAAGTGATAGAACGAGAATGAGCGATGAAACACAGAGGGGATCGAAAAAGGGGGGGAGGGAGAGAAGAGGATGAGAGAGGCTAGTGTTGACGTCGAGTGTGTATGTTTGTGTCCGTATGTGTGAGTTTATTCGTGAGTAGGTATCCGTGTGTGTTTAGTGTGTCTAGTGGCCTAGTGCGTCTATGAACTAGAGAGCGCGCTCTCTCGGTGCTGCGTGTTCCGCACGGTAGGTGGGTAGCGTGGAGACAAGAGCCGAAGCCCGTGTATCGCAATGTATCGCGGCGCTGCCGGCGGCTCGACGGAGATAGAGCGATAGAGATAGAAAGAGAAAGGCTAGCAGCTAGGGGTACATTGGTGGGGGGGATGGCGGCGCCCGAACGGGGAGCTTGTTCGTTCATTCGTTCGCTCGAGGGGTAATGTTGAAGAGAGAAAGAAAGAAGGTAGAGAACGGAGAGAACGTAGCACGCCTGCAGGGATGTGCAAAAAGGAGAGAGAGAGAGAGAGAGAGAGTTAGAGGGACGAAGTGAAAGGGATGATGAGGAGAGAGGGAAACGAGACGAGCGGAGGAGAGGCCAGAGAGAAACGAGACAGAGTGGGAGGATACGATACAGAAGATGGTTAAGGCTGGACTACACTGAATATTTTTTCGCCTTGGCTTGAGAACCTTGACTATCAAGACTTTCTTCTTCCGTCTTTTTCTTTATTATTCTTATGAATTTTTTAATGCGTTAAACAATAAAGTTTGTTAAGTTTAGTCATTTATTATTATGAATCCTGAAAGATATCCTGAAAAATCTCCCTTTATTTATCATTAACCGTGTGATTGATTTTTCCTTTTAAAATTTATAATTTGCAAGTAGTTGAAAACGAAACCAATTTATCAATAAAAAATAAACATTATGCAAATTTTAATCAATTCAATCAATATTGCTGTCAAAGTTATTATACCGTTTAGCAACGTTTAAATAATTACTCTCAATAGGTTTTTTAATTAAAGTTAAACATTATCAACACAACCGTTAACAAAAAATCTTCAACGCCACCATAATCTATAATAATTAAGTTTTGAAATTACAACAATGATTTAAAGTGCAATAATGATTAAAAAAAACACCGAAACGATAATTTTCGTTCATTGTAACTGCTTTGAATGAAAATGTACTTCTAAAACTTTTAAGAAGAATTATTTTTAGTTTAAATATGTAATTAACTGCAATCAGTACGTGGCAAAGTGCTACAAGAATTAGAGTGATTTATTGCTGTTTTAACAAAAAAATCGTAGTTTTAAAAAAATTATTGGGCGTGAAAATACATGAATAATAATTAACATAAATAATATATATAACAGTGTGCGTTCATTATCATTTATCCTTAAATTAAAATAACGAAGTATAATGTAGGTGTAAGTTTAAATTATTTACTAATGATTTGAAACTTTCAATTAGATTAAAAAATAAAATGCAACATTAAACAAAACTAAATCTATCTATATTAATTCATTTTATCAAGGTTGATTTTACAATGACAAAGTTATTTTCTTATGTCTTCCACTTGACAATATTGAACAATATATTTATAAATAAATTGTATTGTAAAAATAGTTAACGTAAAACATTCGAAAAACTTTAACGTAAAAAGTTAATCATATTTTCAAAAATTACTAGATCAACGTATTAGATACTATTCACTCTCATCATTACACGAAGCCAATAACGAGAGCCTAGTGAACAATATGGCCTCATTTGTCGGTTCATCGGAATCGGCATGTCAGTCCTTTGCTCGTCGTTCTGTGCAATGATGACGGCGACTTGTATATGATTATTAATGACCTGTATTGACGCGCATTGGTTGCATTTATCGGTCCATACTTTTACACCCGTATGATAAGCAATTTTTATCAATCGATTTGCCCCAAGGCTGATTTTTTTTTAGTTTAATTTACTTTTTTTACCCTGTTGTGATCGTAAGTAAACCCAAGCAATATGGTACATGTGATTCACTTCGTTGCTACGATTAATACAATACCGTCCTAGTGAATTATATATTCATATTCGGTTACAGTAGTGATAATAACGGATTATCAAGTTTTATTTTTATTTTTTAACATTATATGATAATTCATATTTTTATATTAAAATATTTTATCATAAATCCGTTCGTTCTTTTATTATAATTTTCTATTTATATCGATGTAAATTACGTCAAAATTGAGATATTAATAAAATTTGATAAATTAAAAAAATAAAATAATTATAAATAAATATTAACAACTATACAATTATCTTAAAAACTCTTGCTTAAATACGCTCTAAAGCATTTGATAATTTTTAATACGGAGAGTTGAAAATTACAACTGCAAAACTCTTTCACCTTTTCTTCCCCGAACGCGTCGTACTTCAAAATAGCAGCGGCGTTATATTTATCTCACGGAGTAAAAGAGTCCGTCAAAGGATAGAGCAAAAGGAAAAAGTGAAAAATTGCGAAAGGAGAAGAACAGAAAAAAAACACACATCAAAACGTACGTCCGATATTGTGCGTTTCGAAAGTTTGTTGAGGGAATCATGTTAACGCTGCCGGTTCTGTTAAAGAATCCTTCAGGAAATTTTGGGAAAATTCGTGGGTTCGCATGCACCTGCAGCTTCCCTACTCGTGTGCTAAAACGAAGAGAAAGAGAAACAAACGTCAAATTCTCACGAGAGCATATAACTTACCGCACCCATCCTTTTCTCCCTTTTCCCCTTGCTGCGCGTGTGTATTATCGCGATAGTTCACGTGTGCATAAATTTCACGTGGAGTAACGAATATACACACGCGCAGCATAGCGCATGCAAACACACGAGCGAACTATAACGACGATAAGTCTCAGCATCGAGGCCGAGTTAAAAAAATGCATAACGAACTATAGATATACAGACGGGAATGTGCGTTTCAAAGTAGAGCCGTATAACCCTCTGCTCGTTATAACGTAAACTTTGTAACGGGCTCTCGATATCGGGTGCGTACTTTATATAGTCGCTGGAGAGCTTGCGATCTGAAATTATCGGATGTGTAATGAAGGGTCTTTCCCGCCCATCTCCTGCGTGTAGGCTTTTTACACGTATATACATGTAAGCAAGGGTATGGAAAGGAGGGAAGAGAGAGAGAGAGAGAGTAGCATGAGACAGGAATGCGAGAGGGGAGAACTGTGAGGAATTTTATTCGACGTCCTTTGATAAAGATGTTTAAATATCGGTGCCTGATATATCGAACGCAAGCACCTGCGTGTAAGTGTGCGTGTGTGCTGGATAATTTTTCTAAAAATAAAATTCCTTTTTGCGGTAAAAAAAAATATTCGTTAAATTAATATAAAAAAAAATATATATATATATATATATATATATATATATATATATATATATGTATCTTATCCAATATTACACTGTTATATTTCATTGTCAATTTTTTTTACACCTTAATTACGTGAAATATTTTTTGCTCGAACTCATTTATCAGTGAGTATGAAATATTTTAATTTTTTACGGTTTAATTAAATCAATTTCTTTAATATTTTTCAACATTATGAAATTTCGCTAATTTCATTGTTAGCGAATATTTCATCAATAAACTTGTAAAATCTTTAACTATAAAATGGATGTAAACAGTTGAAAATGTAAAGATTTTTTTTTTTTTTAAATTCATGCTTTTTTTTTAAAGTTTAATTTAAAACTGTAAGTAAAATTTTATCATACAATCAACGTTCAAATCATCAAATTCAGCATCAAAATGTATCATTCAACTTATTTTTTCTTAACGGTAAATTATCTTTCGTATAAATATTTCAAAAGGCTTTAGAATTATTTAAGCATTTTCGGCCGCATTGTAAATCGCATCACTAAACTACGAGATACTAATGCAGCATCAGAAAGGAAGAGAGAGAGAGAGAGAGAGAGTATAAATGCACCTGTCGACACACTGTTTATATCTCCCTCGTTTTCGTTATCACCGTTACCATTCGTAATGTGCGAACTGTAGTTTTGCATTCCCTCGCAATGTCTTTGGTTATTTAACCAAATGTTAAATCTAATGCCAACTCGTCAACATTTATAGGCGACCAGTCAAAAGAACGAGTAGTTCAAATTATATTATGTTACGTACTGGTATAAAGTTTGAAAAAATGTTTCATTTAACGAATAAATAATGTTCTTAGCATAGCCATTATTGTATAGAAAATTACAAAATTTCATTTCTTTTTTTAAATAAAATTCAATATTTTTCACGTGTTGAATAATGATTCAAATAATAATACATACTTTTTCACAATCCTTTTTAACAATTTTTAAAATAATCAAGCCATACAAAATTTAAAAATCTTTTTGAAAACAATGAAAAGAAAATTTAACATCCCATTTTTGCAAAAAATACGAGCGATGAGAAAAAATCAAACAGCCAGCCGCGATAAATGCGGAACCTTACAAAGACAAAAAAAAAAAAAAAGGAAAGAAAAAAATTAACAAATCAAAGGCAACTCGATCGTTCACCCTCTACTCCTCTTCTCGTCTCTTTCGAAAACCAAGTACGTATGCGACGCGCGGAGGCTTTAGCCATATGGAGATAGGTTCGCGCAACGAAAAGGCAGTTCATCTTGCTCGTAGTAACGGCTCGGCCTCTGACTCGAATTTTTGACGGTTCGCCGAGTGACAATAACGCGACGGCTCGGTTGTTTATTACTCTCGATAAAGCTCAACCTCTTTCTCTCTCGCATCTCATGCGAAACTACACGCAAGCGCGCCCGCGCGCGCGCAAAAGCACACCGATAACTTTATGAATTGGAAAGGAGGAAGTCCCCATTGTTTTATCCATTGAAAAGTCAGTATTTATCACTCTTTCTCTCCGTTGCTGCGATTCTCTCTCTCTCTCTCTCTCGCTTTCTCTCTCTCTCTCTCTCTCTCTCTCGTTCTCTTTCTCTCCCTCTGTGTTTTTATAGCGCTCGGTGTTCTTTATACGAGTCGTTCTCTTTTTTCTCTTTTTCAAGTTTCCGCTGTGGATACGGTAGAGGCGTAGGTGAGCGTCATAAAAAATGAAGAAATATGAGCTTCAATGAAGTACGATACATCGCCACCTTAATCAAGTCAGGGCTAGGAGAACAGTCTGATATTGGTCAGACTTATACTTCGTGTATATAGCGCGATGCTTGCAATCAATCGATATTTTCCGTAGGCTAATTCTTCGATGATTTATTTTTTTTATTTATTGTTGATATGCGCGATATTTTGAAAAATCGAATTTACATTGTTTTATCGGTTAATATCGGTTTAGTTTTCAATTTAGATTCCATAAAATGAACTCTAACCTTCATTGTTATTTAAATGTATATGAAAACAAAATAATAATTTAAATTGATTAAATATTTATATATATAAATCCTCAATTAACTGAATAATCAAATCTTAGAATGACAATCTAATCAACGATTTTACACTACAGAATCGCTTCATCATTCGCGCGAACATATCTGGCTTATAAAAAACACGTGGTAGCAGCTCATGTCAAACCATTGCTTGTTTTACATACACCGCTAGCAACTCATCACTCGTTTTGACTTTCATCAAGCAGCAAATCAAAAATAAATACCTCATTTCCGAATTTGCGCATGCACGCGCATGAAAAATAACGAGTAATGGAATCCCGTTACGAGGAAGATATATATATATATATATATATATATATATATATATATATCGCGCATTCGACAGCCGAGAGACATCGCGTCGCGACTGGCCGCGTGATCTTTTTGCGAGTACGTGTATTTCGACAATCGCGTTTAATTTTCCCCTCGCGAGTTTTGATTATCGGTGAATTATCAAATTTCGTATTATCGTAATAAACGTATTCGCGATCTGTTGTTTATAAATAATGATTTTCATTGTAAAAAAGATGGATGTTTTAAGAACAATAAGCATTAAGAAGAAAAGAAAAAAAATTTGACTTAACCTTTTTCTTAAGTTACAGTTTTTATATACACGATTAAAAATTTTAATTTTTTTTTTTTTTTTCTAATTATACGATATAATGATGTTACCATTTATATAATACATGTATGTAAAAGTTGAAACGATTTTTATTATGTTTAATGTTTTAATGTATAAATAACTTTATTTTAATTGAAGTCTGAAAAGTTCGCTGACTAAAAAAAATTCATCATCAAAGCAATAGACTCTAAAATATCATTTCCATGCATTAAATTCAAGTCAACGTACAAAGGAATTCATTAAACAGTAATAAACGTATAATTATTTTCACAATTAAGCTTACTTCCCTCGTAACGCCAGCAGCGTCCACAGCGCAGAATCCTCGTAAATTTTCTTCTCCGGTCTTCAAGCGAATTCGCGCATGAACACAGAAAGCCGCTTACACGAACTAAAGGCTTTTTTGTCTCGGAATCTTGCGGACTCTCTCAAGAAGCTTGCAATTTCCTCGAATAAGAAAGCAAAAGCAAGATGGAAGGGTATGTAGCCTAGTGTTCAAAACGTTCTGGAAATCCCAGAGAGGGAAGGACTGAGACAATGGGAACACATGCAATAACGGATAAGCGGAGCCATCGGCCAGTTTTGCATCGAATTCACCGAGCGAGAGAGTAAGAGAGAGAGAGAGAGAGAAGAGAGAGAGAAACGCCGGCACACTCGGTATATTTATAATGACCCTATATGTATGCAAATGGTTGCATATCGTACAGGGAGAGAGAGGGAGGAAGAGGGAGAGGTGGAGGTACAGCTATCCCAGCCTACGTGACACACATGAAGGGAAGAGGGGGAGGGGGAGGAATGGAGCAATCGCTTGGTTGACTTTCCAACGGGAGGACAGAAAAGAGTGAGCGAGAGAGGGAAAGAGAAAGAGAGAAAGAGAGAGATCAAAGGATCGTTGCTTCGTCCGCTCACGTATGTACGCTTGTGTTGCGTTTATACACGCGTGCGTCGACGGCTAATCGGGGAATAGAAAAAAAATGAACGCAGACACTCACTCTCCACTCTCTCTCTCCTCCCTCTCTCTATCTCTCTCTCTTACACGCCCTATCTCACTCTATAACGCTTACTGTTTTCTCCTCTGTTTTTTTAGTTTGTTTTTTTTCTATTTTTTTTTTTTTTTTTTTTTTTTTTTTTGCGGCTACTACAATTTTTAGGATTTTTCTCTTTTTGTATAACTCAGGTGACCGGTGCGTTTCGACTGTTCGTTGCGGATTTTACGGTACATGCAAAATCCGTTTGTTATATGGGTTTTGGTTATAGATTGGAGATACAGGGGGACTTTTATTTTCCTCTGTGTCCCGTTATAAAGCGGTGCCCGTTTTGCCATTTAGATTATGCATGTCACATATTGCTTATGAAATGGAAAATTAATATTTTTAAAAATTTTAAATTTTAATATTAGATTACAATGAATTTATAATTTTTAAATTATAAAATTATGTAAATTATAATTTTAAAGTAAACAATTTAAAATTTAATATCATAAAATTAATCTATTGTGCAACATTTATAAATCATTTATTCATTAAAAAATGTAATCTTATTTATAAAAATACTACTCGTTACTACTTTGATCATAAGACTGAAGATTTAATGAATTTTTTAATATTACTTCTCGAAAATTTTTTAATAAATATTTAATTAAAGTTTTATTTTATTTTTAATTTTAAATATACATATAAAATAGTATTATAAATAGTTCAAAATTAATGTATATGCATACGAAATTTTATTTTTAATCAAAATTATGCAGCATAAACTTTAGAAATATATTTATAATTATTACACGATGTCTTTTACAAGATTGAAAAATTAAAAAAGAAAAATGATTTTCTTCCTTTACACATCAACGCACTCGCCGAATGGGAAAATCGCAAGATAAACCGCTTTGCGATTTCAATGAATAACGAAAGTGAAAGTAAAAGACAGACAAAACGAAACATGTATTCATACTTATGTGAATGAGACAGAGAGAAAGAGAAAGAATTTCCCTTCTTGTATTTATGCAAAATTCAAAGAACGCAAGAGAACATAAAGCGCTTCGCCGCCGCCGATGCGACAAGCTTTGGTGACATCGAAGTCAGAAGAGGAAAGAGAGTATACGATAGAGAGAGAACGAGAGAGAGAGACAGAGAGAGAGCAAGAGGTCTGACAGCACCGCGCATAAATTACAACGATAAACATGTTATTTATAGGGGGACATAAATTGGCTATGCTAATTTCTGCTGATCAGCCAGTGTGTGTGCTCGCGCAGGGAGGCGACACTGCATCGGGGGTTTACCGCGATCGCCGATAAAATGCGCATTGAGCGGCCGCACTACTGTTTTCCGCAATTACGAATTACAATGCCGCGCTCTCTCATATCTCTCTCTCTCTCTCATATACGCGCATACACATGCACACTTACTCGCAGAATGAGAAAGTAGAGCGAAGGAGAGAGGGAGAATAACGGCAGTTTTCTCTATTGCGCTTTTTCTTGTGTGACACTCGTATGCGAGTAAGAGAGAAAGAGAGAGAGAGAGAGAGCGCTTAATGTGAATCAATTATCTTCGTTGTTTGCTACCCCTTCCCTTCTCTCTGTCATACTCTCTCTCTCTCTTTCTCGCTCGCTCGCTCCTATACATCCTACTTTAGCGACTGCGTTTATTACGAGCTCACGCGCTTCGTGGTTATAAATGAAAGCCGTGTATGGACGTTACGGGAGGCAACTATTTTACCTTGTGAATAAACGATTTTTCGATCGAGCTAGATTGTTCTTTTGTCTATTACCGTTCAATTTTATGTTCCGTTGCGGTTTATTGAATGTTTGGCGCGCGAATTGTTCGAAGAATTTCTCGCGTCGTTGTTTAATTAATATCGCGTATACATATATATATACATATAAAATTTTTATTCATCTTTGCTTGATAACATATATATATATATATATATATATGTGTGTGTATATATATATATGTTATCAAGCAAAGATGAATAAAAATTTTAATTGTGCTTGACCTTTCGTATTTGAAAATTGTTTTTCAAATATGGAATATTTCTAAAATATATTCTTTAACGATCTCTCCGCAGTTATTCACTACGATTTCGATATTTAATCCTATTTTTAAGTTTCTATAAATCCTGATATACATTATATACAGGAAAACCTATTACCCAAGCATCAATGAAATATTGTTTACACGGCAATAAATTACGAACGTGGATTGCCATTTAAATAGTATAATAAATATGGCGCACTAATTCTTACAGATACAATTGAAATAAAATCAATAACCATCATGCATAAGCCTTATTGTATAGATATAAAATTTATTATTATTTGTAAGTTATTTATTATTTTCCCGTGAATTTTGCATGTATATCAAGACATTGAAGTATTTTTATAATTGATCAAAGTAGAAATATCGCGAACGATATGTAGTTAAATTTACTCGATAAAGTATTAAGTAAATCGAAATATCAAACGGCATTTCTTACTCCTTCTTCAAATGTTTCCTTCTTACCTCGAGAGCCAAGACACTACACAAAATTATTATTAACGATCTACCCAAGATTTCAAAGTGAAACCCACGGCGCCAGCGCGGGAACTCTCCCAACCCGTTAAACCCGCTCACGGAATCGTTCTTCTAACCAGTATCATATCTCTCTCTTTTACTCTCTCACTCTCTCTCACTCTTGCGCTTTCGGCAAAATACGCGGCGCCTATAAGCCAGCAATTATTTAAGACGGAGCCGGTAAAACACGACGGTTGACACACGGCTGTTCTGTTACGTTACGTTTCTTGCCGCTGTACGGTCCGCTCTGTTTTACTCTTATCCTCGGGGAAGATTGCCGGGTGATTTTGCTACGGCGAATCGAAAGTTAGATGTAAAACTAATATTGCCGTTGTCGCCCTCGACTTGACGAAGAAGCTACCGGGGAGGGAAGCGACTTGAGACGGAGTTTCGTGCTTTGGCTACGCGACTGCCAGACGACTCGACGTCTAATTATGTGGCTTCGTTTTTTCTTCCCTCTCTTTAATCTCCTTCGCGATAAGAGTTTCTTCTTTCGTTAAAGTTTTATTGTTTTGGTTTTGGTAATGGGGGAGTCACGGTGATTTTAATGGATTTGAAAAGATGTTTTTTTTAACTTTTGGAGTTGGATTTTGCTTTATTTCACTCGCAGTTGGCGTTATATTTTTTAGAAATATTTATTTGAGCTTTTAAAAAAAAAAATTTTGATTTTATATTAAAAACAGGTAAATTTCGTGCACGAGATTTTATATTTCAATTTATAACATTATTAAATAAATTAGTTTTACAAAAAAGTGTCGAAAAAATTTCTTGTGAATAATAAATGAAATTTTCATTCGAGTTACGTAATTTACCGAAAATTCTAAATTCGTGGATAAAAAGATTTAATTTTTAACATTTATTCACTCCGTTTTGGAATAATTGAAAGATTTTTTTTTTTTTCACAAGAAAATTAAATTTTTAATCAAAATTTATCAGTGCCGGTCACTTTTAAAATTGGGCAAAGATTGTGCGTCGAGTTATTTTTTGCCGTAAAATTTTCATACAAAGAATTAAAAGCATATACACCATTTTAATTAAAAAAAATTCACGTACAATCGGGCACAATCTTCCTTACTCTCTAAAAGTTCAAATATAATTTTCAAATTACGGCACAAAATCTGAATTCGTTTGTATTTTATTAATTCGTTTAAATCGCTTTAATTGAATTCTAAATTTTTCATTTTTTTTTTTTTTTTTTGTTTTGCAAATTCGGATATTCCAGAAAAAAATATATTCACTCACTCTCTCCTATCTGCCATATTTCATGTAGCATATATACAACCTGGAGAAATAAAATAACTTACGCAGGAACGTTGAACGTTCGCCCCGCTCGTTACGGAATACCGCAATAAAAAAAGAATCAAATGAAAAAAACGAATAAGAACATCCGAACGCACAGTATAAAGAATTTCAGCGTGTATGAATGTATATATAGCGCGTAACTTTTGCGCGAATAAACGACGGAACATCAAAAATTAATCGCCGTATATACTCAATCGATACAGCGAGATATGTAATCGAGCGCTTAATCCATTAAATCCGGCGAGAAAAGGTTAAAAAGAGACCGTAAATGCGGCTAAAGTTTAGAGAGCGAGGATGTACGTGTATATATGAAATTCCTAAGAAGCGACTATCGATCGTTACTCTGCCACTTTTTTGCTTACCGGATTCCCCGGGTAGCGAACGTATAAGACACGCGCGCAGTTTCGCGTATATATGGAAAAAAAAACAACGTTGGAACGAAACGTGTGATAAGCGTTGAGGGAGTGAAAGAAAGAGAGGGAGAAAGAGAGAGAGAGAGAGAGAACACAGCGATGGGAAGAGAACGTGACGGGCCACATGCCAGATACGGAGAAAAAGCAAGCGGCACGAGTTATATTAATTCGCGAGTGCCTGCTTATCTGTTTATAGTAATGTAAGTGATACTTTCCTCTCCCTCTCTCTCTCTCTCTCTCTTTCCCTCCTCTTCTCTTGGTTTTTCTTTTATCTCGTTGTTTTTATATTTCAATTATTACAATATTATGGGATTGCTTTTTCTTTCATTTAGATTTACTTAATGACTTTAATTATTTTCTGCAGACGTTTCATTTTTTTTTTTTTTTTTTTAAATAGTAATTATTATACCCATAAATATAAATTTGTTAATTTTATACTTCTATTTATATTGTAAATAATTAATCAAAATTAACTGTAAAAAGTAATCATTAGAATCATAATTTATTTTTATCGAGATCGTTCAGAATCCATTTTGACACTTTAATTAAGATTGTTGGTATGCATAAATAATAATAAATCTGAAATATAAGCAAGTTAATTTAATTTCAATGATAAATACAATACAAAATATTGCCGATTGGCAATTAAAAAATTAAATTTTTATTATAAATAAATGAATAAATTGCAATTTATTAAATAGAGAGAGCAAAAGAGCACGAGATAAGCAAAGCCCAAGAAGAAAAGAGAGATAAACTCAAAGAAGGAGATGAGTGAGAAAGCCAAGGGAGAGACGGATGAAAATGAATGTAAAGTAAGGTGGAAGACGGCGCAACGATCTCTCCGAGAGAATCTTAGCTCGCGGCTATAAGCAGCAGAGAGAGAGAGGGGGGGGAGAGAGCAAAAGCAAGCAAGCGTAAACGGTAGAAAAGGGAAAGGGAGTAGTAGTCTGCGAGCTTGCAAGCTATATTCGAGTCTAGGGAAGCTCAATTTCAATTTCAAGCCCCCGGGGTGTCGTTGCGAAACGAATATAATTATACGGAATAATTTTGACATGCTGGTGTGTTGTAGCGCTCGGTCTCGCTCGCTCGTTCGCTTAGTGCGAAACGAAAAGACTATATGTACTCGGTGCTTAAGGGATTGCCTTTCGGTAAAAAAGAGAAAGAAAGAGAGAGAGAGACTTACTCTACGTGAAAGAATTTAAATAAATTTAAACGCGTAAATTTTCTACTTGGCCGCGCGCCTTCATTAATTACGGATTTCAATCGAAATTCCCGCGCAGTGTATCCGCGCGCTTATACTGAGACAATATTGCGACCTCGAGGCTTGCCGATAAATGCGACAACATTTTTTACATTCGCGAATTAAACGCGCGGATTAATTACTCGGTTACTGTATCCTTGAAAATTTTACTATTCAAACTAGGCAATTTTTTATAAATTTTATTAACTTTTACGCTCGAATAATCGAGTAAATACATCAGATGAAAACTAAATTAAGCTAGCAACTGTGAAGAATACCTCGGCCTATGACCTTGTAATCCTAAGAGCAACATTGTTAAATGAAGGCTAAATTCTCTGCAGCTCTCCTCGTATTTACAAACTTCTTTCTGAGGAAAAAAATGGCTCTGGACTGGCTAATCTACCCTACCATCGCGATAAATTGCTGCTAACGCTGAATATACGTTTATTTATAATTTTACAAGCTGAACTCCGCACCGTATTTCTCATTCTCGAAAATCAATTCTTTAATCAAATTCTACAGAAACGTAACAATAACGTGCATAATCTTAACCAAAGTGACGGTAGTCTTAATAACGGATTTTGCGTTCCACGAATATCACCGACGTAGTCAAGCCAAGCAAGAGGCACGCGTTTGTCTCGCCAGATAATGCGAATACGTGCGACAGTGCAAGCCTGACTTAATTTTCATTTCTGACATTCCTTAATAGCCAGGATTTTCGTGCGATTAAGTATTCGTTCATAAAATTTAATCGATGCTATTAAATAAATATTAATCTACGATATTGATAGGTTTGAAAGTTTACAAATTATGCGAAAAGTATGGAGTTATGGAAAATTATATACTTTCGAATTAAATTTGTATTTACTGAATGTACTGAAATATATTTCAATCTGAAAATAATACTGAATAATGAACTATATCATCGGTTAATTTATTATTTTGAACATTTTTTGCAATAAAATACAGTTAATTTAATTTTGACTTTTATAATTTATCTCTATACTATTATTGTAATGTTTGTAATGTTAATACGAGCTACGGAAATTGATTAATGTATATATTTACATATTTTACTTTGAATACACATTTTAATATCTATCTATCTATCTATCTATCTATATTTATATGTATATATATATATATAAAATTAATAAAATTTGTGTTAAATTAATTTCATTCGTATTAAATATTTTTTATAATTAAAATATCAAGAAGAATATTTAGAGAAACTACAGTTCAGATAAAAACGGTATTTTTCATCTACAAAATAAACATTTTATTGTTGTTAAATTTTTTGTATTAACAATAATGCATTTTAAATATTATGTATTAAAATGAATTTACTATGCTTATTCTACATGTGATATAAATTGAATATCAAAATATTGAAAACAAACAAAAGCTAGAAAATATATGGGTGGCTATATATTGATTGATACTACTGAAAATTGAAAATTCATATTGATCTGGAATTTCCTTTTATATTAGTTTTATTTGCAAACGGTAAATAAAAAGCAAAACGTAATATTTTATAAAAATAAATAAGAATAATTTAACGATATTATATTGTTATATCTATTTTTATAGTAATATTTAAAATAGCCACTAATTTTTAGTGAAATAAGAATGTGTATACACGCGAGGTTTATTTATACGCATGTAAATTACTATTTATAAGATTTAATATCAAATTTTAACGTGGTTATAAATTTCAAATGATCCGTTAACTCGTCACACATAATAGTAGGAAGTATGTAATTTTCGAAAGGATAAGACTAGCCATCGTGGGTTGAAACCTAAGACGCCTAAGAAGAAAGAAGGCCCGGCTTTACATCAGCTCGTAAGTCATTCCACAATTTGTCAGTAGTAAGGCGTGAATTTATCTTTCAATTATTTCATTCTTCTTTATCAATTACTCTCGAAAATCAAGATTACCAAACGAGACGAACAACTTATCTTTCTCCCTCTCGCTCTCAATTCGAATGCTTATTACCCTCGAAGGCCTTGAAAAAGGAAGAGGGAAAGAGAATAGAGTGAGATAGAATGAGAGAAGGGGAGGAAAGAGAGAGAGAGAGAGAGAGAGAGTGAGAGAGAGAGCAAGAAAGAGCGAGAGAAAGAGAGAATAAGCCTGAGGCATTTCGCTCCTTTCATTATCCAGATATTAGCCATCGGGGAGCCACGGAATTGCCGGCAACTTGAATAATTTATTCTAACACGATATCGCTCGGCGTCTAGCCGCCAACGAATACCAGCTAGCGGTTATGATCTCGTCGATTTGTTTTTAATTAGAAACTATGTACGCCCACCATCTCTTTATATCTCGATCTGCGTTTGCCGCCCCTCTCCCCTGACATATTCTGATTTGGTGTATTTCTCATAAGGTTTCTCACTGGTAAGTATTCGGTATTTTTCAAATTTTTTGAATTTATTAATAAGCAATGTTTATATAAATTTTACAATCAATATTGATGAATTTTCAACAAGAAAAAATTTCTTCTACGCTTTAAACTTTACGATTTTCAAAATTATTTTTGAAGATTAAAAAATAAAAAAAAATAAAAAAAAAAATGAAATAAGAAAACATATCGACAAGCAACGAAGAGTGCGATGAGAGTGCACGTAAGAAAAGTGAAATAAAACGCCAACGCAAAAACCCAAACTGATATTTCGTTAAGCGCAAACGTCACGATCAGAGTGGAATGCTAGGCGCGGGGATTCGCAAGGAATTTCGGGAATTCGTCATGTTATTGCCTCGGCTTTGCGCCTGTACTTGACGCAATGCACCTCGCCCCGTGTATCCGTCTGGTACTCAGCGCGCAGCTAGACAGCCGAGAAACTAACCAGTCAGCCCATTCTTCCTCTCCTTTTCATCTCTCTCTCTCTCTCTCCCTCTCTCTCTCTCTCTCTCTCTCTCTCTCTCTTTCTCTTGCTTGAGTATACGTCATATTTATTTTGCGATACGATGTATACTTATATTTATACCTCGCGCCTCATTGAATCGAGCATGTGCATAAGTATTTTTTTGACGTGTGCTGTTACGATGGTAATAACTTTCCGGAAAATTAAATATTATGGTTTACTTCAGGAAGCGCAATATTTTTGCGTACTTGATAATACGTTTTAATATATATGCTAATAATGTTGTCCTAAATTGGTTACTCTATTCGTATTTACATAAAAAAAAAAAAAATAAAAAAAAAAAAAATAAAGAAATTCAATGTATGTCTACTAAGTGATATATGTGTAGATTAAAAATTTGACGTATTGTACATCTTTTTGTGCTTTTAAATTTTAAATAAGAAATCGTATGTAGATCTGAAACATCGTATTAATATTTTATTATTAATGTAATGTTCAACTGATAATTTTTAACAATGAAATAAATACAATTACTAAAATCGACTCTTGAAGAAAAAACAATAATTATATAATAATACTATTAGTAAATTTATTTATTAAAAAAAAATGTAAACTTGTACTTTACATATTAATCTTAATATAACATAAATTTATAATCATATGAAATCAATAAAATATCAAATTACAATAACAACTGAAATATCATCGATGTTAGAACTCGAAAAAAAAGAAGAGTGTTTGAAAAAGCTGCCGACGTGCTGGAGTCGGACCAAAAGGAAAAAAAAGGGAAGAAAAATGTCCAACCTCCGTGATTTAAAGTTGCGGACACAGGCCTGAAACATACGTACGTATTCACACAGACAAAGACTCACACACACATACACACATACAGATACGCGCGAAAATCCTTTAAACATTTTATACCGACCTTATTTCTGGCTAGCATTATTTCAACGTTAAGGCTCGCGTTGTTGTGTGACCAAGAGCAAGGAAGAGAGACGGAGAAAGTGTGTCCTGGTGGGTCGAAAGTATAGGATAAGAAGGCCAAGATGAAAAAAAAAAAGTGGGGAAAAGAAAGAGAAGAAGGCTGCTTGCCTAAATGGCCTGATACATAAATATGCAATTAATCAAGTTAACTACCGCGACGCTCAAGCTTTTTTTTCTTTCTCCTTGTCTTCCTTTTCTTCTCCTTTTTCTTCCTCTTTTTTCATTTGGTACTATCGTTCTCTCTTCTTTTTTTTTCTTTGCCGTCTTCTTGCCTTCCGCGCCTCTATACCGTATCGCAATCCTTCACCTCTGCTGCCTCACCCTCTCTCTCTCTCTCTCTCTCTCTCTTTCTCTTTCTGTGACTTTTTCTTTCGAGCTCTAACACCAGATAAAAAAGTATTATTGTAGATATAGCTAAGTTAAATCTCGCGCGGCTATAAATTAACGCTCTATGTACTGATTTAGTTTTACAAAGCAAAAAGAAACTTGTATCACGACTTATAATGCAATTTGAAGGCATGATTTTTAATGAGAGTACAATGAATATTACAGTCTTGTTGTACTTCGCAATAATAATATTTTCCATCATCTTTTTTTAAGCGATAAAAATATAATAATGTTTCTTTTAGATGAAGTTATTAGACATTAAAATTTTCATCAATAACTGCTTTGAATTTCGTATAAAATAATTACCACATAATTAATTAGTATGCGTTTGAAAGAGAATAGACAATTAAAATTCCAATAAATTTTAAAGCTATTGCAAAAGCCAAAACTTGATTATCAAATGATAAAATAAATAACTTAAAATGTTACGAATTGAAATATTAAAACTATAATTTGCGACGAACGATGAAACGAATAAAGCATATTTCAAAAGCCGAGTACGTCACACAAATTTGACGGTAACCGCGCGACATCAAAATCAATATCGATACAACGCTCCGCGAAAATCCTCGACAACAAGAGAAATCCGAACTCGGTTCGATTATCTCGACATCGGTAATCGGATTCAATCGTTCTCGCCAGTACGCAAATTTCCCTTCTACCTCGGCGTCCCTTTGCGATTATTTTCCTCGCTCGTTCGCTCGTTTATATTTTTCTCATTTCCCGCGAATAGGTCCATTTACTTAAACGGCACGGGGGACATTATGCGCGAAGGTAACGCACTCGACTACGCGCGAGCAAATGGCTCGTGTAGAACGAAACCGACGGGGGCTCGTGTTCGTGGCACCAAGGCCCACCTGTAAATGTGGAGGACTTCGAGCTGTGTACACGTTCGATCGTGTTGGTGCTTTGTTCGTACTTTGGGATATGTACTCGTGTGTAGTAAGTACGTGCGACTGCGTGCGTACGTTTCGATCTTTTTGAACGTATCCATATGACGCTTTGCTAGTTAACGCGCGTAGTTTATCTTCCATTCTACTTGTGATTAAGTACACTTCAAATAATGCTGTACGCAACTCGATATCCTTTGAATTAAATATACCTTTTATAGGTGAAATGAATATACGCATTTCAGTATTCGAAAAATTTATGGTCTTTATTAAATTTATCTGTATCTGCATAATTTAAATGTATATGAAATTAAAAATAAAAAAAAAAAAAAAAAAAAATAAATTATTCAAAGAAAGCACTTTTGTTTTTATTTTTTTTTTTTTTTTTTACTTACATCGAAAATTATTCCAAACAAACAATGAGTTCATAATACCATCGCGTATTAAAACAGCCGACATGCAAAAATAATTCCACAGTAATTCAATAAAACCGGCTTTTTATCCTCAACATGATACTCAACCGAAGGTTAGTACCAAAGCAACACGAGATTCGCAAGATGAGCGACATAAATTTTAAGAGAGCTCGGGCATATACACGCGTATAACGCGTTCGTTCGTTTCTTCCGCCTTATACGTATACACGTACGTTAGTTCTCTGGTTCTCCAAGCGCTCGAGACGACGAGCTCCGGATGGTATGTACCGCGGCTCTTTTTAATATTGCCCGTGTCGTCGAGTTGAAGTATTTACGGCCGATGGTTGGAGGCTGGCATAAAAGCCCCACGTGTCCTTCCTCGTTTTCTCCTAAGCGCGATCTTCCACGCGTTTGCCTCGCCCACCGTCGTCACATCTTTTTCGCTTACTTTTATTCATTTTATCTCTATACTTTTGTTTAACTCGGTCTTATTTTCTTATTGCTTTTAGTATATATTTCAGGAATAATACGGGCTAACAAACTAACTGAAAAATGCCCTATATGATATGTTTGTATTTTTGCGGATTTCTATATCTATAATGAAGAATAAATTAATATAAATAAAAATATACTAATGCATGTTATAATTATGTAAATCATGTTAATTATTATTATGTTAATTATGTTAATAATTTTGTAATGTTTTTTTATTTTTCCAGTAAAAAATATGAAAATGATATTATTTAATTTTATGAAAAATTCTATTATACACAAGTGATTACTCACATTAAAAAAGAAAATAGCAATGAATAAAAGATTACACATTTATTAAAGCAATAATAATTCATGAAATACACAAATACGTAATCTTTCTGTTCCAGTAAAAAATAGTTCAGCATTGCCCAACTAACGACGACATTAAACAGCATGTGTTCACATCGAGTGTAGCTATAAAGGTTCGACGAAAGCGCACATAGCAACAAAAATGAACAAGAGAAAGAAATAGAGCGAGAGAAAGAGAGAAAGAGAGAGATAGAGTAGGAGAATTTGTATATGCGTAAGAGATGAGAGAAAGGGAAATAGAAGAGAGCGGCCCACGGCAGCGTAAATATTAATTGTCCGAAATTACATGTAAATACCGGTGGATGAGGCAAAATGGAAGGAGAAAACCAAATTCAGGCAGAGGAATCGCTAGCTAGTAGAGACGTGCAAAGGTGAAAGAGAAGAAGATAGACATAGAAAGAGAGAGAGAGAGGAACGGAGGGAGAGGCAAAGGTTCCAACGACAGCACGTGCATCCCAAATGGACCATTATTCCATCAGCGACGCCAAACTGTTGGGTAACTCGACCAAAGAGGCAAAGACGTACCACTCTTCCCTTCCACTTTCTCTCTCCACAATTTGCTACCCTCTTTCTCTCTCTCTCTCTCTCTCTCTCTTCGTCTCTTCTATATCTCGTTCGCTTCTTTGTGCAACAGTGCTGCAGACGCGTAAAGGAGCCTCCGTCGCATAACCTGCTGTATACTGTACGCGGCGCACTGCGCAATAAAAATTTATGCCGTCGAATTAGAAGCCCGTGTTTGCCGTAATTGCGCTTGTAAATTTTTTCAAGGTAAATTTTTCTACCCTCATATGGTCGGAACGCGAGGTAGCGAAACGAAAATTTATTTTCCCTTATTAAAAATGCTTTTGGATTTTAATACCGAAATATACTTCGTCTATTTGAATTCAAATTATTATTAACAATATTGTGATGATTACGTATATAAATTTGAAAATTTTAGACGCAGATGCGTTTTCAATTAAGCTTTAAATACCGTTCGAAAAATAATTACTTTCGAAGACCTTACTATAGCGTAATTTTTTTAAAATTAATTATTAATGAATATAATTACATGTTAAAGTAAGCGTCACAGAAAAGTGTCGACTACGTTTTATAAAAAAAAAAAAAAATTCCCTTTACATCACAAGTAAACTTACGCGCATCTCAATGCTTCTCCGTAATGGTCCGCACGAATACCGCAAATCTACCCGTACCTTCACGACTTTGCCATAATTTTTTTTTCACTCACGTATCCAACTCCCTCGTGATATATTCCAGCGGACCAAATTAATCTATACCGCAACGCGATCGTATAAGCGTTCACACACGCGTTACCGTACCGTAGGAAGAGAAATAAAAAGTTTGGTTTGAAGAGAAATCCGGAAAATATAAGGAGGGGGGAGGGAGGAGAGGGGGACACCTGATTGCTTGATTTCGACAAACATTCCGTCCTCCCGCATGTCTCCATACGCTTCCCTTTCCGTGCTTACTTTTACCGTGAATATTACGGGATTGCGACGGGTTTTCACGTAAGCGTGTGTGCGTGCATTCATATGTTTGTGCATAGATATATACGTATACATCCGCAGGAATCACAGCGAGTGGCGAGGAGGGACGGAAAACGGAGCACAGCTATTGCATACGGAATTCCTCTGGAGCGACCGAAAACTCGCCGTTTAATTCTTAATCGTGTTAAAACTATGCCTCTCTCTCTCTCTCTCTCTCTCTCTACCTCTCTCTTACTTTTCCTTTCCTCTGTATCTCTCGCTTGCTCTTCCTTTCCTCCGCATGTCTCTCTTTTACTCTCTTTCTCTCTCTCTATCTCTCTCTCTCTCTCTCTCTCTCTCTCTCTCTCCCTCTAGGGAATAACAGAGGGAACGAGTGAAAGCAGACAAGGAGGTGGAGGAAACTGGTCGTCGGAATTAGTTGTGAATTTTCGAGTGGGGGCATAGGATTATTTGAACTATTCCGTTGCTGGAATAACTGCTGAAAATTCAATTTCTTTCCTTTCGTTTTATATATATATATATATATATATATATATATATACATATATATATGTTTTTTACCATTTTTCATTTTTTGATAGTTGGCGAACATGCATTTTCTCGCGCATTTTTTTGAATGCTTGTACACCGACTTTGTTGTTTTTCCTTTCTTTTTAAATAAACAAATAAATATTTACTGCAGAATAGTTATAGTTTTATGCATTACTGATTTTTTACCGATTGAAGTTTTACTATTTATTAAAAATATTTTTAACAATAAAGATAAAATTCATGCTAATATTCATATAAACATTTGCACTTCGATATAGCATTTTGAATTCTGAAACTTGAATGCAAATCGGCTTAATTGAAATTAAAATAAGCAAGAAAACCGTAAGAAATAGGAATATTCACATTCATTTATCACAATACTAATTTATAAAACCTAAGCTATACGGAATATTCCAAAAGCTAAATATACAATTACGAAATACTGAATATGTAATTTTACCTAAAAGCGTTAAAAAAAATCTAAAACAACTACGCTCAATCATGAACTCGAATAATAAAACAAACGCCGATGCGGAATTTTAATTCAAAAACGTGTAACAATTGTGCATCTACAATTCAAAAATTGAGTTTTCTACCACAAAATTAATACTGAGCTACCGTAAAATTTAATGAATAAAATTTTGTGCGTACTATCGTTTAATTTAGTCAATCTTAAAATTAAACCAAAATCTTCGTACAAAGCAAGCAATATCAAGCTAAACATTATCGTGTCAATTTTGTCGGTGTGGTTTTTTCACTCAATGGCACCTAAGTTAACTCGCCTAAATAAATTCCTCGTTCTCCCAGTCTCCCTTTCTTCCTTACCCTTTTTCATTTCTTATGAAAAATTTATCTCATTCGTTCGTTCGCACATGCGTTAGTTATTCCGCTTTCTCCACATCGATATCGCATGTACCAGTTCTCGACTTAAAAACTACGGTACGCGTATTTTTTTTTTTTTTAATAACGCGCCGGAAGTTTAAAATAAAAGAGGAAAAGGGAAAAACTTGGCGGAAGGATAAAGAAAGGAACGAGTTCGTGTATTTCAAATTTCCGTTGAGTATTCGTGGCTTGCGCGCGACCCTCTTTAAAAGAAAGAGTACGAACAAGAATCGCGATGATTTGTGCGTCTTATCTGCATTTTAATTACCGCGAATAATTTTCGGAATAATCGCGACCCTTTACTCACTCGCGCCCTTTTTCGCACACGAGCGGATACCGCTTTCGCTTCCTTATTTTTTATTTCTCTTATTCCTTCCGTCTGAATGGCAAGTGCGGAGCCGCTGTAATGGTTGATAAACGATGAAGAAAATGTAAGAAAAGAGGTCGTGTATAAATGTTTCTTTAAATGCATTTTAAATTTTTATTGTTCATTTAAATAAATAATTTATAAATTATGATAATACCAACGGATCTCAGTTATCGTCGAAAATTCATAAAACGAACAAATGATGAATAAACGACGATAGACAAGAGGGTGTCGCACTTTAAGGTATTAATTAAAAGCACCTGGTTGAAAATCGAAAAATCCACAAAAGAAGCTTCCTTTCTCTACTTCATCCTCCATTCAAGCCACTTGCTAAAACCCGTTTAGCCATTAAACGCTCGTATCTTTCTCACTGCGAGCTAAAGTAGAGTAGCGGCAAGAGCGAGTGAAGTTGAGGGAAAGCGTTAGACGCGCCTCTAACTCACTTAGTAAGTATCTATATTACGAGAGGCGAAATAGCGAGCGCGCGAGAACTAAAACTTGCCCGCGCGTAATAACTGTGGCGCGCTAGTCCTTCTCTCTTATGCGAGAGTACGAAACTCTCTTTCTCTCCTTTTCCGTGAGTTTCGCCGTCTTTCTCTCTCTCTCTCTCTCACACACTCTTATGTAGAGAAATGTATGCCTCGAGCATATTGCATCCCTTCAGCTCTTTCTTCCTTGCCTATCCCTTCCTCCCTCCTACCTTCTCTTTCGTTCTCTCTAACTTCTCATATTGTCTCTTTAGCGCTCACGGTTTTCAGCCTTTCTCATTTTCTCATTCTCTTTGTCAATTCTCCCATTTCCTTTATCACGAAAATAAAGTAAGTAAATAGTTGTACATTTTTAATTCTAAAGTAACAAAAAAAAAAAGAGAGAGAAAAAACAAGCTTATGTATCCATTAATACTCATATAAGTTTTTGTATGAAAAATCAATTTTAAAGCATATTAAAAGTACTAGTGACTTTCTAATCTTCTTCCATCTATATTTAAACATTATTAAATATTTAACTTCAAAAATACAAATTCAGCATTGACAGAGATGTTTATCTTTCACCTTTGGCATCCGCCTAAAAAAATGATGACATCATTCACCTTTGAAACGAAGAAAAACGCGGAGGATTGCCGCTTGTGTACATCTCGTAAGAATCACGTCAAGGGTAACAGTGTAAGAGAAAGAGTGAGAAAGTCTAGGTCAGACCGGAAATAATGAAAGGGTGCTTATCCAGAATTAGGTCCGACCCTGCTTTTCAAGCGGCGAAACGGTAAGAGAAAGAGAGGGAAGGACAGGCAATGCCGTTTCACCCCTTTTCAGTCCCTCACTCTTCATTTCCTCTCCCCTCTCTCTCTCTCTTTCCTCTCATTCTCTATCGAGGTTCGCGTGCATACCCCCATAGTCCATCGTTCGCTCATTCAGACAAATTAGCCTGGCGGCGGGCCCTTTGTAGTTTCGTAATTCAAAGGAGAAAAAGACAGAGAGAAAGAGAGAGAGAGAGAGAGAGAGGAGGAGATAGAATGAGAGAGGAGGAGAGATAGAGAGGAAAGGTACACTCACGCATTTTACTTTCCGGGCAGCTTTGCGCAATTCGTGTTGGCAGAGCTCTTCAACACTTCATTTGGACAGGCCTACCACTACTGCTGCTGCTGCCTATTTCTCTCGGTATAGGTCTCTCTCTCTTTCGTTTTTTGTCTCTATCTTACTCTCTCATTCTCTCTCATTCTCTCTCTCTCTCTCTCTCTCTCTCTCTTTAGAAAAAGAATATAAAAGAGCCTATATTCTCAAACTCTCGCTTTTTCTTGTCCTTTCCCGCTTTTTCCCTTTGTGTCCTGACAGTTCGCCGCCGGTTTTTTTTTCTCTGTTTTTCTCTCCCTATCTCTTTTCCACTTTGGCAAATGCCCTAGCGTTACATGTACCTTCACGCACACGACCGCGAATGCGTGCATTCATCCATATGCTAGTCACACTCGCATATAAGTTACATATTCGCATTGTACGTACGCGTGTAAATTCAGGTACCCTCTGTACCGTGTATGGATGTGTATGCGTACAGTTACGTGAGTTTCTGAGTTATGCAATATGAACACACGTAAAAGCAGGGAAAGAAGCATGCGCGAGCTTAAACATACATAGACGGTGATATATGTGATAAATAAACGCACGAAAAATAAACACTCGGGCAATTGTGTATATGTAGAGGTGAATAGAGTTGTATGATGCATATATATTATGCTTGTAATATCTAAATATGTACTTAATTTGTAAACATAGATAAATGCGTGAGAAAAATTTTCGTATAAATTATAAATAGTTAAAAACTTATAAAGATAGTATTAATTAAATAATAATGTATTCATGAGGCATCGCAATAATTGTTTAAACATATTTCTACGCTTTTAATAAAGCTATAAATTAATTTGTAATAAAGAGAATAAATTTTATCGCTAAAAACCATTTTTTTTTTTAATTTTTATATTTTATTCGTTTAAATAGTAAAATATTTTTATGAATTTGTTGTTATAGAATGAATCTCTTTATTTTTTACGATTTTAAACAATACAGGTATCTTTATTTGAAATCGTGATTTATCGATGCAAATAACTTTATCAAATTTTGAAGTTCAATAAATTAACAGTTTTTCAAAAGTGAAATTGTGCTTTTTTATTAATAAATATTGTATTTGACAAAAAATTCAGGTAACATGTATATGTATAATACACAATGCCATATATTTTACTTTCAAGAATAAAAAACAACTATTAATAACGTTAAATAGTTCTTTATCCTAAATTAAGATTTGTATTTATTATTGAAATATATATTGAGCTCTTGAAACTTAACTATACATTCAAAATATTGATAACCCAATCGAATCGATCATTTAAAAATCCACAAATTTTTAAAAATTTTATTAAATCACAGTTCAAGATGAAATCCGAGTCGAATCAAAAGAGCGTATACTACTACTCTCTTCCTTGAAATTAATGCACGCACGCGCTAAATATACCAGTTTCCTCCCTCGCCTTATCCAAGCCGAGCGGCACACCGTACTCGTGGCGGTACAACTACGTGCAGTTTATTGGCCGGTTTCGTCTCCGTCGAGAGAGCTCGAGCAATTACCGGCTCGAGAACCGCGAACTCTCGTGAGCAATTGTAATGTCCTTACCTCTCTTCCTCCCCCCTCTCTCTCTCTCTCTTTCTCTTTCTCTCCCTATCCTCCTTCACAAAGTGAGGGATGGAGTTTTCAAGAGCGAAAACGCGAGTGAGAGAGAGAGAGAGAGAGAGAGAGGAGCTTTCTCGAGGATCTATTCAAGGAATAAGCATAAAGTGGAAAAGCCCGTTATATTACGCTATTAACTCTTTCTCGAAAATCGTTATCCTTGTCGATTCCTTTGACTCACTCTATCAAATTTAAAGCTCTACGTTAAACATTTGTTTTATAAGAGATCTTTCGATGAGTATTACAAAAATTTCACCGACTGCAAGACTTTTTCTCGCTAGCCGTATTCGTTTCCTTGTGTACATAGATTTTTTTATTAAGTAGCGCGTTTTCCTCTTTCTCTTTTCCTCTCACTTCACGAAAAAAGTTTTATTCCATCCCCTTGTCTCGTGCACGAATGTCGCATGCTTGAAAATTTACTACTAATCGAAATTTTTTTTGCGAATTAAAAGAAAATTCAAATACAATATCAAGTTATCTTCTTTTTTTTTTTTTCGTTTTACATCAATTGTAAAAATTGATTCACGTCACGCTACACAATCTCTACTCCAGACGGATTTACATAAAGAGCTCGATAAGAAACGTCGACTTGATGCGTTGGTCGCAGAGTGTATAGGATCGAGCGGGCCGTGGAAGACGAAATGAGCGCGCGAGAGCTTCGCAATTATTTACTCAGGCATGTTTGCGCCCTGACACACAGGCACACACATTTCTGCACGCACACGCGGAAATTTCGTCGACGTCTCTGAGCGGGGACAACGCGTGACGTCGACCTTTGAATTTCATTTCTACGGACGCTCACAAATGAGAGAGATAGAAAGAGAGAGAAAGAGAGAGAGAGAGAGAGGTCACTAAATCTAAATGCACCGCACTTGATTTTAGCAATTACAGTTAGACGTAGTAATGCAGAAGCGTTGTTTGTTTTTCAATCCCCTTCCTTTGCGCTCTCTGCGGCCGAGTGAATGGATTAAGAAAACGCGCGTTGGCGACTGTAACTCAAGCGAGAGTTCGCTGTTGCTGTTGATTTAGCTGTTTTAGCAGCGGTTGCACTAGTAATCAATTTTAATTGTATTAAATTGTCAGAGTGTCTCATTTCATTATTACTATTAAAATTATAAGCAAAAACACAGTGTTTACAGCGTCCAATATTGATCGTGGTACAATATTGATAATCTAGTGGATTGAATTTTTTTAAGCAATTTTTATTATTTACTCTTTTAAGGACATTAGTAATTAAATGTCTCAATTATTAATATTGTATCAACTGACATGTTGAAAATATATGTAATATTATAATAATTTAATTCACTTATATAGTTTGCAAATTACTTTAAGCAGAGAAACCGACTGCGACTGATTACTATAAATTTTGAGACAATTATCAATGCATATTATTTTAATCTATCAATTGTTTCCTGAAATTTAGTCATTCTGAAGCATATTTTAATGTCATCATTTTTTAACAATCATTATTTATATTTATTAATGGTGACGCTAAAACTGCGCGTTAATAAAGTATCACCCCAATAAGAGTATTTTGGACTGAATCCAAATTATGATCTTATTAGAGATTAAATATTATCTAATACGCACAATAAAATAGCGACATATCATTATAATTTATTTCCCATAATTACGATACCATAATACAATCTCATAAATTTTTGCTTATTAAACTATTGTATCCGTTGAAAATCGAATCAAAAATCTATCATAAAACTTCTTCGCAATAAAAATATCTTTGGAAGATTTCTCATAGTTTCGTAACAATTAGCCTTGACGTTGATTGATGCAACCCCTCTCTCCATTTTGTATCTAAATCCGTAAACAGCGTTAAAAAGAATTTCAGCATAACGCGAAGAGAAAGAGAAAGAAAGAGAGAGATATGCCCGACTGGAAAGAAAAATCGGCCGATCTATTAATTTCAGGAATTAAAAGAAAATTAATTACCGACGTTGTTACTCGAGTCTGAATGATGAACGATGAAAAAACAAAATGTACCGTTGAAGAATAAGTTGCGCAAACGGCGGACAATTAGGAGGAAAAATGAATAACCAGTAACAAAGCAAATTGATATAAACTTTGTTATACTGAGTTAAAAATTTTATTTAAAATTACGCGTTTAGAATATTTCACAATAGTTTTTCTTTTTCTATCGCCTTAACAATTACAGTAATTAGTTCTTAAAATTTGAGATTTGCAAATTAGAATTTAAATGAAAATAAAGAAAACATCATAATGATTAGCTATTGTTAACAAAATTACTATCTAAAGAGTTGCGAATTACATCTAATCTCATAATTTAACTTTTAGTTACATAATTGTAAACGATAAAAGTCGAGGATAAAACAATGCCGGAATGTAATCAGTTGCAACCAATGCAACGTCTTCGTGCGAGGAGAGAACGCCATCATTCACTCCATGCATGCGGTAGAAATTAGCGCGTCTGAGGCGCGTAACATAGAGAGAGAGAGAGAGAGAGAGAGGCAGTAGAAGGAGACTATATACTCCTATTCAATTCGGTCGGTCTAATCTCGACTCGCGGGGGAATCCGGCAAAGCAGCCAATGTAAATTGAGAGGTTTCGACTCTCCGGATTCCGAGACTAAGATCCAGCTGCGGAGAAAATTAGGGTTCGATTTTGGGACAAGAGATTTCCATTGGTATTAAATTGACGCCGAGCTTGTATATCAATCTTAAGAGAGGAAATCTTGAGAAAGAAAGGGAAGGGAAAAATTGGAGGCACCCGATTGATTTCTCGCCTCGTTCTTCTTCCTTCTTAACGGAAACTTGACTTGAATTCCAATTAAAATTAAGATCAACGGTGTAATTTTTTTTTTTTTTTTTTTTTTTTTTTTTTTTTTTTTTTTTTTTTTAGCAATTTTGACGGCGATTTATTTCAGAACATTTTGAAATCCTCGGGGAAGCATTTCAATGTCATGTTTCAATTTAAAAGAATTAACCTGACATCTAGCACAAATTATGAAATTATCAGAAAGTAACTCCTTGCACTTAAAAGCTTGGAAACAGGTAACTGTATAAAATTCTTGTGTGTATCAAATTTATTTAATAATTAAATGAAGAAGCTCGCATTACATATAATGTGCACGTAGAAACAAATATGTCAAATAGAAAATTTTATCAACCATTTCTGTAAAACTTATTATTAAACCAGCCAATCCAACCCTTTAAAATCCGTAAATCAAGAAAATTCTCCAGTCGAGTAACTCCTCTTTTTTTATCTACCTTCTTTTTTCGCTTATTTTCTCGTTCTTTTTATTTCTCTCTTTTTCTTTCGGCGGGCCTTTTATATCGCCGGCAGCAAACGAACACAGGATAGAAATTAAGGGAGCGAGTCCGGAGAAACTACGAGCGCGAGGGAGAGAGAAAGGGAGAGCGGGAGTAGGAGGAAAAGCTTGCCAGAGGCACGTCGCGGCCGAATAAAAAGAATCAGAATGCAATTGGCGTGAGCTTAGAGGGAACGAGAGAAAAGAACGGAAGAGAGAAAGAGATAAAGGCTCCCTATTGCTTCTCTCCCGGCTAAATGCAACGTGTTTCGAGAGAGAAGGGGGATAGAGAGAAAGGCTGGTACACACAGAAGGTCGGGAAAGGTGCCGGAGAGATACCTCGGTGAAATAGCGATGCTGGAAGAGACAAATTGAGAGAAGGAGGAAGTGGGAGCGAGATGCTCATGGATTTATACTTAAAAAAAAATAAGAGGAGCAATCGGGAATGGATGAGGAACTTCAAATTTTCGAAACAATTTTCATTTAAGATATTATAGTATACTTGATGTTAATTTAAGAAAATCTAAAATTTTCATCAATTGTTCTGTATTTATCATTAAAACAATCTATTTTATAAATTTCCAGTTATTCTTTTGTTTTTTTTTTTTTTTTTTTTCATTGTTTGAGTAAAATATTGTTTCTACTAAAGAATTTCTTTCAAATTTCAATACGAAATAATCACATCAAATAAAATTTTTAATACAGAGAACTTTTATTTCAGAATGGTTACAATTTATAAACATTAGAATGTTAATTAATATCCAATAAAGTCATTCAATTCTTAAAAGTTTATGTATAACGTATAGTAAACGCTAAAGCCAAAAAGTCAAATGATTAGGTGTTAGAACAAGTAACGGTACAAAAGATAAAGAAAGAAGGAAAGTAAGAGAGACAAAAGTCCTCTACTTCGACTTTCTCCTCGCGTATATTCTTCTTCTTCGATGCTCGGTGGGGCTACAGACTGATACCCTTCCGGCTCGGCGGCATCGAGGCGCGCGCCGGTAATCGATCAATTGAAAATCGCTCGAAACGACAATCGATTTCGAATCAATTTGAGCCGCCGCTACCGCCGTGTAAAACTAACTGGATACGTATTTTTCTTCTTTCTCCGCAAGGGCCTCGGGGAGTTTAACCTCTCTCTTTCTCTTTCTCTCTCTCTCTCTCTCTCTCTCTCTCTCTCTCTTCCTCGAGCCAACATCCGCTGTCGGTCCTTGTTTTTTTTTTTTTTTTTTTTGTCTCTCCGTCTCTCTTTTTATCCGTCTTCCTTTCTGTTGCGCATACCCTCATTCTGCTTGAGCGCAGCCGCATTTTCCTTCCTTGGCGCCTCCCGTTCCTCTTACCACTACCGCTTTGTTTTCTATCGAACGAACACTGAATTTTGGTTACAGTTCATTCGATCTTCTTTTATTTAATTTCAGGGGTGGAACTCAGGGAAAGGCTGATGTGAGAGTAGTTGCGCGTGTTTCTTAATCTTCTGCTTTTATTTCCTTTTTTTTCTTTCGTCGAGTTATATATATATATATATATATATATATATATATACCAAGACGTTGGAATTTCCCTATTGCCTCGGCCTATTGGCTTAAATGCTTTCTACGTTTTTCACCTTCACTTCAAGTAATCACAGTATTGTACCGATAAATAGTAAATTTTGATAAATGACATTTTTTAACTTTATTGTACTAAATATTTTCTTACTCAATAAACATTATATCTAAATTTTTAATTTTTAATATAATTTTAATTTAAAATTTTTTCCAAATAAATTAATCAAGTTGAATAATTTGTTTTTAATTATTTACAATTCATTAACAATTTTGTTTTACCGTAAATTTTATTGTTCGATAAATAATAAGTATATTTCAATTTAATTTTTAATATAAATTCCATTATTACAAATTTTATTATTATTTTCTTCATTAATCAAAGAAAATCATTCGCTTATTTAATAAAGCCAAGAGAAAACAATAAATTAATCTACGTAAAATATATTTTTATCAAACTTATTATAAGTCAAAATTATCATTAAACTTCGAGAGGCAATACTTGGCCAAATTCAAAGTGTAATTCGCGTTTAAGGGGAGGTTCTCATCTAGCGACCCAAAAATTACGTGATTTTCGCGATTTTTTTTCTCATGGAAGGAAATAAATAAAGTAGTCAAGTTTTTTAGTACTTATTAAGTATGTTATTAACTACTTTTATAAATTTTTTTTACAAAAATACGGAATAGTTTATTAGTTATATGCATTGAAAAATAGTCATCGAAAAAAAAGACACCTCCACGGGCGACAAGGTAACTCATCCAATTTTTGTCTGAAATCAAAAAATCAAAGTTTGTTATAAACCAGAAGACATTTGCTAGATCTTAAACTAGAATCACAAGGAAAAATTAAAAATTAACAAAATGGCGGACTTGCAAAAAAAAAAATATTTTGCACTTTTTTTTGCTCTAAAAAGTGCAATAACAATAAAAATAATCATTGTAAAATTATGATTTTAGGTCAAGATCCAGTAAATTTAATTACCTTTAAAATAAAAAAAAATTCATCTCGATATCTATAATAGTTTTTGAGATATCTTGCCGCCCGTCATAAAAAACATGGTTTCGAGAAAAACGCGTTTAAAGTTTCAGTACGCGATTTAATTTAATAAAAGACGACTTCGGTTTTTTGACTATGACTTTAAAAATAAATTGAATTCGGCAAAACGGGTTTCACGAGCGTATTCTACGAGACATTTGCCAACTTTTTAAGCAAAAAAAAAAAAAATCGATTTTTTGGTCGTGCTTGATGAGAACCTCTTCTTAAAAGCACATTTTCGAAAAGAGCTACTCACACAGATAGAAAGTAATCAAATTCTGCGGTATTTTGTATTTTGGAAGTGACGCACGTTTGGAAAATTGAACAAAAACAAGAAGAGTCGGAAAGAAAGAGAAAGAGAGAGAGAGAGAGAGTGAGAGAGTGAGCAATGCGACGTAACGGAGAACTTTGGTATAGAATGAGAATCGCACAACACAGCCGCGGATATAATTTAAATCGAACGAAATCGAACGGCCTCGGGGCCTTGCCACGAGCCAATACAAGAGAGCTGATGCGCGCGGAGATAACGCGCTCGCGCTAGCGCCTACATTTTAAAAATTAACGCGATCCCGTACATATTACGTGCTTATTTAATACATAATACGCCCGATAAGAAATTAGATCTCATTTGCGTAAATATAAAACGCTTGACGCGATATCGAGCGAGCGCTCGAGTATTTCGTTTTATAAAACGGTTATAGGTAGAATCGAGGGAGATTTTCTCTACCCTCCTTTTGTTCGTACATTGAAATTTAATTTAAAAAATATTTCATGAGGTATAAAGCTGGAATTTTCGTTTCCACTGTAATATTCGATTGCATAAAACAGGTTATAAGTTATAATTAATTTTTAATTCAATGTAATTAATATTTGAATAAATTAATATTAAATTCTGATTATGTAAAAGTTAAAAAAATCTATTTTTATTTATTTTTTTATATTTTTAATTATTAATCATTTTCAATCATCTATAAATATTATTATTATTTGTTAGGTATATGAATACATTTATTCTATACAGTGTATGCTGCATGGTATATATAATATAGTAAACATAGAGCTCGTTTTTGGTTTAGTTTATCGCAAGACGCCGTATAGAGTAGAACTCCGCACAGCTACAATTATGTAATACTTAATAATAATTAATAATAAATAATATAGTTTATTTATTTAAACCACCTCTAATCTTAACATGGTAGCAGAGCGTGGTTTAAATTAAAAAGTATTACCGTTTTTTTTAATAAATAATAGCATCATAATAGAGTGCCGTATCTTTGAATGGTTACAAAATTCGAGAACGTGCCGCGATACAAAATGGTAGATGATAAGTGTGATATAAAATTGCCAGTGTTCGATGGTGAAAATTATAAAATTTGGAAGAAACGCCTAACTGTGTATTTAAAGTTAAAAAAATGTGATGATGTTATAAAGCGAGAAAAATTAGAAAGTGAAAAAGAAGAAGAATGGACTGTAAAAGATTTAAAAGCAGTGAATTATATATATAGTGCTATATCAGACAGGCAATTTGAATTTATTGAAAATCAAACAACGGCGTTAGAAATTATAAAGAAACTCGATAACTTATATTTGAAAGAGTCGACGGCACTGCAAATAATATGCCGAAATAAATTAGAAAAATTGAAATTAAGAAATTATAATGATTCTGCAACCTTTTTTGGTGATTTTGAAAGATATGTTAATGAATTGAAAAGTGCGGGTGCTACAGTGACTGAAAAGGAAAAGTTAAATTACATGTTAAATACACTGCCAGAGTCGTATAGTTATATAGGCGACTTAATAGACACGTTAAAAATTGAAGATCAGACTGCTGACTACATAAAAAATAAAATTCAAATGGTCGAAATGAAGAGTCAAAAAGAAGAAAATATTCGCAATAGGTCGAGTTCATTCATGGCGGATAAGGATCGACGAAAGCCCACGTGTTATCAATGTGGAGAAATTGGGCATGTTCAACGAGAGTGCAAAAATGGCGGAAAATCGACAACGACAAATTCACCGTGGTGTTCATTATCACGAGGACGGCAAAGCGCCTGGAGAGGAAGGTACGTCAGTGGACGTGGCAACTTCCGTGGACAGAGCGGTGCGAGTACGCATTATACAAATAAGCAGCAGCAGAAAAAAGAAGAAAACAATGCTTGGATTACAAAGGTTGAACATAGTATTGCGTATATAAGCGAGGTAAATAATAAGGATAAAAATATGTGTGAAATAAAATGGATTTTAGATAGTGGTTGTACGGACCACATTATAAATAATGATAAATATTTTAAAAATTATACTAATTTAAAAGAACCTATAAATGTTTATTTGGGGGACAATAGAATTGTAAAAGCTACGAAAATTGGAAATGTAGTAAGTTATTTTGATGTTTATGGAAAGAAAACTAAAGTTGATATGAAAAATGTTTTTTATGCGAAAGATATGCATTCAAATCTAATAAGTTACAGTAAAATTACAGATAAAAATAAGATTGTTTCTGAAGGTAAAATTTCTAAAATTTATAATAAATTTGCTAGTTTAACAGCAATTGCATTTAAGATTAATAATTTATATCATATGAAAAGTAAATTGAATTTAGATAATTTATTAGTAAATATTGCGAATAAAAATGTTGATAATATGAATTTAAAAGAAAAATGGCATCGTTTATTGGGCCATGTTAATTTTGGTTATTTAGAAATTTTGTGTAAAAATAAATTATTAAAAGGTATGCCAGGAGAAATTAATGGTGAATATATGAAGTGTAAAGTTTGTATCGAAAATAAGATGCATAATATTCCGTTTAAAAATAACAGATATAGAGCTAAAGAAATTTTAGAGATAGTTCATACTGATGTTTGTGGACCCTTTCAAACGATAGGATTTAAAGGGGAAAAATATTTTATTTCGTTTACGGATGATTATAGTAAAATATCGAGAATTTACACAATGAAATCAAAAGCTGAAGTTTGTGATTGTTTTATAGAGTATGTGAATGAATGTGAAAATTTGACGGGCAAGCGAATAAAATTTTTACGATGCGATAATGGAAAAGAATATTTGAATCGTGATCTTTATAAGTTTATTAAAAAAAAGGGTATTGTGATTTCTCCATGCCCTCCTTATGTTCATGAATTAAACGGAGTTGCGGAACGGTTTAATCGAACAATTATGGATATATCACGTTGCTTATTAGAAGAAGCTCAAATTCATAAAAAATATTGGCCGGAAATAGTTTGCGCAGCAACTTATTTAAAAAATCGTACGTTAACAAACACAATTGAGAAGAAAACGCCCTATGAAATATTTTTCGGGAAAAGACCGGATGTTACGAATTTACGGTTGTACGGTAGTAAAGTCTTTGTCAGAAAACCAGAACAAAAAAGAAGTACAAAATGGGATAGAAAAGCCGAAATGGGAATATTAGTCGGTTACAGTGAGAATGGTTACCGTGTATTACTTGATAATAAAATAATTGTTGCTAGACACGTTGATATTGTTGAAAAAGAAGTAAAATTAATTGGACTAAGTGATTCGGATTCGGAAAATGATGATAGTATTTCTTGTGAAAAAAGGTCTTACCGTGATAATATAAAAAATGAAATAAATAACGAGGACAGCTCGGACGATGAAATATTTAACGATAGTTTTAAAAGTGTGAATGAAGATGCAAAAGTTGAGAGTAAAAAAGATGAATTGACTGTAAGACGATCACAAAGAATCAGAAGTGCTCCTAATAGATATGATGAATATAAAGCTTGTAATAATAATGTTTATGTAAATTTTTGTAACATTGATACTCCTAATACATTTGAGGAGGCGGTGAATTCAAATGATAGTAAAAAGTGGAAAATTGCTATGAATAAAGAAATTGAAAGTCTAAAAATAAACAAAACTTGGGAATTAATTGAAAAAGTTGAAAATAAAAAGGTAATTGATGTTAAATGGGTATATAACAAAAAGAACAACGGTACTTATAAAGCTAGGTTAGTAGTAAGGGGCTTTCAACAAAGAGATCAAATTGATGATATATATTCTCCGGTAGCAAAAATTCAAACCTTAAAGATTTTGTTATCTTATTGTTGTAGAATGGGCCTGATGATAGAACAGATGGACGTAGAAACAGCCTTTTTAAATGGTAAAGTCACATCTGAAGTTTATGTACATCAACCAAAGGGTTATGAGGATGGTACTAATAGAGTTTGTAAATTAATTAAAGCCCTATATGGTTTGAAAGAAAGTCCGAGAGCTTGGTATGAATGTCTCGATAAATTTCTATTAAGTTTAAGTTTTGAGAAAAATATTTTAGATTGTTGTTTATATATTCTTAAAAATGAAAAAGATACAATTTATTTATTAATTTATGTTGATGATTTATTAATATGTGGAAAAAATAAAGATATGATAAATAAGATTAAGAAATTATTGTCAGAAAGATTTAAAATGAAAGACCTTGGAAAAGTACAAGAATATGTTGGGATTACAGTTAAGTATGATGTTTCTAATAAAATAATGAAATTAAATCAGACTGAGTATATTGAATCATTAGTAAGAAAATATAACTTGGAAAATAGTAAAATGTATAATACTCCTATGGAGGTAAATTTAAAAATAGAAAAATCTGATAATTGCGAAAAGAATATCAAATATAGAAATTTGATTGGTGCTTTATTATATATAAGTTCAGCTACAAGACCTGACATAAGTTTCGCCGTAAATTATTTAAGTAGATTTCAAAATTGCTATACCGAAACTCATTTTAAATATGCTTTGAGAATTTTAAAGTATTTATATTTAACAAAGGATTTAAGTTTGACCTATAGAGGTGACAATAATATTGAAATTCTTGACTGTTACGTTGATGCCGATTGGGCTGGCGATAATATAGATCGAAGGTCAACGACGGGATATGTAATACGATTATTTGGTAATGTAATATACTGGAAATCAAGAAAGCAAAAATCTGTTACAAAAGCTTCGACATTTGCTGAGTATGTTGCTTTATCAGAAGCCATAAGTGAAATAAAATTTGTAAGAGAGTTATTAAAATTATTCGAAATTAAATGTATAAAACCTATTAAAATTTATGAAGACAATTCCGGTGCAATAAGCATTGCGAAATACGGTAATTTTACAAAGAATTCGAAGCATATTGAAGTTCACTATCATTATGTCTATGAAAGTATAAAAGAAAATATTATTGATGTAATAAAGGTCGAGTCAAATGATAATATTGCTGATGTATTTACAAAGTCATTAGGTAGAGAAAAATTTGAATATCTTCGTGAAAAGCTGAACTTGATCTAAATTTTGAATTTTGTAATAAATTGTATGATGTATGATTCTGAAAAATTGAATTTTGTAAGTATAGTATAAATGTAAGGAGGCGTGTTAGGTATATGAATACATTTATTCTATACAGTGTATGCTGCATGGTATATATAATATAGTAAACATAGAGCTCGTTTTTGGTTTAGTTTATCGCAAGACGCCGTATAGAGTAGAACTCCGCACAGCTACAATTATGTAATACTTAATAATAATTAATAATAAATAATATAGTTTATTTATTTAAACCACCTCTAATCTTAACATTATTATCTTCATTATTAACTAGTATTATTTTCTAAGCAGCGTATTTTGCAACGCTTCAACTACATCACGAACAATGTAACGTCAGACGTGTAATTGAAACTGAAATAATACTTTCTTTAATCTGATCGTTTTATAGCAAGATGCACGAAGCGTTACCGCTTCACTGGTAAAACAATAACAATGCGCATGAAAAAAAAAAAAAAAAAAAAAAATACATAAATAAAGAAAAAATGTAAAATTGAAAAAAAAAGAGAGTATAGAACACGAACGCAGTCGAAAGAAGAAGCTTCTCTTCTCTCTTTCTCTATACCTGTAAAAAAGTTATCTCGAGGTCTCGAGAGCAGCGAGGCATCCGAGTTTACAAGATGAAATTGAATTTTGCGAAATACGTGCTCCTATTTAAGAGTGTGAGTGGCACGCGCTTGCGTCTGCTTCTCCATCTTCCTTTCAACGGGAAAATCATCCGGTGCCACGGGTGAGAAGAAAAGTGAAAGGAAAAGTTAAAAAATATTGGTGTATATAGAAGCGGATAAGAATCGACGGGATAAAGGGTTGCTATACGTTTTTCCTAGCGGAGAAACGAGGGAAACTTAATGAAACGCCTCTGACGAATAGAGCAACTAATTGTATCTGAGAGGAATTAATAAAAACGCCCCGCTGTTGCTGCTGCTACTACTCTCTCTTTCTTTATCGCGCTGCCCTCGACGAGGGCTGCGATTCTCGATCATTTATTTTATTCCTCGTCATGCCAAAACGTCGTCGCTCTTTTGCTTTACCCTTTCTTTTTTTTTTTATTTTTACCCTCGTCACTCGCGTTTGCTCTCAACTCATCTTTTCTCAACGCGCTCGCTTATTTTTTTTTCTCCAAGCCGTTCCCTTTTTTGTTCACAATGATTTGTTTTTTCTTTCGTTGTCTCGCGTTGGTAAGTATTTTATGAAATTTTATCTCAGTTAAAATAACGCTTTAATATCGAGTTTGATATTGAATGAAATGTGAATTTACATCTGGGAAAGAGAAATATGATTATGTAATGATAATTATCTAATTACAGTATTTCAAAGTCTTATTTCACAGATCTACATTAAAAATTGGAGCTTTCCTCAAATTAAACTTTTTTTTTTTTTTTTTTTTTAAATTTAGGTATATGAATTCGATAATAAGTACTTTTAACTTTCTATTTTATTTATATTATAATTTAATATTTAGCATTAAAAAATTATAAAATCAATACTTTGCATATTTATCAAAAGAGAGGAAAATACCAAGAATCATTTATGAATAACGATTAAATAACATTAACTACTTTTAGCATCTCGTATTTTATGCTCAGCGTTTTCGTCGACAGATTTTATTTCATTTTCATTAACGTTCGATAAATGACATTCGTTTAGAAACCTACATTTCCGCCACTTACAATTCGAGCAGGACAGAAATTATTTTTATTTATCAATACTTTAGAAATATTGATTAAAACTTTACAATAAATACTACCATATACTTGCAAAAATTTAAATCAAACTTGATTACTTTCACAATTTTAATCAAATATCGTGCAAATAAAAATATATACGTATATATACGCCGGACGCAATTTTTTTCTCTCACTCTCTCTCTCTCCCTCTCTCTCCATCGTTCACAACTAATATTCAACGGGGGCGAAGTGAATAGTCTCGCACGCGGTAAAATAACGCATCGGGTTTGCGCGCTGGGCCGCGTGCTCGCAACGCCGGCATAACTGCCTCGCGCACACCCATCCATTTCGCCCTTCGTACGCGCGCACGCGCGCGCCGCCAAAAATAATGGCCCCCGTACTCCGTTCGGTTAAATGCGCGTAAAACCAAAAATAATCGAGCGCCTGCTGCCTATGCTTTAAATCACCGTTGCTCCCTCTCCGCTTTATCCCCTTCCCCTAAGTGTATGTCCACTCATTATTTACCTATAATTAGAGGCAATTAGCAGATAATTAATTACAAAATGCGCGATACTCGAGATCTTATAAAAGGGAAAAAAAAAAAAAAAAAATCCTCCCGATGTACAGCGAATGATTATTAAAAAATTGGATAACCAAATCGTATGTGAATACAATTTTTACGATTGCGAATTAATACGTTTTACGTGCGCCTTCTCCAAAAATGTTCGATCGCGAGTTTATAAGCACGCGCGCGCCCGTCCAACTTTACTGCAGCGCAAGAAAACAGAAACGGCTCGGCTTGCCCGGGCAATTTGTCACCGAGTGGTATATATATATATAGAGGAAAGGAGGAAAATAGCTTCGCGACAAATTCCACGGAATTCCTATCGTATTTCGTCGTCGTCTCTCTATTTTGTCCTTTCTCTCTTTTGTGTATGTGTGGATACGCGGCGAATACCAGAGACAAATTCTCTGTCTCTCTTTCTCTCTCTCTTCCTCTTTCTCTCTATCTCTCTCTCGATGCCTTCGTGCTTTGCTAGTTCTCTGCGTTTTTCTTCTTTTCCCGAAAGACGAAGAAAAAATAAACATTATTTCGTTTAAGTTTCTCGCTTATTTCTGGAGCTATTCTTCCTTTTTTTTTTTTTATAAGGAACAAACGATTTATTCGATGAAGTTTAACGGATTTACATGTGGCACGCGGCGATTGTATTTTTATAAAATTGTAATGCGTTCTTGGATAAAAGCAAGTGTAATGTTCTTTGAAATCCTATTTGTAAATGTTCGATTTCAAATTTATATGTTATAAGTAAAAATGAAATTTTGTCTAAGAATTTACAAACTATTAAAAAAGTACACTTATAGATTCCATGATTAAACGAAGATAATTAGAATTTATTTAATCTCTTGTAACAATAATTTTGCATTCTAAATATAGCATAATTTATTATTAGACAAGTATTTTTTTTATATAACAGTTCGTCGATTGAAGAGATGTAATCTACCCTTAAATTTCGGTCTAAGTACATGTTTTTTATGTCTCAATAAAAAAAAACAAATAAAGATAACAAGGTTAACATTAAATTTATTTATAGTTTTCAATAAATTGAATTAGTTATTCAACAAAATAAAAAACAAAACAAATTTGATTTCTACATAAAACTGCATAAATCAATTAAAATTCGGAAGCAAATTCACGCTGTTTCGTATCAATTTGAAAATCGAACAATTTTATGCAATCTGTAACATTTTTATATAAATAAGCGCCATTCGCTTTTCCATCATCAACTATAAGTACATAAACCGATCTCCCTCGCTCTTTTTTATGTAAATAAATAAATAAAATGAAAGCGAAAAATCAAACTCAACGAAAATTTTATACGACTTCCTGATTCTCTCGAATCCAATAAATCTAGCTGAAAAAATTCTGTCAGTTTTTCAGGTGCGCGCGAGCGCATGAAAAATAAAAAAAAAAATTAAAAAAGAAAAAAAAAATCTCGCACATAACACCGAAACACCGATGAAACCGAAAAAGATAGACAGAAGCGCGCGTCGAAAAGTGAGCGAATGCGTATAAAAAGAGAGAGGGACACGTGTATAGATTGATACACAGATATATATGGAAGCGAAAAGTATGAGGAAGAGAGAAAAGAGAATCGAGGTGAGAGAGAGAGAGAGAGTGAGAGAGAAAAAGAGAGAGGGAGAGAGAGAGGAAGCCATTCCGCGAGTCTCTCGGTATATGTACAAACGCAACATGTATATATACGCTTTCCATTGCTGACAGATGCATTTGGCAAAAACGTTAGGTGGGGCAGGGGAGGAAAGTTCTCACTCTCTCTCTCTCTCTCTCTGTCTCTCTCGTCAGCGACGCGTCAATCCTCACCGTGTTCCATTATAACGCATATTCCTATTGAAGGGAGTAGCATTTGCGCGTGAAAATTCGAAAAGCACCGAATCCAACAGATTTCCCGAAAGCCCATTTAAGCGATTTGTCACTCACATTATTGCGTCAGCTTCCTCTCTCGCCTATCCCATATACGCATACGCGCACACCCGTCCCTCAACAACGAATCATCAGCCTGAGAGGAAAGTGTATTTCAAACGCGCTTATTATACGTCTGTACACGTGTATGTGTGCTTTTACTTTAGATACGTAGGCCTTGCGTCATGCGATGATATAATTCCGCTTGTTGGCGCGCGCGACTGTGTATTTATACAAGCTTTTTTCAAAATGCTAAAAGTATTGTATATACTAGCAATATTTGAAATGCCCGCGTAGTAATGCTCGGATGCACTCAATATTTTTATCGCATATCGTGTCAACGTAATGAAGTTTATTGTACGTAAACACACGCACGAGTGTTGTGGTATTGAGTGATTACTGAATTTTTTTTTTTTTTTTTTTTGTCAAGCCGTTTTAAAACGATCTACAGTTATAGGAAAATGTAAAAGTTAAATATTAAAAAAAAAAAAAAAAAACGATGATTCAAACTGTTTGTCGTTCGGTTACTTAAATTATCTGCGCGGATGGTGTGCATTTGTATTATTAAAAATAAATAAATTTTATTCATTATAAAATAATCAAACTTTATTTCCACTATAATACAATATTTTTATCCACTTTAAAATTTTTTATCAGTTATTTCGAACAGTTTATATTTGTTCTTTAAGTTAAAAATAACATGGGTTTACCTTCCAATAAATACTCCATAATATTTCTTAAACAACAAATAGAGATAGTCCATAAAACATACACTTCTACACACGTAAACACGTGTGAGGGCACACAAGCACACAATCGGAAAAAACATAAAAGCCAACAAACAGGAAAAATTGTTCGAAACGAAAATCCTCTAAAATAAACATTCGTCGACAAACATACGGCGCGATACTTCCTCCTGGCCTGTAAAATCCTCAGACTCTACGATTCCATCCACAAGCTCTTGCGCGTCTCTTCATGACGATTTTTTCTCTCTCTCTCTCTCTGACTCGGCCGCGTATAGTATAAGTTAAGCGAGCACCTCGCAAAACTACCCCGTAGTAGCATCCGCCTGGCAATTACTATAAATCAGAATATAGCAGTCAATATTTAATCCTTGCGAAATGGTGTCCTGCCATAGTCGAGAGCCAACTTCCGTAGCGGGCTTTGCCTTCCTCGGAAACGACGGATGGACGCGAGCTTTCGAGGACTGAAAGTGTGTGCGTGTACTTTTGGATCTAAGTACGTGTGCTAGAGCGAAAGAATAAAGTGGAACAACTCGGCGCGTTGTAAAAATGTTGGTTTTGTGATAAAATTTCGTTACTATTGCTCAGCTTTCTTTTTTTTTTTTTTTTTTTTTAACGTAAGTATTTTTGTTTTATTTTAAATCTTAAAAAACATTTTATCATTGATATTTAATAGAGTAAAATATGTTTCTTCAAATTTCAATAATAGAATAAAATTAAATTAAAATAATGACAATAAAGAATAAAATAAATATACTTATTTTATGATTTATCTATCTTTTATCATTCATTATTTTTTAATCATAATAAACCGCATTTTCAAAAGTAAATACACACCTAAAGTCTTTCGAGACACACAAGGACATTTATAACCACGTGACGGTACCCACATATAATTGCACCAGTAATAATAACGACATTAAAATGGTGTCACGAAGCACAATTGCAATTTCGCAAAGAGGAAGGAGAGTAATCTCTCTAATAAAACAGAAGTTGTAAAAAAGAGAAAGAGGGAGGAAGGATAAGGGTTGGCTTATGACTCGGTAACACGCGAGCGACTCTGTACGCGTTTGCGTTGCCACTTCCTTCTCTCTCTCTCTCTCTTTCTCCCTCTCTTCCTCTCTCACAAAATGCATGACGCTACTTACGTACTTGACAATGGCCGAGAAACTCATCGTCGTCGTCGTTTCGCTTGGATGCGTTGAATTGGCTCGGTAAGTTCGCTGTGTTGATTGAAGGGATATTTCGGGAGGTGAAATTGTTAAGCGTTAATGTGAAATGGGTTTCGGTACTGTTACTGGTATTTGAGGAAATTATCACGCGATAGAAATTATTGAGGGGTTACCCCCAGTTGTAGCTCAACAAAAAAGGCCTTTTTCATGAATTTTTTTAAAGAAAACTACAAAACTTTTTTAAACGATTATTATATCATCTTAAAGAATATATCTTGAAGAACTTTCAGTAATTTTTTTATTGCAAAATATTACATTGTTAAGTGGCAAATGGCCGCCAATGAAATAGTGTTTTTATTTATACGGTTTGCGGTAACCAACATTGCGGCGAAGTAGATGAATTGAAACAAAAAATGTGGATAGATTTAGTTAAATATAAATATAAACTAGTTTTTAATCGAAAGATTTAAAAAAATATTTATTTTTCACAAAATGGCGGACAGTCAAAGTTAATGGTTTAATTTTAACGAAAAAAAACGGCCGTTTTTTGGCTATAAAACGGCAATTTTTTTTTTAAACAAAAAATCGAACGATTAAAAACTACATTTTTATGTATTAAATAAGCCTGCAAAATTTTAAGAAGATCGGTTTATGAGTGTTCGAGTAATCTTGGTCACCGACTTCAGAAATGCCATTTCGAGAAAAACGCGTTTAAGTTTTAATTTCAGTTTATTCTTTCAGTTAATTTTTCTCTTTCAACGCTCATATCTCAGTTAATTTTGTTCGGATCGACTTGAAATTTCCAGGTCATATTCTCAGATACTTATACTTCAAAAAAATGCAATTAACAAAAAATCGATTTTTTCAAAGTCGCAAGTGGGGGTAACCCGTTAAAGAAAAACTGTAGATTAAATTTTGTTTTTATAAATAGTAAAAGCTTTCGTTAACAAAACGTTAATTTTAATTTATTTTCTGAAAATAAAATTTTCATTTTTTATAAGATGTATATTGATCTAATATTTTAAGTTGAAAAAATATTTATCGCAAAATTTTCTAAAACAATGCAAAGTAATAAAATAAATGTTAATCTCACGCGTTATTAATATTTTTTAATCATTATAAATACACCAAATAAACACTCACTCAAGTACATCAAAATTCATCAATATTTTGATCGACTTATAAAATTTTTCACCTACAAAAAGTTTTACAAAAAAAAAAAAGCAGCTTGTAATAATCGCTCGCTACGAAAACTTCCCTCGAGCGTGTACCCACACACACACACATACGCACATACGAATTTTTTCTCGAAAGAAAGACAAGCGGGATAGGACGGGGAGGATTGCAAAGGCTGCGGCGCAGTCGCGAGAAGTTATTGTGGTCCGCGGAAGAATGGCTACGACTGTTCAAAGGTTGAGTCCTCGGGGAAATCATGGAATGTTGCGCGCGCTGCACCTTGTCAATAACTTAAATCTCAATCGTAACTTGCCCTACGTCGCTCACGCTACGCGCGACTGATTTCCGCTTCGCCTTCTGTATACTTTCGTAAACAAATGTGGCCAATTTCGTATTGGCTTTCTACGACTTTATTCTTTCTTTCTTTTTCTTTTACATATGCGTTTACATGCATTTTTGGAATAAAATGATTCTGATTATAAAAATAATACTTATTTCTGATGCTTATAAATGAATATTAATTAAATAATCACTATAATTGTACTATTTATTAGATCAAATGATAATTATTCTATCTAATGGTATATAATTATTTCACAAAAACTGAGTAGGAAAAATTGTTGAGCAGTAGTCCATAAAATTTCGTTCGTAAATTTACGTCTTAACGATTATCAATATTTTAAAATTATTCATTCGCGTCATCAAATTTATTATTATATTTTAATAATTCACATGGCTTATCAAGCTCAAATTAGTTTGCATCAAATTAGTCAGCATTCAGAAACCCAAAGCAAAGTGTCCAATCGTAGACAAAGATCCAAAGCACGAAGTCGAGAATCGCTAATTTCGCCAAATTTCCATTTGCCATTCGGATCCGGCCGAAAGGGTAAAGCGATCTAATCGTACATATGCATGTGTATCGACGAAATCACTTTCATGACAAATGGCTTGGAATAAATTTTAACCGCGCGATTTTAGATACTGGTTTTTGTGATGAGTTATTACGTTAATCTATAACGTGAACATGTAAAAAAATTATACTTATCGTAATAATAAATTTAATTTTTTCATTGATCATGGTATCGTAATAATTAAAATTAGAATTTTGCTATTTTAACACTTTGTGAATTAATGATATAGATATATATATATAATATACATTTGGAAAAACTTTAAGACGATTGCTATTTTTATTTTGTAAATTTATTTTTTTGGTTGATATTAAAAACAGAAGAAAAAAAATGATAAATGAAATCAATTAGCCAAAAAGGTAATTTTTTATTTAACAAAAATTCAATAAACATTAAATAATACAAATGCAAACCTTTAAATATATTTTATTAAAAATATATTTAAATTTCATTTTTTCAATTAATCAATTATCAAAAATTAAATATTGCTGTCAGACACGATGGTAAAGTCAATAATAAAATTTCTAATTACAAAAAACTTTAAGCACGTATTATGAAAGAATATTCGTACGATGCATTTTTTCCGATATTAAAGCGCGATCAGATGCAGTTTAGTGTAGATAAGCTCTAAATAATTTATAAATTAAGTAGCACGTCGGCAGTAACTGACGTAGAAATGCCAATCGCATTACCATTAATGAAATACTCTCTAGAAATTATTCATCCGTTACTTATGAGCACTAGAGATAGGCAGAGAGAGAGAGAGAGAGAGAGAGAGAGAGAGAGAGAAAGAGAGAGAGAGGAGAGAAAGAGGCACTACTAGTTGGCACAAGTTTCCGAGCAATCCCCATGATTATAAACGCGAGAGGAGCGCGGGCGCGCTTGTTTCCCGCCTCTAAATCGCTTTTTAAACGAGCTATCGCGCGCAATTTAGACTAATCGAAACACGTCGAGTGCAGTTGCTTTTTCGCACTCGAGGACGTATTTTGTGATAAAAAAAAAAAAATAAAAAATAAAAAAAAAAGTAAGAGGCTCGATGGTTTGAATTGGATGAATAAACGATTCGAGCGTTGTCGCCGAGCCAAATAAATAATTCATGCACCGCTATATACATTTTTGTTGGGTGAGCGTAATTGAACGGACAGGTATGAATTGGGTTAATAGGACCTTGGAAAACGGTTAAATGGATTGAGAGCGAAATTTTTCGTAAATATTAATGTTTTTTTTTTTTTTTTTTTTTTTTTTTTTTTTGCTAACGATAATTTTTTTTCGAACAAAGTTTATTAGAATTCAAACAAATTTTTAATCTTCTACTTTGATTTTTGAAAAGAAAAGGTAACTTAATTTTGAGAATAAAATACTCGTATTTGTTTTGACATTTATTTGACCAGTTAACTTTTAAATTAAAGTGTTTATAAAAATATTTTAAACATATATTAAACCAGTGTTCAATTTACTATCATTATTGTTATTTTAGATCTCGATGATATAAATAAAATATCAAAAATACTAACCCGAAACATTTTATTGAAATTAAAAAAAAATATGTCAATAGGTATTAAAAATGTAGCAAAGATAGATAAATAAGACCCAGTTAATACTAATACTTCTCACAGTACTCATCTACTTACATCCGAAAACATGAACAATTCTGATCGCATCATCCTTCGAGATACCTCATCAGCATGACATATTTATACCACAGTATTAGCCATTCAAATTCCAGTCAAATCTTCGCCAATTATTTGCTTCCCCTCTTCGCTCCAGTTGGCAACACAGTTTGGCGCGAAGGCCTTCTTTCCCAGTGACAGGAAGATCATCAACTCCTTGCAACTTATCCTCGAAGAGTGAAGTTTTGAATTGCGCGCGGAGGCACGCGCGCGTGATACCGAAACACGAGATCTCTGGCTAGATATTCCGAGATTCGAATCTGACGTGCGTTGTAAGTGTTGGCTAATATTGCGAATCGCGTTGAAATTGGATCTTCTACGGTTAAAAATATTTACGTGTTGAATATTATCGATTTGCAGCTTTTCGTTTATGAATATCAAAAAATATATTTTCGTTATTATAAAATATTTTAGCCTTTTAATTCAAATTTTTCATGATAAATTAAAATAAAATTTATAATGTAACATATTAAATAATAAAATTTAAACATTATAAGAGAAACTAAAATTTTTTTTAATAATATTTTGTTTAAATTTAAGAGTATAATTAAGAATGTATTCTATATAAAATGCGTAAAAATATGCTCTGTTTACCTCAGATTGTACGTTAAAAAGACATCGCGATACAGGATATATTACAGCACCAGTGAAACGAGGAAGGCTTTGACGTACACTTTTATTAAACTCGTATACTGTCGTACGACGATTAAAAAAGAAGAAAAAAGAATGGGATACGACGCGTAATTTTTAACATATGGAAGAACTTTATTTTTTCGTTCATAATTACATATCTAAAATTAACGTGAATTATATAAACGTAAGTTTTTTTTTTCAGATTTATGATAAAAAAAATATATTAGTTTGCAAATTTGTTAAGCTTTATCGTTCAAACTCATAAAGAAGCTTTACAATTGAAAGCTTATAAATAACTTACCAAAGAACTTTGTTTTCATTGAGTCGAAAAATTACTATTAGAAAAAAAAAAAATCATTGAATAAAATACTGAATAAGGATTAGAAATAGCTTAATAATAATACAAGAATGGAAATTGAAAGATTTATGTTCACTATGTATACAGGCACATAGTATGTAATATAAATATCAAATGCAACTAAGTTTAATGAACCTTAAATAAAATTTAATTAAAAACTCAGTCTATCTATCTATCGATAATACAATTGTTAACTGTGACTATTATTTCCTATACCTACATTTCTTATCGTAAACGATAATATTTTTTAAAAAAATTTTTCAAAATCTATTTTAATTTTCCGCGTCTCGTGTTTACGATAGCGAGTTCGATCTTATCGGATGCTCGCGCGTGCATTTCGTTATCGCGCGACATATCTCATTGTCCGAAACAAGAAGCAATCACATCCAAACATACGCGTATAGCCGCTTACTGCCATCGGTTCATTCCCTCTCTCCTACTCTCACTCTCTCGCTACCTCTCTCGAGTCCTTACTCGATATAGATTTTCGGATTAGATCATTCTCCTAATTTTAGGATGCGCATAATTCGTCGGTACCGTTGGTGTTGCTACTCTCTCTCTCTCTCTCTCTTTCTCTCTCTCGTTCGCTCGGCGAATTATCCCATAATCAGATGACCCTATTGTTCAGGAATGAATACGGTAAGATGAAGCTCGAGCACTCGCCCTGTGGCAACGAGCACAGATGTGTGTCTACAGATAGCGACGGTGAGCGGAAACGGACCGGAGGCTAGACAAACTGGGGGATGCGAGGACGGGAATGAGAGAGAGAGAGAGAGAGAGAGAGGGAGAGGGAGAGGGAGAGGGGGAGAGTGAGAGAGAGTTGTTCGGTTGAACCAGAGATACATAATCGTTGACCAGAGAGTAAGAGAGGAACGGGAAGCTTGTGCGAGGTTGCATTCGGTGGAACGCATTAGCGTCGCTGTTTGTATTTGGACAGTAGCGAAGAGGGGGCTGAAGAGAGGGGATAGGTAGCGGACTGCACAAGCACTGAACATTGTAATTAGGCACGACACATCGCGCCCTTGGGAGCGACGAGCTCGCCTCGCTTCGTTGCTACGATGCTTCACTGAACGCTACGACTGGTAAACGCGCATACACATTGCCGCGCCGCTGTATACTTACTGTACGTGTATATATATATATATATATATATATATATATATGCTTTACCCTCTCGCACTTGCTACGTATAAACCGACTTTATACTCTTGTTTACTAGTACTTTTATTGATATTTTTTTAAGGAATTGTGGAAAAATATTATTCAAACTATTTTTAATCGCTAAAAACATATGCGACAAATTATTGTAGCTAAATTCGTCGAGATGCTATATAAGTTTCTGTTTCACAAAGGATTCTTAATAATTTATTGATAATTTAAAATTATTTTATTATTTATGTGACTTAATAAGTGACATTTAAAACTGAATCTTATCAATTAATTTCAAAACAATATGATAATCAAAAAACGTTATACCGCTTCATTAAATAATTAGTATGAACTTTATTCGAGTTTTAAAGCTTTAAAGTACAAATTAAAAATTAATGATACATTGGTGCTAATTTTTGGTTTGTTAAAATTTTACTTAACGTTAACCTTTATAAACTTATGCGTAACTAAGCTGCAACCAAACCTGAATCTTACACAGATGGGCAACTTCAGATGGACCATAAATACCAATCCGTTTCCTTATCAATAGCATTTTGCGACAGTATAATGAAAAAAATGTATCTTTCCAATAACTCAGCAAATCGTGTCGTTCGTTCATCGGAAAATATATTTAAAGACCTTCGAAAATGATCGGTCGAGTAGTTTTGCAAACGTTCGCGAAGGCATCGCGAGGACCATAAGCATCCGGCACAACATTCCTGTCTCACCGAACCAAAATCAGTCCACGTGCGCACGCGAAAAAGAAAGAGGAAGGCAGAGAGAAAGCTTAATACATCTGGCCTATAGCAGAACGATACCACCGCAGACGTTTCGGTAGGCAGCAAACGAAGTGCAGACGGAGCTATGTTACACATTGTAGCGCCGATGCAATCTATCAGAGATTAGCGGGTCTATCCATTAAGGGGTGATTTAGTTCGCGGTCCCCCGAGCGGCCTAACTCCGACGCGCTACTCGTTCGTTTATATATAAATACCCGCTTACTCGCGGACAATATGTTCCCTCTCTCTCTCTCTCTCTCTCTCTCTTTCTCTTTCTCTCTCTTCGATCGTGCTTATGGAAGCGAGTTTACAAACGCGCGACGGCGTCCTCGTATCATTGGTTCGACAACGAGTATACATAGACGCAACAAGGAGAGAGAGGGAGGGAGAGAGAGAGAGAGAGAGAGAGAGAGAGAGAGAAAGAGGACGACATAAATAGTCCTCGCTCCTAGGAATATACCCGATGGTTTTGCTCGGTTACGACAACGACAACACATTGACGAAGTATATCCACGACGGCTTAATGCAGCGCGCGGCTCGCCCGGCTGATCGCACATAATTAGCCGCAAATGAAGTATGCCCGACGTATACCGAGCGCCGCGTTACTCTTCCCGCCCGCGTGTGATCCCTCGTGTACGGCTCCGGTATAGCACACATGGGATATTCGTGTTACGAACCCTGTACTCTTGTACTTTTACGCTTGGTGTCGCTGATTCTCCGCTGCGCGTTAAATTGTTGCTTGCTTTGCCAATTATCTTCTTCTGTTTCTTGTTTTTCTTTTTTTTTTTTTTCTTAATCTGAGGAGAACATTTAAAGTAATTGATTAATTATTTAATTTATTTTTTATTTTCGATCGTAAAATATTGAAATAATTCTTGTATTCAATATATTCTTATAAAGAATTTAGTATAACAATTACATAAATTATATTTTCAAATATAATTTTAATAAATTACGAGAATAATTTTAATTAAAATCTTAATCAATATATTATTATTGTTATACAAAAATGATTATAACTTTTTAAAATTATAAAACATGATTATAATAGCTACAATGATCATATCGATTCTCGTTGTAATAATTTGATTTTCAACTACTATCTTAATATATTCAGTTATGAAACATCATCGAAACATCGTCGCGAGCCACGCACTCCACGTGTGTACATCTCACGTATACGCTTATTGAAATTCATAAATCTTGCAAGTGAAGCAAAGGCCAATGCGTTTAGAGTAACATTAATGTAAAGCGTATACTTACAAGAGAGAGAGAGAGAGAACGAGAGAACAGAGAGACACCGGCATCTCTCCGAATCATCAATTTTGATTAGAATACCAGATCCCCGAGACGAGTGCACGTGCTTCGTGCTATACCGGGTTTATACGTTCCGGTAGCAAATCATGACACTAACGACTAGCCCACAGCTTGATCTAATAGACCGACCTAGAAGCCTATATCATTGCTTCTGTTTACTGTCGCACTATTAAGACTAGTACGCGTCACCGAGGTGTATCGCTACTTCGAAATGACCGTAGCAGCACATATCAGAATATTACGTCGCGTTACTCCTGTCCCTCCGTATACATAACACGATGGATACCCGACGAGCGATGCTATTTCAGTCGCATTTGGAATTACGGACTCGAGCTTTGTACCGAATGCTAGATTATTACGCTGTTAGCGTTGTCCTTTGAGTCATGTATATCCCCTCCCCCCCCCTCTTCTCGTACTTTATGATTGATTTCTAAATTTACTCCTACGATTGTGCCGAAAGCTATTATTTTTAAAACGTCGTTGGGGTTAATCAAGGAACCGATATTAAAATAAACGTGCAGTAATACGCTCTTTAAAGAATATTAGTTTTCTTTCATGTAAATCAAGATACATGTTTAATTTAATTTTTTGTTGCCCGCGTAAAAGAATCGAAACAAACAAGAGTTTCTATCTTATAAATTTTAATAATATATTATAATTACAAACAATTGTCATAAAATTCTACATTCAATTTATTTAATATGAACAAGATTTATTTCTACTTCAAACAGACTATGAATAATTGTATTACGATGTATACAAATAACATGCAAAAACTATGTTATTATTTAAGAAATATTACCATTGGCTATTGTTTTCAAAAAAAAAATAATAAAAAATATAGATACATATATTAAATTAAAATTGTAACATAAACATTTCTATTTTATAATGTACAACGTAAACAATGATTGCATGTAAAAATTTGAAAGTTCTTCAATCTCTGAGAGTACTTTTTCAGCCTCACATAAATTCCAACGACTTATTTAAAATTTAGCAGCATCGTTTGCCCATCTTTTCCTAACCCACACATCTCACCCTCCCTTTCTCTTTTTCATCACACCTACGAAATAAACCCGGAATAAGCCCTCGCGAAAGTATTCCCATGCTTTTCATTCCCTTGCATATACACAGCGACGTACAAATGTACACGAGAGAGAGAGAGAGAGAGAGAGAGAGAAAGTATTCGTCGCGCATGAAAGAGAGAAGGAAGAGTGAGCTTTCGAAAGAACCGATCTCACAGGGCGATCTTTATTACCGAAAATCCATTACTTTCTCCATTAGATCGAGCGGCCCGATTTTCTCCCTACCCTGCTCTCTCACCCCTTGTACGAAGGCAACATTTTCGTTTAGCAGTTTTTCTTTCGATTCACATCGTTTATGACTCTCGCGCAGTTCCTCCCTATCGAGAATCCTTTATTCGATGGGAGTCCAAACTCTTTCGAAATTTTCTCGCTCTTTCCCTTTCCTCTCAACCTTCCAAATATATCTGTACAGCTTTTCTTCTTGTATACGCGGCGACGTATTTTTTACACTTCGTTTTGATGAGAAAAAAGAAGTGACTGATCGCGAGTGAGAGTTGAGTTCGGATGAAAGAGTTTATATGTGTGGAGGATGAAATCGAATCAAGTCGGTAGAATATTGAGAAAGAGAATTTAAAGAGCGAATCGCGATAGCCGTTTTTCGTTATTAAATTTCTTGGTCGAATCTTAAAAACATCTAGAAGAGTAAATAAATAAAAAGTTTAGTTAAGGCTTATGGAATATCGAATCAATGTCAAACTGTAAGAAGGTAATAATATTGTATAACTTTATAGCTATATTAATTTCATACCATTATATTTATTCACATTTAAAATCATAGTTTCCGAGCAGAGATTATAAAATATTATGTAAAACATATAATCCACTCAATAGTGATTAATCGATATGACAAAGAAAAATAACGAGAGAAAGAAAAGAAAAGAAAGGCAACCGCATTGGTAACCTATCTTTTACAGGAATTGCGAACGTTGAGTATCGTATAGCTTCCATCGTGTTTTTACGGGATTCTTATTACTTATATTCAATGCGTTATACGAGTTTCGCCGCGCAGTTATATCGGTAAGTGCCGGAACCCGTGGAAAATATTCGCGACGTCTTTCCAAAAAAAAAAAAACTCATTTGTATGCTTACGTGTGTATACATGTGGGTACGAGTAGGTAAGTTTTAAAATTACGCGGGTTTTGTAAATTTAGTTTAACCAACTGACACTTTATTTATTAATTTCATTTAAGTAAAATTTTTCAATAATAAATTTAATATAAATTATATTTAATTATAAATTATTAATTTTTTAAAAAATTTTATTAAAAAACATCGTTATTTTACTCAAAACATTAAATAACGTCAGTTATCGACGCTAAAAAAAATGTCAAAAACGCACAAATCATTCTAATTTTTCACGCCCCAATTCTTTTCCTATCTATCTGATATATATATATATACGCATGCCTCTTTTGTGCAACGAAACCAAAGAAAATACCAAAAGAAGGAGTAAAGAGCGAGTGTCGAAGAGAGGAAGAAAAGCCAGAGAAGAGGCATGAGAATTTTGCTAGCGGAGCTGAAGTTTCATACGCACGCATATATACATAGATTTTTCTCAGGCAAACGGCCAGTGGTCCAGAGACGCCTCGCCCATTTCGTGTCCAGTGTCCAGCGCAATTCATTACCATTCTATTCACCGTAACGATGAGAATGCTTCTGTTCTCTCTCTATCTCTTTCTCTCTCGTAAACTTACGCGCGTCGTCTGCTAAAGTTGTGTGTCTCAGAAGGGCGAAAAAAAATGGTACGGAGGAAAGGATAAATATGAAGAGCGAATGGAAAGACTTCTGTTTACGTGGCTGTGAATTAAATGATGTAAATTATTTTTTTTTAATAATTTTAAAAAATTTTAGAAAACTAAAATAGATTTTAGATTATGTTGCTTTATCGTTAAATTCTTAAATTGAATAATTTTAAGTAATAATTTTTTGTAAATATATTTTAGAATAAATTTATTGCATGGAAATAATTTTTAACCTTAGATTTATGTGAGATTAATTATTACGTAAATTAAGTGTGTAAAGCACAGTTCACTTATAAAGATTAAAATTATTCTTCCATCGAGTGACTTAATTTATTTTTGCTGCATAATTTTTTATTTTGATATTTTTAAACGTACAATTTATATTAATTTACAAAAAGAAGTCAAAAAATAGAAATAATTAATTACATTTACGGGTATAATCAAGTTATTCGTTATAAAGAGAACAGCTTTAATTTTGTATTCAATAATTGAAAATGAATTACATGAAATAAAAAAAAAAAAAAAAAAAAACTAATGCTCCTTTAAAAAAATATCAAACTCATCGAAAATTTTCCATCTTTATCGGTATTTTAATTCAAAAATTCAAATATTCTAGGTAAACGTCGATTTTGTGCTCTGAAATACACTGCCAATATTGCATACAACGGCGTCGAAATTAAATTTTACACGGAACGCGGCTCACACAAAATCGTTTCCCCTTCCTTCCCTCCTCCCGTTCTCTTTCTCTCTCTCTCTCTCTCTCTCTCTCTCTCATCTCCCGTGCAACCTAAGAGAAACGAAAGAGAAGAGCTCCTAGGAAAAGTAAAGCGCTCGTGCTATTTCATCTATTTTCAATGAACGAACAGCGATTCTCTTTAAATGAGACAGAACAAGTGCTTTATCATGTAAAGCGGCGAAAGGAAAAGAAACGAAACGAGCGCGCGAGCACCGACTTTTCTCTCACCTTCTTCAATTCGCGAGGTCTTGTAGCGAAGAAGCTCAAGGGAGAGAAGAAAAAGAGAGAGAGAGAGAGAGAGAGAGGGAGGAAAACAAGTAAAAAAGTAACGAAATAAAAAAGAATAAACGTCGAGAGAAAGAAAACAGACTAGCGTGTATAGCAGGACTACCTTCTGTCGAGGGCGTTGATTTACGGCGCTGCCGAGCAACAGTCAACGGCGCAACGTCTATCACACCCCAACCGGCTTTTCTTTCTCTCTTCCTCTCCCTCTCTGTTTCGCTCTCCTTCTCTCTCTCTCTCTCTCTCTTTCTCTCTCTCCGGTTTACATGTATTCTCGCGAACTTCGCGAAAAGTCGCGTGTCACATTAAAAGTTCGAATGCCGAACGCGAGAAATACGCGGAAAGAAAAACGAGAGAACAAAAGAGATGCGAGCGTAAGATTTGAGAAGACGTAGTAGGCTATACTTTTATGTGTGCGTGTATTCATGTATATAAATAAACGAGAAGAGAAAATTTACGTGTAAATGACTTGAGCGAAAATGACGTTACGCATTCGCGACGGTGTTGTTATTTTTCGGATTGAAATCTTTTACTTCCTTCGATTTAAATGGAAAACTAGAGACCGTTGGATTGAGTTGGGTAAATGAATGCTCGCTTGATGTATAGTCACGGAATTGCATTTTTTAACCGTTTGATTTAAAAAATTTAACAAGCTTGATTCTTTGAAGATTAAATGAATAATTATTTTTAAAATAAAATCATTTTACGTTTATAATAATTATTTATTTATTATATTACAGAATCTTATCGTGTAATATAGGAATAATTATATATGTATAGCATTTAAAAATTCGCTAGTTCTTTTAAGACAATATCGACAAATTCACATCACAACGAAATGTAGACATTCGAAGAATCCACCAAATTAACAAATCTAAATTTAAATGGTTGATTTTTAACATAATTAAGAAAAATTAATAATTTACTTTGATCAATTTTTCCTCCGCTTTGCAACAGCTCTCGATAACAGATATCTCCAAATAACAGACAAGTAGCTAAAGAAAAACTTGCATAAAATACAAAAAAGAAGAAAGAGGAAGAGAGAGTGAGGGGAGGGGGAAGAAAGATGGTAAAGCAAGATTAGAGAAGGGAAGAACGATGTATATTTATATACATATAGAGAGTAGGAGCTAGTGAACGAACAACTTTACTTGTTGCTTAGCGCCTTCTCACGAAGAAGGCGACAGTGTCACTGAGTGAAGAGAGAAAGAGAGAGAGAGAGAGAGAGTCTCGAAGAAGAAGAAGTTTCTATGAGCAGATGTACGTACTACATCACGGTAATGTGGCGCCTTCTTGCGCTCTCTCGCGACTTGCATGATTTTATTTCCTCTTCGTTTCATCATTCATCGCGACTTTAACTTCCTTGACAAAAGCCCGACGGAGCGGGGAGTGGTGGGCAAGGGATGGAGAAAAGTGACTTAAGTTTATCGCGAAGTTCTCGCCCTCCCTCTTGTTGGATGTGTTGCCTTTCCTCTTTATAACGCCGATATGCGTACCTTCGCATATACGTATACTCGTTTCAACGTATATAACTATGAATATTTTTTAAATTGAACTTGTCAAATTCTCTGCTTGTACTTACTTGCTTAAATTTTCCTGGTTATGAATTTCACTATCCGTTTTGCTACGCTCTCCTTTTCTTCGAGCAGAAGTAACTCTCTCGTTATGTAAAGAAAACGATGAGAATGTAAGTCGATGCTGTTTTTGATATAACGCATGAACGTGCGATGTTGAAACGAAATTATTGAGATAAATTTATTGTATAATTAATGGCATTTTATAATTACTAGTTTCCCTCTATGCATGAGGAGGCTAAAAAAACTCTAAAAAATTGAGTTTGGTAAAATACGTTTACAATATTTTCTTATATTCTAACAATAAAATATATTGAAAAATATATTGAAAAAGTAAAATATTTGCGATTAAGTTAAAAATTTTTTTAATAATTAAATGCAAGCTATTACTAAAATTAAATGTAATACACAATGTGAGAACTCTGTATTTCTCTTCTAAAATACAAGAAACATTTCAAAGACATTCATAAAAAGTGACAAGCACGAAACTGCACGTCTTACATGAAATAAATTCTCCTATTCGTTTCATTAAATCCTTTGAGATTCATTGGCTCCGTCATATAATTCACGCACACAATTGCCCGGCAAAAAATAATTATGTTAAAAAGTGCGCGCGAAGATTTTTCTTGCCGCTGGTCCGTCGACAGACAAGTGTAGGAGAAAAGAAAAAGAGAGAGAGAGAGAGAGAGAGAGACTCATCGGCTAAGATAGCTCTCTAAGAAATAAAGAAGAGCTTTGCGAGAAAATTTCTCTGCTCGCTCGCGAGGAACGCGCGAGAAAAACCAAACGGAAGAAATAAGAAAGAAGCAGCTGTTCGTAACGTTAAAGTCGAACGCTGGCAATTAAGTTAATGGAAAAGCAAACGTGGCTGGAAAGGAAAAGCGATGACAGATATGAAGGAAGATTAAATCCGAGCGAAAATGCGATTGCTGTGAATTTCTCTGAGACAAGGAATTCTAAAGTCGACAAGGAGACTAACTTTCGTTCCCTGTAGTTTTACTATCTGTAATGTCGAGTGATGTTTCTCTTTTTCTTATCATTTTTATTAGAATTATGTATTTTTAACACATGAATCAGATTTAGTTTTATCAACTATAGGTTGAGATAAAATCTTTTTTTTTAGAAATTTTCTCTCTCTCTCTCTCCCTCTCTCTCTCTCTCTATCTCTCTCTCACGTAACCCAAAATAAATATTCTACTCGATTTTCTTTAGAAATTAAATTTACTACCTTTTAATGTAATAATACAATTAAAAAAATAGCCATACATTAAAATGAAAAAATTATTAGCATTGATTAATAAGAGCAACGTTTAAACTTCATTGTAAACATTATTCACAAGGGATAACAAGCAAAAATGCTACAACTATAGCCCTATGAAAAACTCAAAATTTATGGGAAAAAAAAAAAAACATTTTTTTCCTTTCAACAACTTTATACTTTATAATCAAGCGAACAAATCGCAGGCGATATGTAACATTAAGAGAGATAGAGGTGAAAACATTGGCATCGTGCAAGCGAGAAAGAGAGAGAACCAATTTTGGTTCTATATCGCGCTCGATAATCCAACGGTGGATTGTTATCGGCGGGCGTTGTGAATAAAAACAAAATTCGAAACTTCTGATGGCCGCTCGTTGAGCGGGCGTTTTAGTCTTCGGCGTTGAGGCTATCTATGCGAAATAGAGGAGGAAGAGGAGGAGGGCGAGGGAAGCATAATACAAGCGCTTTTCCACGATAACGGCCGGAATTTTAATCCGCGCGTCTGCGATTTCTCCTAAAGCGCCGATGTGTGACGCAAATGTTGGCGATCGGCTGTACTATGAAAACCTTCCATTTGTATGTTTATACAGAATCTGATCGTAGATAAGATTTTTCGGGAGTAATTTATTAATTTAGTTTTATTTCAGGAATAAAAAATAATGTTAAAGTTGATATTTAAAAGTTTATTTTATCGGTTAATTCGTAACAGCGTGCTCGCAATCGACTCATTAAGCTTACTTTACACGGTTCTCTGTGCTATTTGTATAGATAATTATCGCATGCTTGATATCGATAGATGTTTTAGCGAAAGATTAAAGTTTATCAAAAAAAAATAGTGAATCTTGTGTGATATTTACTTAAAAAAAAATTCAAAATTCATATAATTACATTATTCAATGCTGGTAATGAAATTATATTAATTACAACAACGAAAAAAAAATTTATTAATCAACCAAATTAAAAAATTAAAGATACTCTTTTAAAAGAAAATAAGCAGTACAAAATTTTATAAAAATAAACTAAAAAATTCTTTCAATTTTTTATGAAGAAAATTTAAAAAGCTTTTCTTCTAAACATTAACAGTTTAAAGAAAAATAACTTATTCCTGGAATTTAAATTAATTTCCTATAAATTAAATGATAATGGTTATAAAAAAAAAAAAAAAAAAAAAAAAAAAAAAAAAAAAAAAAACATTCTCGTAAAGAGCCTTGTATGTCTTGCACACAATAAATAATTTCATTATTTTTTCTTTCATTTAAAAACGTAAAAATGGCCCCACTTGGAAAATCTCATCAACTTTATGAAGGGCCATAAAGCAGTAACATCCCATGCATATTTTAAAATTGTTACGTATCTCCGTTTTATCCGCCCATTAAGTTTTCTTCCTTTCTCTCCCTCTCGGCGACTTACTAATTGTCCTACAATCCGTTAATAAAATACAATTTTTGATTAAAAAAAAAAAAAAGAAAGAGTGAGTTAAAAAAAAAATGAAAGAGAAGAGAGAAAAAACAGAAAGAAGTAAAAATGCGAACGCAGAACGAAAGAAACAAAGAAAGGAAAAAGCAAACACAAAAAGCAGTAAGAAAATTTAATTTCGCCAGTAATTCCTCCGATGCAACAAAAAGAAAAACTATGGCAAAAAAAAAAAAAAAAAAAAAGAAAGAAAACGAAAGAGAAAAAAAAAGGATACAAGAAAAGAAACAAACGCGGATTGTAGCGGCACTGCACGATGTTTTGCACTCAACGCTCCAAAATTGTTTTTCGGTGAAACGAAGCATTCTCGAGTCGTATAAGGCATCTTTCTACGGCCGGGAGAGAAGAGCGTTGTTACATTACTCCACCTGCCAAACGATCTATTAAACTTTTACGGCCTCCCTTCACTTGAAAGCTGCCGCTCTGGCTCTGCACTTCGACTTTTCGACGGGTTAAATGCACCGAGGCTTTTCCTACGTCATATGCGTAGGCGTATATATGTATATATATATACTTGTGTAAGTGTATACGCGTATACGGTGACGTAAAGAGAAATTAAAAAATAAACGCGTCAATACGGCCATGCGCGCAATCCTTGTATTTTTACGCGAAATTTATTTTCGGAAAAATTGCGAGAGAAAAATTGAAATGGACATTTTGGTTTTAAGTGAAATATTGAGAAAATACTACTATAGTATAGTATAGTATAAGTATGGAATGAGGAAAAAAAATTTTATTTTGGTTTATTTTAATTTTCGGAACTTAATTTAAATTAATATCTAATTAATAGTAAGAGCGATTTGATTTTCTTTCAATTTTTTTAAATTAAAATTTTAATTTTCTTACTCGAGTTTAATTTAATTTCAACAATTTCTGCTTCTGCCAAGTTTTAAATTAATCTGTAGTCATTTTTCTTATCGATGATGATCCAATTCATAATTTTGAGGATTTACGGTACATCTGCATACATTTATTTTAAATCTATTGTAAGCTTGTCGAAAATTTTGTTATCAAAATAACAAAAATATTTTAGAAAATTTTTTTACCTTTAAATTTATAAATAAATTCATGCTTCAATTCATATTTCAGATAATTAAATGTATCTTATAAAAAATTAGTTTATTTAACGCAAAATGGAATTTCAATCGTATGTAAAACAGTAAGTATCAATAAATGTTATCATTACTATTCAACGTCATAAAAGAACGCACAGGAAATTTCTCCCATCCCTATATTAATCTTAAGAGTACACATGGGCGCGGTCGATTCTCATAAACTAGCGCACTTTTACGTGCGCACGGTGCAAATATTTTCCAAAAAAGCTGCAAAAACTAGAAACAAAGCGAGACGCATTCGTCTCTCGTCTATAAGCGCCTCTTCGAGCCGCATCAAAGCGATATCCGTTCGCTTTCCCGGCGAAAATTTACGCTGAAAGTTTCAAAAAAAAAAAAAGAAAGAAAAAAGAATCGCGCAGAGTCCGAATTCTGTAATTAGCGCAACTCGAATCATGGAGATTGAGCTGCTTAAAATATTTCCGCGGTACGAGACCGCGACCACGACTAGTCACCCCATCCTTTCCACCCTGTATGTAAAAGTCCAGTCATCGCATCTTTCCAGACGCGGGCTCGGCACAGACTCGCGCTCCTTTTTCTCCCCGCGAGCGCGAAAGCCACAGCTCTGCGGCCTCGGAGAGTGATGAAAAGAGGAAAAGAGAGAGAGAGAGGGATGGAAAGGGCTGTTGGACGGCTAGGTCCAACTCGGTAATGAACTTGTGAATATTTAGTGGTGTAATTGCCCACCGTACACCCGAGCCTTGAGGGATAGAAAGAGAACGAGGAAGGAGGCACGGAGGAAGTGTAGTTTCAAGCTCGAGAGTTTATGCGGCATCTACTGGCTGGAGTAGGCGCGTGTGAGGGTACTGTTGATGTAATGATTTGGAGACGTTTTGCAAGTGGAATGAAAGTTTAAAGTTGATTTGGAAAATCTTCTTTCTTTTCTTTTTTTTTTTGGATTTTCGAAAGCTGTTTCGGAGATATGAGTTACATAAACATTAATAAACTTTACAATTTTTTATAAAAGAAAATATCACTGATTTTATAAAAATGATATTTGCACACAAAAAGCAAAGGTAAATTCAATGAACCACGAATAAAAATGAAAAATGTCAATCGTAAATTTCAAAGCGTCATTAAACGAGTAAAAAATCCCATACCGCCATACGATTGTTCTTTTTTAAAAATATTCAATATCACCGTTAAAAATAAAAAATTTGTCGAATCTTTCGTGGATATATCGATAGGTCTTTGAAAAATTTGTCAAAGGCCATCGCATTAGCGCTTATGTGCAGCAGCTGCGCAAACGACGTCGAGCGTTTTATCGTCATTCCATTTCCACTTACATTTATATCTACCGAATTGAATTTTCCTACTTTCCTCGTGCAGTTCGATTATTTGATTTCTTTCTTGAACGAGGAATACAATACGACAAGCGGATACGATTCGTTTATTATCAGCACTTGAAAGAGAGAAAAAAAATAATCGGATTCTCTTTACGAAAAATTATTTCACAGTGCAGAATAAAGATTTAGATCAACGAGGATCGATAGAAATTTTGGCTGACGTGAAAAATATATTATTTAGGTAAGTATATGAAACTATGAGATGTAAATTATGAAAAAATTATCGGTATTTACGAAACCGTTTTATAAGTAATTTGAAAATTAGTTAAGAAACTTTTAAAATTATTTCTTACTTGAATGAATTTCATGCGATAAATTATCGGGATAATAATCGCGTTTAAGTTTAAATGAAAGACTGATGTAGTTTTAATTTTTATAAAATAGCTTTTTAAGTTATTCCTAGATAAAATAAAAAGAGTTTCGCTTTTAAACGCCAAAATTACAAAACAAGTTCGCGAATTTTTGTTAATCTAAATCCTCGGACAGATAAGATGTTTCGGGTCGAACAATAAACTACTTTAAAACCGGTGTAGTAACGCCATCGCCGCGTGGAAAGGAAATGAGAAAAACTATGCGCAACGCGCTTCACCTTCGTGACGCCCGGAAATTTTCGACGCGCGTATAACGCGTCGAGATTTATAGCCTCGAGCGGGCATAAAACACTATTAAAAGTTGAATGCTTTTCTACAACCGACTTCCGACCGTTAAAATTAAGTAATTTAGTCTTTGTTTCTTAAGTACGATCGTTAGTTCAAAGGCATTATGTGGGCTTCAATCGGATTATAGCATCTTTTAGTAAAATGTCGCGATTAATGTCCAATAGACAAAAAAGTAAACGTATGCGACAAAGTTATTTAATCGAAGACAAAAGATAAACAAATAAAAAAAAAAAATAAATAAAACTTCTGTCACGATTTTCATATATAATCCAATATAGGAGCGCGCGTCTTTGCCGGTATAGAATCGAACGAGGACGGGTGATTAAAAAGCGATAACGCTCCATTCCCTCTTATATAAAAATTACCGGGTAAGTAATAAATGGGCGTACACCTGGTGACACGCAACAAAGCCGTACACACAACCTCCAGTCTTTCCCTTCTTGTAAGGTTTGAAAAGCGTAAGCTTACGTATGCGAGCTTTTCCCTGTCGGATTTCTCTCTCTCTCTCTCTCTCTCACTCTCTGGCTCTTTGCATTTTTTTAACGCACGCGAGCCGCATTTTAATCGTTATTCACTCGCTCGTTCTTTTTGCTTCATTTTACCTCTCTCCCATTTTCGATCTCTTTTTTTTTACTCTTGAAGTGTATATTCATAATTTTTCACAAAAAATATTTATCGATTAATTTGCCAATTATTTTTTTGTTTTTTTTTTGTTCTCGATTATCTAAACTAAAATTAAAAATCAAACCAAAAAAATGGCGTAAGTTATGAATTGAAAAAAACGAAAATAAATTGGCTGAATAAACTTTTATCAATCTGATAAAATTTTGAATAATGCACATTTTTTTAATTTTTGTATTTAAAAAAATACGAAATTCCACTACTTTGAAAATTAAAAAAAAAAACATAAAAAAAAAAAAAACATTTTTCACGACAAAATCAAATTCTTTAAAATAGTCAATATAACATTGTCAAAACGATAGATTGAAAACTCATAACAACGAGGCACAAAACGAAATATAAAGAAGTATAAGTGATGAAATACCAAGAAATCTCAAAAGTACTAAAGGGCAGCTAAGGAGAAAACGAGAGCACGAGAGAAGAGGGTCCAAAAAGTTTGTTGAAATAGCACGAAAATACGAATCGGGATTTCTTATCGGTGTGAGTCAGCTGTTACTGCAGTTGCTCAGCTCTCCCGTACAACTTCTTCTTCATCGTCTTATCGTCGGCGTTGCAACCGGCGGTAGTCTCGCGTTGTGTAAATTCCTTTTGCTTCTTTCTCGGAATTTCGAATGTAGGAGTAACGTAATGTTAATGGAATCTATTATGTGTTAAATTCGAATTCGATTGTTAATAATGTTTATTCAATGTAACGTAAATATTTTACGTTTCGTTTGTGCGTTGATTTATGTTTTTAAAACTACATTTACTTATATTAGTGAATGAATATTTTTTTACGACAAGATTCTTTTTAATGATTACTATAAAAAAAAATAAATATTATTGAAAAAAATATCTAGCATATTGAAAATCGATATAAAATTTATTAAATTCTAATAAAAAAAATATATTTCACGTGTATATAAGAATATTGACAATAAAAATATATTTTACTATCGTGAAATTAATTTTATATAAGATATATTTTAATAATATTAAAAGCTATCAATTTTTTTTTATTTATATGGAATATTTCAATAGTATCATTATTTAAGAGAATACTAATCGATACATCTTTACCTAAACAATAACACTAATTAATATTCTCCGATATTAAATTTTGTACTCCGTCGATTATCGCAACAAAATATTAATAATTTAAAAACTTCGTCACGAAAATTATGTCATGAATTTAAAAAAAAAAAAAAAAAAAGAAAGAAAAAAGAAAAAAGTAACAACAATAATTTTGTAAACATTCATCCATAAACGTAACTCACCGAATATGTTAAAAATGAAAACCGAGAACCGCCAACAAAATTTAATCGTCACGACAGCAGCAACCTTATCCCAATAGCTATCCTCTCGTGTCGTACAACGAATCGGTCTCTGTGACTTATACTACTCTCACTTTTCTCGTGCGCGCACGAAAACGAGGCCTTATCATGTCCCCACCGTAATAATCCTTAATTATAAACTTTGAAACGACCGATCAAATAAGCCGTGGAAGAAAGAGGGAGAGAAAGAGAAAGAGAAAGAGAGGAAAAAAGGCGAACTATGTGGTTCGCTCTCTTTTCTCTCTTATCTCAGCCATCTTTTCAACTTCGATGAAACGGGATTAAAAAGTGAGGGATGGGGAAACAAGTACAAGGCGAGTATATACATACGGTGAAAATAACGAAAAAAAGAAGAGAGTGAGAGAGAAAGGGAGAAAAAAATAGCATGACTGCCACTAGGCAATCATCCGTAAGTGCAACTCTCTCTCTCTCTCTCTCTCTGCGCCGCATTGCAGCTTGCTGACCGGGATATGTAAAAACACGCACACAACTCTCTGTTTTCACGTATCATGTATCATTCATGTCCGCAAACTCGTATGCCACGTAGAGCGGCAAGAATACGTCTTACTGACTTAACGCAGTATGTTACATATATATACGAGTGCGTGAGTATACTGTACTAATGCTCCGATTTAAAGATATTTTACGTTTAATGCGAGCGATGCGCTACAGAAAAGTAATGCAAACACCGTTGAACTTTGTTATGATCTATGAAGCTTTTATAATGATGGTTTTGTGTAAATAGATTAATAAATATACTACGAGTTGATTGGAAAGCAGTTTTTTTTTTTTCAAAATATTTACGATTATAAGATTAATCTAAAAATAGTAGTTTCATAAACCATTGTATATAAAAATTTTAAAATTTTTGATAATAGTAAAATTAATTATAGCTAAAGAGCCAACCATTATTGGTATTATTGATAGATAATTCACACCTGTTTTTCTTCTATACTGATAAGTTTTGATTAATGTTTATTAGTTTATATTTTAAGTAACGTAAATATTTTATTATCTTGATAAGATTAGATAAAATAATTTTAAATATAAAATTAATAAAATAAAAACAATTTTATAACTTTTATTGAAATTTGGAATTGAAATTATAATAATTCCAAGTATTTTTGCTAAATGTCATCTTTGAAGTTTATTATTTAAAGTAAAAGATAATTAAGAAAACAAAATGTTTTATGAATTTTTTTAACATTAAATAAGCTTTCAAGTTACTTAAATGATAAAAGAAACATTATAATAACAGTATAATATTTTGAAAAAATATACCTAACGTAATTCATTAAAAAATATGTGGATATTACTTTATTTCATAGACAAAATATTATTAAATTTTTTAAATGTAAGATAATAACTATTAATTCAAATTTTTATGATCAATATTGTAGTATTGCACATTCCTAATTATATCTATTATTGCAAACCAATAAAATGATAGAATTTAAAATAAAAAATTTTTGCGCACAAACGGCAGTCCTCTCAGTCCCTCTTACTTTTCACATGTATTCGCCAGGTCGTTTATACAAACATATCCACAAACATACACACCGGTGTGGATATTTAGAAGCAGAGGCGCAAATCTGTTCGGTTGCGTGCACACGCACGAGTTTGCACGCGGACTATTCACGGACGAGCGAAGCTAAAATATAGTGCATTAGACGGCGTTCAAACTTTAAGGTGACTCCCGCAAGCTGGACCGTAACAAATGGTTTAGGACGACAAGGATGGAGGATGTTAAATATTTTTAGATTTTTTAAAATAGCTTCATTGCGGCGATAGTAAATTTCTAGGTTAGCAATTAAAAGTAATGAAAATAATCCGCAAATGTGTGCGAAGTCAAACAATGATTAAAGAATAAAAACGTTTTTTTGGTAAATCTATGTTTGCATATATTGGTCGTAGTTTTTTTTTTTTTTTTTTCATTCGATATATGTTAGATAAATTAATATTTTCGTAAAAAAATAAGATAAAAAGTTTATACTTCAAATTTAATATTGAAGTTGATCTTTTATAAAAAATATTAGTAAATAGATACACATACATGATATATGTGTTAGATAATATTCCATCGTTAATTTATCAGCTAACAATCATAATTGTTTAGATACAAATAATGCTATTTTAAAAGACTGATTGAATTTCTTTATAAAATACCTTTGTCCCAAATATACAAAACTGATCTAAATAATAAATTATATAACTTAATGGTAAATGAAATCATCGCCAATATAACATCATTCTTTATCATATCTATAAGTACTATGATTTTACACAAAAATAAACTTACCGAAATAATCTCATTCAATTTTTTATTTAAATATTCAGAATACTTTACGTATTAAAAATACGAGTATATTATTAATAATTATAATTCGACCATTAATTATTTAACATACGTTTAAACAATTTTAAAAATTAAATTGAATCAAAAAATTAGATTAAACAGAATAAATAAGAATTTGAATTATTTATTTATCTACAATTCAACAAAAAATTAAATGTCATTTACAAAGGTGATTACGATTTTTACTTCAATAAAATTTATCGCTTTCTGGTATGATTATAATATACTTTACTTAAGGGGGGAAGACCTCCAGAACTTTCAATTTTTGCATTTTTTTTTTTTTTTTTGCTTAAAAAATTCATTTACAACCTAAAGAATATATTTTCAATGTTTTAAGCTCAACAGAAAGTCTAAAAAGTCCCCAGAAAGTCAGTGAAGCGATGAGAGTCAGAAGTACCAAAAGCAAGTAAGCGAGCACGTCCTATATCTTTTAATTTCTTACCCAAATAAATTTTGTTGGCACGTTCCATTGGCAATTTTACCCAAAACGCGAACGAGTCTTTCAATTCAACTGTGTGACGTTTAGCTCCAAAGCGCTTGCATTGTGGCGCAAAAATTATTGAAATCTCATCATTTCTAGCTGCAGGAATATTTAACGATGGCGACTCATTCGTACTCGGTCATGAGTGACTTAGATTTAATGTACGATAGCAATCGATTGAAGAGGCAAGCGCGACCTTCGTTAAATTCGACAAAAGAGGCCAAAACTACACAGAAAAAAAAGAACGCAGCCGTAATGAATGATTTTTTCGAAGTAGTAGGCTACTTTACAAGAATGAAAACTTTAATAAAGTTTTTTTTAAAACATGTTTTTTTCCGCGTTGTCGAATATGACTTAAAAAATAATTAAAATATCAACTTGAAATTTTCCATGGATATTCTATAACGTATTGGCCTTTGGATGTACCTAAAATTTTATATTAATTATTACTAAAAATATTGTTTTCATCAATTTGTTTATGAAACAAAAAGTTTAATTTTTTTCTTTATGAGTTCAAATTTTCATTTTTTTTTTTTTTTTTTTTTTTTTTTTTTTTTTTTTTTCATTAAAAATAGGTACATACAAAGCGAAATAACTTATTTTAATGAAAAACTTTTGATTCGTTGATTTCAGTTGACTACAAGGGGATGGACATTCCACAGCGCAAATTAAAGGATCCAAGTTTAAGCAGCTATAGCGTCACCATTTTGTTTTTGTTTTTCTTATAAAAAAATTTACGTGTATACATTTGAACATCAATGTCAGTATGTAATTTCATTCAATGTAATAAATACTCTCAGTTTTTTGTAAAAGATTATTGAAAAACCTCTTGTCTTGGAAGATCTTTTCCCATTAATATTAAATACAGTATATTATTATACAATAAAAAATTTTAAGATTATAAAAGATTGTACAAAATATTTAAAAAATTGTTTTTTTTTTTTTTTGGAGATTAATAACATTATTGAATTATAAATAAAAATTAAATAAGAAAACTAAAATTTCAAATTGTAAAAAGATGACAATTTCTTAAAATATTTTCTTACAGGAAAATCCGATGCACCATGCAGAAACACAATTAGATAAAAATTGTTCAGAGACAGTTTTGACAAACACTTCTATTAAAAAAATGATAAACAATTAAACCAAAGATTTATAAAATGAAAATTTCACAAAATTTGTTTATTTAAATACTCGTAAATTATGTACAACACGTTTATAGTAAAAAAAAAAATATATGCAATCATTTGAGTTAGTTTTTGTGGCACTTGTGTTTAGGGTCGTATTTAGGATCGCAACAAGCCGTTATCGGCCAGTCGCAAACTTTCTCAGCGTCGTTGAAGTGCAATTTTGGAGGACAATTCATCAGGAAGGGGAAGCCCATGTTACAGGCCCAGTAGGTACTGCAATTTTTCGGATTGGATAAAAGAATAACAGCTTCGCCTTCGATCTCGATTGGGCATTCTGGCTCTGGGTAGGAGATGGAATCATTTGCGTAAGCGATGCCGATGATGCAAAGAATCGCGAAGGCTACGATTGCTGAAATTTCAAAACGATCCTCGTTAATTATTCAATATTATTGTGAATAATAATTTTATCATTTAATTATTCGAAAAGTGTACATGATTTAAGTGAACAATAACACTAATCGATAATATATTTTTTTAATTATTACATTATTGTTTACAATGTTTATCTGAATTTTATTTTAATGTAATTCTTTTATTTATGTTTGATTAGTTAAATTTTATAATAAATTTCTATATAATTTAACAATACAACTTTACAAATAATAATGATTCTTTTATTTTGAATGTAATTATAGCTTTTATATATTCATAACAATTTATCACAATAATAAAGCGTTTTTTAATTTGTTATGGCAATTCAAAATAGATAATTTGTTATAACAATAAATAACAATTAAAAATAGCAGAGCATAAAAATGAATTTCTCTTATTTATAATAATATTCCCATAAATAAATTTAGTAATGATGTGCCTTTTCCAAGTGAAAAAATTTTAACTAAATTTTAAATAAATAATTGAATAAAATTCCAAATTGCTTTTTTTATAATAAAAATCTATATCGTTAAAAAATTTATATATATTTTAATTCGTGATTTTAATGAAATAGTTAATTCATTTATTAAAATGTGTCGCACTTACCTTTCATGATGTTTAAAAATGTATTGTAAGCTTTGCAGAACGAGTAAAATTAAACTGATACCTTGAGTGATCGAAACGTTGACTTATATAGGAAGACTTAAAAAAATTAATTGCTCCCTACTTCAGAGATTCCTAAAGAAGCAGCTGTTTACCACGTAAGTGATAACGTAATGTTCCTCTTTGGCGTACTCGAATTTAAAAAATTCATTAATTTCTTTATCGATTATTTATCATGGTCGAATTAACTGATTCACCGACGATTACGATCTCACATTTTTCGTTGTCTTTCGCTCATGTGATTTTACCGTTATACAATGACTCACATGTCTATGTGAATGTAACGTAGATCGAGTGGCAGCACTAAACTTTTACTTCATATGTATTGAAATAATTAAAAGCTGTCGCGTTTTTTAAATTATTTCAACATATATTTCCGCGTGAACTTATTCACGATATAACAATCTTTCTTAGAATACGAAGCGATTATATTTTCTGAATAGGCAGTGAACAATCAAGTTTTTCAAAAAGCAGGAAGTAAATTTTTTTAAATACATCAATATCATAAAACAAGCATTGCAGGTGTACTTTTAAATAAATTTTTTGATAATGAAAATTCTTAATGTGTATTGGAACAAACAATACAATATAGTTACAAGTTAAAAATAAATTTAAACGCTTTAAAAGAAACATTTTTAATTCACAAAACTTTTACATTTAAATGTAACATTATTATATGAAAACCAAAATTCACTTAACGACAAGTTAAATATAAATTTTACTTTATCTTTTGCTGCTGTTGGTCTTAATAAACAATTTTACGTACTTAATAAAATAATTCTTTTTTCAATTTATAATATGACGCAATTAATTACATTAATAGATAATACACATTTTATGTTTTATAAAGTATGATGTCATGGATATAACAATAATGATAACAATATGATATAAATATCATAATAATATAAAAAAAACCACTTAGCAAAGTAAAATCAACATGATTGACAAAAGATAAGCTAACAGTTTATAAGTAATACAACAATCTTTGTTAACAAAAAAAAATTGTACTTATATTTCACCGTAGTATAATTATTTTTCTTATAAATATAATATAATTTTGTTTACAACAAAAATTACATTACATCCAGCAAATTAATTTTAATATAATTCTCCAAATATCTATATGTCAGCTATTATATGTGATTTCAAAACGCGAGTAATGCTACGACGAATAAAAAAGCTCGCAGCAATCGTAAACTCTTTTACTTTCTCAACTCATTGGACAGGCGGTACAGAAGGTGCAAGGTACAAAGATCGCCGGTACAATTAACGGGGATTCGTTTTCTAATACACATCCACGAATACATATATATACGTACACACACGTGTACGTGTCCACGCGTAAAAGAACGTAAAGCTAAGAGAAGGAAGGATAACTCATGGTGTATAAGAGGGCGCCAGTAACAGCGGCAACAGCGACGGGAGTCCTGACACTCGGACAATAGTCGTAGCTGTCTGCCGTAGGTGATGCTGGTGGTGGCACACGGCCTGGTTATGGCGGGCGCACAATGCGCCTATTGTCAAGGCAGCCCGTCGTACAACCGTGTGTATATGTGCGTGTCGAAGCGCTCTAACAATCTCCTCGCCTCGCTTTGCTGGACCTGCTGTTCTGGATTTCTCCTCTACCCTTGCCTCTCTCTCTCTCTCTCTCTCTCTCTCTCTTACTCTCTTTCCCTCTGCCTCTTTCGCTTGCGCGGCTGAACGAGGATAGTTTCAATTTTCGAGACGTAGGTTAATGCGTGATTTCTTCGGATTTTGGGATTTGAAACGGTGGCTTGCCTCGGATATATTGTATATATATACGTTTGAAGATTGAGATGAAAAGTGTTAGAGTTGGTATTCGTTGCGTATGGATAATTCAAAATGCGAAATATTATTTCAGAAGAAATTTTTTAGCAAAATTATTTTTTCAACGAATAATAAATTGTAGAAAATTTTATCTTTATATGTCATTATCGCTAAGAAATAAATAAATTAAAACATTAATAAAGAATTCTAATATTTTAAATATTTAATAATATAAAAATACTTTTATTTCGCCGTATAAGGTTGCTCGACAAGCTGCTTAAATATTTTTGGTAAAATATTAGTTTCATTCTTTACAATGAAAAAAATCTTTGTGTCATAAAATAAATATAAAAATTATTTCCAAAGTCTTAATTAAAACAGAATTTAATAATGACATTTAATGATATTTTAAAAAATATATTTTTTTTTAAACCATGATTTTTCAAATTCTTAAATGTTTAATAATTCATCGTGAATGTAATATAAATAAAAGCAGTCTTTAAGAATTTTATGAATGCGTACTTATTACTACAATGCGGAACGTAAAGTAATAAAAAAGACGAATACGGAAAAAATTTGTCGGTAAAAAAAAAAAAAAAAAAAAAAGAAAAAGAAAGAAAGAATGAAAAAAGAAAAAATTCTTATTGTTAGCGTAATGAAACGGTTACGGCTAAACTTCCCTTATATTCGCACTCGCGGAGCAAACTTCATCGAAGAGTGGCCGCGCAAACTTTTCGTCCCTTTTCTTCCTGCCGGGACTAAAGAAAAGAGTATACTCGCTTTTGCAAAAGAAGGGAACGGAGAAAGAAAGAGGGGAACAAAAAAAAAAAAAAAAAATAAATAAAAAAGCGAAAAAGAGTAAGTAGAAGAGGTAAGGAGAGACAATGTGCCTTCGTCCTTTGCACCCTAGCAGGGGAAGATCATGCGAGAATAGGTTGCGCTCGCGCGCGGTTATAAATTTGGCAACTTTTTCCGCGGACTATAAGACGATGAATATTTTAGCCGCTCCGCCACGATGCCTCGGGTAATCCCCCTTCTGTATAATTGGCGGTTAAATTCAAATTCTGAATATTATACCGAAAAACTTGAAGAAGCATAGGAAGCAGAAGAAGAAGAAGAAGAAGAAGAAGAAATGGAAGATAGGTAAAGGCAAAAAGCATCGCGCGTTTCTTTTCCCCTTTTCGCGTGACGCTGTGACTCTCGCTCGGAGGGGTAATATGTACAAGCCGAGCTCCTCGCTGCGTTAAACTCGCCGGCGATGTATACCGCTTACAGCCGGTCATCATTATGCGCGCTCGAAATTATTTTCTTCGCCGTTCGCTTTAACCGAGCTTAAAAATTGTTTCAGTCTGCACGCAAAAGAATTCCCGAATGAAAGATTTATCACGACTTTCTGCATTTTAAGCCCCGTGTACAAGTGTTTAAAGTTTTTTTTTTTTTTTTTTTTTTTTTTGTGTAATTTAAATCGTACTTTATGTGATTTGATGAATTTTCTTTTTTACCGATGTTAATTATGAGAAATGAGCGTGGATTAAATGAGTACTATTAAAAGTTTCTTTTTTAATATAATTTTTAATATCTTTGGGTTTAAGTGTATCCTTTTTTTTTTTTTAAAACATTTTAATTTTCGGATTGCTGTAAAGGAATAACTTTATAAATTAATAAAATTAAAAATAATAAATAAATTTTTAAATAAACAACTTTATAAATTAATAAAATTATAAATAATAAATAAATTTATAAATAAACAACTTTATAAATTTTGTCGTATATAATAAATTCTCGATAGAATAAATAGAAATAATTCATAATACGACACATAAAATGCCGTAAAATAAGAAAATATTGATGCAAACATGCTAACATGCCAAATGCTTATGTATGAGATGTAAAATTTAGATTTATTAATCAATTTCATACACGTGTAAGAGAAAATGTATAACTGAAAATTGGAACTGCTTATCTGATCGTTCAATTTCATGCCAAGTTTGCATACACATTTAGTGTTATATACCTATTCGTATATGTATTCCCAGCCAAGTTTTACTTTCGTCGAATGAAAATTGTTAAAGTTACTCTAACGAAACAACAACATTTTTAATGCATTAAATATTGAGATTAGTTTTTACTTGAAAATGTAATATAGCAATTTACACAAAGGATATAGTTTTTATTGATTGACAATCATTCATACTACTCGCTTCCTTCGCGCTTTAAAAAATAAAAGAAAAAGAGAGAGAGAGGGAGAGAGAGATGAAAATCCCTCCCGAAGCCAAGCGACTGGAACATTGTTTATATAAATCACCCACACCGATAAATCATATCGGTTCCATCTCTCTTCGCTTCTCGTTCAATCGAAATCGCAATACAACTGCGAGCTCTCGTTTATATACGTACACATACATACATCCAAGCCTTTCCGTTCCCTGTATACGACAGACAGATCGGCAGGGTTCCTTCTGCGAGTGTCACATCTTCCTGCTTTCTCCTCCTCCTCCTCCTACTCTATGGAAATATACGCATGGAAGAAAAAGAAGAAAACGAGAGAGAGTGAGAGAAAGAGAGAGAAACATATCGAAACGAGAAAAGGGAAGAGAAGGGGTGTGTATGCGGATACGCGCAAGAGACGATGGTTCAATATGGAAAATTGCTGAATACGGGCCGTAAAACGCAGGCGGCGTGTGTATGTATATATATACGCGCGCTTACAATATGGGCCTTCGACAGTGTATACGTGGGCGTGTGTGTGGGTGGAAAGAAAAAGAAAGAGGGAAGAATCGCATATGCGTTCACGGCTAAATGCCGAATAGCTTCGGAAAGCACGAAGAGGATTGAGATGTTAATGTCTTTCCCTTTCTCTGTTTCCTTCTCTCTCTCTCTCTCTCCATCTCTATCTATCGAAGCCTTCTTCACTTTGTCCCATCTTTTTCTTTATTCGTATGTCTGAGTGTGTTTGTGTGTGTGTGTGTGTGTGCACGTTTTGCTGTGCGCGTTATCGAAACTGATCGGTAGTATAAATAATAGATAGTCTGGCGTATCTGGAAAGATGAAAATTCTTAATGGCCTGCATTCTTTTTCAAATACAATTTGAACGTGAGTATAATACTAATACTTTTAATCATGTGATAATTATTGAAAATTACTAAACAGTCTAACTTTGGGGCTTAAATTAATATATAAATTTATAAATATAATATTGAGGAAAAAACTACTTCTTAGTAAAATTTTATTCAAGTTAATCACTCTCCTGTAAACAAAATGAGCATTAATTTAAATTACACATATGAATATTGAAACGACAATTTAGAAAGTCGTATCACCCGTATTAAAGTAATCATTAAGTACAATTAAACAAAAACAAAAACTTTCAAGTCCGACCGAACGACACCATCACTCCTCGTTATTCAAAAATCAAACTCCATCAAAACTGTACACAATAGCTTACACTCGTTTACATTCCATCGCAACCCTTGCACACCGTCAAAGAAAGGGAAAAGAGAATAACGATGAAAAACCATTTCCAATACGAATCACGAACGAATACGAAAGCGTAACCTACGAAAAGCCTCGATTGTCTTCCCCAACGCTCTTTAGCCGGCAGAATGCTTGATTATTGCGCCCGTGACTTGGCTTGCGTTTCCACCAACCGCGCGGCGCGCTACTCATTTTGCATTTTTCACCGGCGCGCTTTATTCAACGGCTCGTTATACTCGGCCTCGACACCCTTTGCGACAATTGCCAACCGGGATCGCGCTTACTTCCTCAACCTACCCTTCCCATTCCCCCGCTAATGGCGAAAAGTTAAAAGCCGATCGACGACGCGACTCGCTGCTGGTACATGTTCGAGCGGGTTGCTGCTTTGTCATCGATTTCAGGCGTAAGAATATAATGTTTTATTTTTTAATGTGTATGTGTATGTGTGAATATGTGTGGGTCTAATTATGGGAATTGTAATAGATTAACGAAGATGTTGATTTTATTTTAATACCAAAAAGTACTAATTATACATGAAGCAGCAAGAATAATATTTTAATTTCTTTAAAAAATTAGCTTTGAAACTGTGACGTTGAAAATTTTAACTGAAAATTACGTTAAAAATAATAAAACTCGTTGTGAAGTAATTAAAAACTTTAAATTATGCTATGTCGTGTCTTCGAAATTCCAACAAAAGTTATCGCGTAAAAATAAAAACGTTTATCTTTTAAAGCATTAAATAAATGCCGCAAAACAACACATAAAATTTAATTAAACGAAAAAAATTCAAGCAACACACGTTAAATTTGTATGAAAAATTTTTCATCAACTCTTTCTATTCACAGCCTAAGTACATCTCGTACTAGACTCGCAATAAAAATATTTTGAAAGCACACCGACGCGTGTTAGATATATAGGTATATATCACGTGGCTCCTTCTCACTCCCGTGCTCGCTTCTCCCTTTGCTCCTCAAACTTCATCCAACCCTTTCGACGCTTATATTGTCGGAATTACACAGCACCCCTCGCAACCCCGGGCTTTACGCAGGGCTAGTTAAACAAAAGACCTTAAAATCTCGTCGTCGGCGTCGTCGTCGTCGTCGACATTGTGTCATCGTGGGTCAGACTTTTTTCCTTTTACTTCTTTCATTCCCGACAAGTTCTTCCTTTCGTTGCTTATCTTTAGGTTTATTCGCCAATACTATACTGTACCGATTATCATTTTCTTCGAAAGATATTTTTTTTTCTTTGTATATCCACAAGTCTTTGTTATTATGATGTGTTTGATTGATTTAATTGACGAAAAAATAAGATTCATTAGAAATTTAATTTTACTTTGCTCTGATTCTTATATTCCTCTAAAATATAGCAAAATATCGAATATAATCAGTGACTTGACGTGCAATTCTAGTACGTTTGTCCTGAAAAATTATAGAAATTTATAAGAACTATTTATAAATTATTCATAAAGTAGCATCTTTAATGGAGAAATCGATGTATGTATGTAAACAAATCGATAAAATCAAACGATGGATTTTGCAACTGGTACCTACGTACAATTTTTAAAAAAATTTTTATATTTTTGAAAAAATAATTTATGTCTTAATGTACTTTACCAACCATTTGATTAGTTTAAAGTATTTACAAATCCATAAAAATGCTGATTAAAATTATTCGATTATCAAAAACTTATTAAACTCGTGCGAACGAATTTTTATTTTTATAAATAATCATATGAATGTAAATTTAAATTGAAATGTTCCCAATTCAGTAAACTTCAAGAAAGAAGTAAAAATCTAGGTAAGTTTATTAATTTTTTTTTTTTTTTTTTTTTAATATTCTCTTTTGTTATATAATTGGCGAACTTTTTATTTGGATCGTCAATTGTTTAATAAATGGCACGAAGACAAATGATCCGCGTTTTTTTCAGCGGCACGCGTAAAAAAAAATCATCAGAAAATAGTGGACTTATTACTCCGATAATTTCAAAGAAGGGCCGAATAAAATAAACCAGCGCAAAGGTAAAAGACCTGACGTGCACGAGGCAGATAATTCATTTTTCAAGTGCCTTCCCTTTCTTGGCATAAATATACATTTCGGATATAGATGAGTAAAAAGCTATACGCAAGAGGATATAAAGAGTCGGCTTTTATAGCACAGTCGAAAAGAGAAAAATTCATCGGTCGACGTTGTGGTAAAACAAAAAAGGAAAAAAAAAGCAACGTATGCGACTGTACTATAGTGGAAAGAAGAGAACGCGAAAATTTACGACCGCGTGTTTCCCTAATTTCTGCGCTGAAAGCGGAAGGGAAACACGAAGGAAAGAGATAGAAAATAGAGAAGGAATTTGCAGCGCTCGGTAATTTGAAACAATTGCGTTTTAATGTTTAATTTTTGCTTATTTAAGAGTGTTAATTTATGTACCGCATGCCGACGAACGGTATTTTCACGGTAATTTTAAAGTACTTTTCTTTTCACCGTTCTGCGATTATTCGATTATTATTACGTAATGTTACCAACATACCCGAATAAAAAAATTTAGATACTTTTCCAAATAAACGTAATTTTCTTCGAAATTTTCTTCGACATGAATAAATTTTACGCATTAAAATTTTTTACGTAATAAACTGATATCTCTTACAAATTTCTTCACGCGACTGCGCTTTTATTCTCAAACTCCCACGCGTTGTTACACAAAGTGAAAGAGCGAATAAACACCTTCTCGCGAATTTCCCAATGATTTCCACATTTTGTAACGTAATTACTTGCGTGTTTCTGTTATAACACAAGACACATTGTGATACGAGCTCATACGTCGCGCGAATCGAAACATTTACTTAGGTAAAAAAGAAAATATATCTATATAAAAGAAATAAACGCGCGTATAACACACGCGCATTAAGATAAAGACATCAATCCCGCTACTTTTGCGACTCTCATTTTCTTCATTGAAACTCGTTATAATGTAATCATTTACGCCACCGCGTAGCGCAACGAAACGACGGCGTGTCTCGCACAGACATACTCGTATATATAATAATCGTAGCCATGCACGAAGTTGTGGAGCTAACCGAGCGTTACGAAAGGAGCGTCTCTTTATAACCATATTAATCCGTCTCTTTGATGTGTTTTCTATTGAGTTTAACTTTGTATAGATAAAGCAAAAAGCACCGTGGCGAAAGATCTTACTTCGCTTACATATACGTGTATATATATGTGTGTGTGTATGTATAATTAAACGCTAATTTCTTAGAAGATGTATGGTAACTAATGTATAAAAATTGAATTTTTTTATATCTATCCTAATGATTAAAAGATACCATTATAAATTAGAATTATTAAATTTATTTATATATTTTCTTTTTTTTTTACAGAAATAAAATTTTTCACTTTATAAAAAAAGGAAAAAAATAAAAATATTGATAATAACTCGATGATAAAATAAGATTAAGAGAAAAACGGATCAATACATAAAAGGAGCAAAGTGTACACGAAAGAACATAAGTGCTAAGACTCATAAACGCAGCAGATGAGGCATACGCGTCGAAGAAGGTGAGTTTAAGTCCAGGTGCACTTCCTTCCACAGGGTAGGATAAGTTACGTATAAAGGCAAAAGCGAGAGAGAGAGAGAGAGAGAGAGAGAGAAAGCCACAGGTGCAGGTTTTTGGCGAATGGAAAAGCGGCACGACTTTCCTTACAGCACGTCGACGGCTCTCGGCGGAGATGAGAGAGAAGCCCACCCTCTGCAAAATTACTTCCCCGTAAAAATGTATAACTCGATTTCGCGGCAAAATACTCTCCGACATCGCTGTTGTCGACGACAGAGAAAAGCAAAGACACCGAGGAGAGGAGCCACCGACACACCAGCACGCGAAAATTTTGACCGAGGCAATTGTCTATTAGCTGAATAACTCACGGAATTCTGATAGAGTAAGAGAGAACAGAAAGGCGAGAGAGAGAGAGACAGAGAGAGAGAGAGACAAGAGTTTTGTTGAGCGAGAGAATAATCGAATAGGAAATTGAGTAACAAAGAGGCAGTGGCTTCATATTTTCGGTTATCTCTATACTCATTCACTCTTAATTTGTTCGTTTAAACTCTTTAAGATTAACTAATTTTTTTTTTTTAAAATAAATTTTAAAAAATGATCGACGTAACATTCAAGTTATAATTTATTGTTGGTCTAGAAGCATTTTAATTTTATAAAATAAAAATAAGTATCTCATTTTGAAAAATTATCCTTTACAACCTGAAAAGTAGAATTTTCCTTTACTCAAAAAATAAATGTTTTCCGTAATCAATCAATATCTGTATTGAAACATTTCTAACCGACCGCAATCTGCGTCCCATCAAACGGTTTAATAACGTGCCTCTAAAAGTTATATGAAAATCTTTAACTGTGCACTTACACATGTATATGTGCATATTTAGTAAGAGAGAGAGAGAGAGAGAGAGAGAGAGAGAGCGAGAAAGAAAGAAAAAGAGAAAGAATTTCGAAGCGCGCGGTTTTCTCTTCGAGCAGAAGGTAGGGTAAGAACATTCGTCTAGAAATGAAGAGATCTACGAAGGAAAAAAAGAGCGACGTCGGAAAGGAACCTATTCGCAGATGTGCGCGACGCCTTCTTTTCCTCCTCGTGTAATATGCGAAGATATTGGCTGACCTAAGTACGGGGCAAAATATTCCTTCGTCTCTTGTGTAATATACGTACATATATACATATACAGGTACGTGTATACACGTGCACGCGTACATACAAAGTCGAGATTTTGATAAAGCGCGTCGCGCGTACGCGACGTTTATCGCACGTGCGCGGCACCTTGTGCCGACGACGCGATTTTTGCCGAAAAATGTGACCGACCGACTTTGCCCATTCCTCCTTTTCTCTGGTCTTTTTCATGCTGGACTATTATTTCTTGGATTGTGGTTTACTTTTGGTTAAAGTAGGTAGTTTACCGTAAGCGATCATCATCCGAAATATTTTTATCGTTTCTTTTCTGTTTTACTAATAATAAATTTTACTTCATTATGAATCCAATCTTTTTTTTTTTTTTTTTAATAGTAATAGAATAATAATATTTTAGAAAAAAATAATAAATACTTATTTAAATAATTTTTAAATATACCTAATACTTTTTTGCCTAATTAGATTCAAATAATTAATACGCACAGTGATTTACGCCTAACTAAAAATTCGAACGCAATTACAATAGAAAATAAAATCAAAAAAAAGTATAAAGTTATTTTTCATTGTGTCGATAGAATTTTTGTATTAAATTATTAAAGTTTATTATAACCAACGAAATTTACAGTAATACCGTCGCTATCCACACACAATGCCGCTTTTTTGTTTCTCTCTCTCTCTCTCTCCATCGCATACGTGCATTAGCGCGCAATCGCAAATCATCGAATGTGCACATTCAGCCGCGCTTGGAAAGAGGAGAGAGAGAGAGAGAGAGAGAAAGAAAGAGGAAAACAAAGGATAACTAAACTAATATACAATTAACAGGATATCGTATTACTAGTAAAATGATTTAGAGATTTGTATTAAAATATTCAACCACTACGATAACATTTTGATTTGGCAAGTAATATAATAATGCGTAATTGTTTAAGTGTTGTTATCAGCAGTGAGTAAGTATAATTTACTAAACATGTTTAATTACATGGAATATAATTTACATATTTTTAAATCTAAAAAAAGAAGTTTCTATTTTTAAAATTTAAAATAATTATTTCTAAATTTTTATTAGCTTTATTGAATCTAAAAGAAGAATATAAAATTTGATAACAAATATAATTTAAAAATTATAACAAATCTAAATTATTTCCTATAAAGAATGAATATTTCAATAAATAAATGATCCGTATTTTCCGTTACACATGCCTGCATCAATTTTAATTTTAAAAAATTATTGATTTATGCATAAAAAAAAAAAAAAAAAAAAATAATAAAAATCGCATTCAACTCATCCACTACTCTCAACGACGAGTAGTGAGATACACCCAAGCAAGACTAAGAATGTCATTTTCCAAGGAATCGCAGTAGGTAAGCAAGCGAGAAACATTGTCCGCAACTTCTGCTCCTAACATTTCACGACTTTGCTCATCAGTTAAATGAATACAAATTTCGACCGAGACCTTCTCTCTCCTTTCCTCTCTCCCTTTCTCTCTTACCTCATCTCGAAGGTTCTTACCTTCAAATGTGAAAGGATGAGAATCGTAAGATTCTCCATTCGTCGTCGTTGTCGGCGAGACGCTAATGTATACGTATGTATTACGTGTATAGCTTCTTCCGCGAACTCGTATCCATCTCACGTTGTACTTCCCTTAACAAAACGTATTATCTCTCGGGGCGGCGATACTCCCAAGTGACGACAATCGCATGTGCGGCGGTTGAGAAATCGATGCTTGTTTTGCTATACCCTTAAATTATATTGCGAGAATTTGTACGAGATTGTTGAAGATGCGTTTGATTTGCATTTAAAATTTAAATAATTTTTATTAATTTTCTTTCGCATTTTTATCATTCTTCTTTTTTCGTTTTCTCTCTATTTAACAAAGTGAATTATAACATAATTATCAAACGACTTTTTTAATTTACAGGATTTATTTGAGTAAATAAATCTTCTATTAAAGATAATAATGTACCAATTTTTTAGTTTAACATAAATTATAAACGAGTATACTTACACATCACGCAAAGAGTATCCCTTTTAAAAGCATTAAAGTTTTAATTTTTAATCAGATTGAAATAAAAATAGGAGTCATAAACGCATAAGAATCTAAAATTAAATAAATTTTTTGTAGTCTTAAACGTTCTACATACGCGTGAGCACGCGAAAAGAGAGAGAGAAGCAGAGAAAAAGGAAAGAGAAAAAAAAACTGATTATAATTAAAGCGCACTCGGGTAAAGAAAAAAATGGGTTATTGCACACTAATTCAGCGCACTAAGGAGCCGAAAGAGAAGGGAATGGTGACGTGGATGGCAAAGGGAGAAAGCATTCATGAAACATGAAAAGACCTGTATATAAGAAAACTGATAAGGGACCGGGTATACAGCGTGTGCGCAAAGTGTGCAAAGAGAGAGAGATAGAGATACAAATAGAGAGAGAGAGAATGAGTCAAAACGCCTACGAAAAATATGACGACGTGGAGGAGAGAAGCGTCAGGCAGACGTTGGTGGTCTTTAGAGCTGCCTTCGCTGCTTGGAAAGTGTAATAAATAATATCTCACCTCATTCGGTGGTTGCTAGGGCACTGCTAAAAGAGAGAAGGAGAGACTGAGAAAACAAAAGACAGAGAAAACGAGAGAGAGAGAGAGAAAGTTAGGTGGTATATGAAGAAAGAGAAAGTAAGGCATGGCGTTATAATAGACAAGAGAGAGAGAGAGAGAGAGAGAGAGAGAGAGAGAGAGAGAAAGACGGAAGAACGGAAGAGTAGCGGAGAAGGAGTCGGTCGCTCTCTACTGCTACTGCTCCGCTGTGGGTGGAAAGGCGAGGACGAGTAATTAAATGGAATTATTTAGTATTATGAAAGGACGCAGCCACCGTTGCCTCTATGCCACAAGGTAACTCCCTCGCGTTCTCTCTCTCTCTCCCTTTCTCGGTTCTATAGCCATGAGTGGGAGCCAAGCGCAAGAGTGACGTCGGATAAGAGAGAGAGAGAGAGAGAGAGAGAGAGAAATGAAAAAAAAAAATGCGCAATTTAAACGTTAATTCACGAGTTAGTAACTCTTCTTCGTTGGGATTTTCAGGCTGCAATTGCGACGAATTAATTCTCATTTTTTTTCCGTTCTGTAATTATTTTTATTTTTAAATTTTTAATTTCGAATGAAAATTTTTAAATCAACAAAAATCGCAGATCTATGTATAATTAGTGAGTTCGTTTGTTGCTTTAACGAAGACAATGAGTAAAGCGCCAGCTTATTTATTGTATTTTCTAAAAGAATTATATCTTAAGTTGCTTTTATGAAATTATAAACTCATAAGAGTTAGATAAGTTTCTTATATTCAGAATTATTATTTCTAATTTAAACATATCGCTTTCCAACAACATTAATATAATCAATTGAATAAATCGAATAATTTTAGGTAATATAAGGATACACGTCCGTTAAACTTTAAATAAAATAAAATAAAATTATATAAAAAATATTAAAATGTAAAATTTATAATATAAATTTCATAATATCTTAAAGAGTTTAATCAGAAATGGTAATAAAAATGTTGAAACTGTACCTCAAAAATATTGATTAAATCAATATTCAGAATATCAAGATAAATGATAAAATTAAAAATTTGATGATCTAATTTGATGAAATAATCTGATATTACTGTTTGCATAGCTTACACACTTTGTGTAATTTAATTTTTTTGCACAAAGAGATTTCTTTATTTTCAATTAATTATAACTAATAATTAAATTGTTTAGAATATATGAAATATATTAAAAGATTTAATAATTTAATAAATCGTAAATTATTAAATAAAATCAAAGACCATTGCTGCTGTAACTCGTGAAAATTAGAAAATTGAATTAGAATATTTTTAGAAATAAGTAGAGTAAATCCTGGATAGCAAGATAAAACTTATATATAAACTTATATACATATTTATAAAATCAGTAGATTTTGAGTCATTAAATTTTCACTTAAAAATATAATAACATATTCAACATGGAAAAATATTTTTTTTTTTTATTTATCTGAACACTTTTTTAATATAAGTAGAATGTAACAAATATCGATGCATATCCTTACATAAAACGCATATATTTTTCCAAACAATATTTTTCATTTATCATATAATTTATTTGATACAACTCGAAAAATATATATTTCATTAATAAATTTTTATTAAATCCAATAAAAAACGAACGCACATCGTTAAGCCGCGTCGAATCTTCCTCTTTCGTACATCAGCTCGCATTCGCATGCAGTGCACGAGCGGCCGTTTCACAAGCGCACAAGCCTTAATGGCGCGAAGGACAAGGAAGAAGAAGAAGAAGAAGAAGAAGAACCAACGGAGAAGACGCTAAAGCAAACTCCCCTCGCAACGTCGAGTAAGACGAAATTGGGAATCCTTTAGCGCTCACGGCTAAGTTCCCGGCGCGTCCGCGTTTAACTCGAGCTTACCGCAACCTGCTGCCTACTATGTGTTCTTACTCTCTCTCTCTCTCTCTATCTGTCTATCTCTCTTTCTCGTGCTCTCGCATTAGCTTGTACACTATTTACATTAATTTCCGATAATCGGACAACAGCTTTCTCCCCGTATACCTCAACTTTGAGTTCTAATTTTGATTCATTCGTTGCTTTCTATCTATTTGTTACAGAGCTGCCTATGTAAATATCTCTCTTGAATTTTGGGAAATATCGTCTTTTGAGATCTACACTTTTCTTAATGTCGAGCCATAGACATTTTGTACTTAAAAGTTAAAAAAAGTTTCGTCAGAAGTAAATATGTAAAAAGAAATCAAGATAAAAAAGTAAATTTGAAATTTTTGATAAAAAAGTATAACGTATGAGACTTTGTCCAGATATATATTAACTACGTATACAACGCGGATATTCGAACATAAAGCTAAGCGACCGGTTTAAAGGGGCGCTTCATTTTTATACTCCCTGGCGAATAATAATAAGGTACCACCGGAATTTCTTCATTTGCATAGAAGATGACCCGTTTTGAAGACTTCGACTTACTCCTCTTTCCTCTTCGTCTCTTTTAGCGACTTCAACGCTCGCGCTTAATCGAGCTGCTTGCATTTTCTTATCCCATTCTCTGTCTTTGTATGTCTCTCTCTCTCTCTCTCTCTTTCTCTCTTACTCTTCGCTTCTTTCTTCGTCAACGTTTCTCGTGCTTAATTCGTTTTTGCTTAGCCAAGGGGGGAAGAAGAGAGATACGAGGGAATCGAGTTTTCTCTACCTTTTCTCTCCTTCTCTATCCCTTCCAAGCTGAGTACCGTAATTGTTCGAATGTTCTCTATCCCTCTCTCTCCCTCTTTCTCTCTCAGTCTCTCGTTTTCAACGCTACTGTTCGTTTCTTCGACGATTTTACTAATGCACCAAGCGCATGAATTAACCGTCGTCGTCACCCGCCATAGCTAGGAAACCGAAACGCATTTTCGGTCTCTCTCTGTCCTATTGTCAGCCGACGAATTCACTAGTTTAATGATAATGTGTGATTTTATGGATATGTGCATGTTTATAAGTCTGAATTCATCAAAATATCGCACGTCTACTTCATTTTAAAATATTTTAATTTTCTCAACATATGTTATAATGATTGCTCAAAATCAAGATATTTTTCTCAATCATCAGTGGAAGTTATGATTCGCTTTAAAATCAAATAAAAATTGTACGTTGGTCAAAAACTAATAAGCGAATTTAGCCAAACTATTAAAAATAATGGCATTACAAAAACATAAAATTTATGTACGGATCTTATCTTTTTTTGTACAAATAAAAATATTGTAATAAATTTTAAAATATTAATTAATTTTATAATTATAATTCAATGATAAAAATATAAGAAAAAAAAAAAAAAAAAAAAAAATTCGTCACAACTTTTACCAACATTTATACCCTATCCCGTTCCGTTAATTCTCCAGGTGCACTCAAGTAAGCGTTAATAGTTACTTAACGAGCTTTTCCTCCATTTCTCTGCGTGTACACAAGTATACTCGCATGCACGTGTACCACTATGACAGTACTCTTCTTTCCCTACACTTTTCGCTCGCGAGAGAACCTTTCTCCCGTTCTCGCTCTTTCCTCTCTTGACTCATCTTCGCTTCTCCATACATTCCCACGCGCTTGTTACCTATACAACCTGCGTATACTTTTATTTTCTTTTTTTTTTTTTGTAATATAGCGCACGCAAAAAGAAAAAAAAAACAGAGAGAAGAGGACAGCACACGCACGTAGCGTATTTTTCGAGGCGCAGACGGCGAAGAGGACGAGGATGAAAGTACAATGAGCAAATAACTAGATTCCCTCTTTTTCCCGCTCGCTCGGGGCGAGGCGCAACAATAATGGCACCCGGGGAAATTTTTCACAGCCCCGTGGGCAAAATAATTTGGCAACAGATGCGCTTTTCCAAGCCCATCCGACCAAAGAGTAACCGGGGGCGCGGCTGCCGTCGCTGCTGTTGACGCTGTAGCGCGAAACGAGTAGGTAGCGAGAGAGAGAGAGAGAGAGATAGAAACGACGAAGAACCACGTGACGGCTCCTCGTCGTCGAGGGAAACACCGTTCGCGATATGCCGCGTGTATACCGCAAGGGAATTTACACGCGCCGCTCTCTCTCTCTCTCTCTCTGTATTTTTATTTTCGCGTACGCGCGCGCGAATAAGTGCGCATTCGGCCTGAGATTAAGCGATAATCAAAATTTTTCATTTTTAATGGCGCGACTACAGCTCTATAAACGTCTCATTCATGATTAATAAAAGTATCATTTATAAAGCGCGTAGATAAGCAGCCCAGTGCGTATATAACGATTATACTTGCAATTAATAACTGAATGTTTTATTTTACCGAGAATTTATTGTTTTTTTTAATATTGTTCAAAATTTTAAAATATATATTTATTTTAAATTAATAAATGAATCGTTTCTATTTTGTTGTATGTATTTCAAGTACGCGAAAAGATAACTGAAAAACAAGTACTTGTTCTTCGGAGAGATACGATTTATAAAAATAACTAAATCGTTATTTTTAAAGAGTGTTTAATATTTTAATATTGTAAATGTTTAATATTTCATCATGAATTAATTATAAAATTATATTTATTATCATTTTAGTTATAATAATTATAAATTGTTTATACTCTCAATCGAATCTTTCTTAAGCGGAGAAAAGCTTAATTTTTACAAAAACAGATTCTTTCGTAGTTTATTATTCATTTGATAAAGCACAGAAAATCAGTGTACAAGAATATTAACATATACACATAAGAAGAATAATGAAACAACTTAAGAAGTAAAACGAAGATAGACCATTTTAATTTATCTACGTAACCTATTTACAATATTTCCGAGACGATTGATCAAATATAAAAATTATATAGAATTTGATAATTTCTTTATAATATGAGACAAAATTCCAAGAGTCAAGACAGGAATAAAAAAAAAATGCGTAACAGCCGTCGTCGGCATTTTCAGATACACAAAACTGGATGCGCGCGCGTGCGTAAAAAAGAAATCCAATTGGAATTAGAAGAAAACTCGCTACGCGTCGGATATAGCAGGGCGGCGCTCGTTTTAGCGAAATTACGCTTTCAGAGGTGAGGTAGGAAAAGAAAAGAGAGGGAGAGAGAGAGAGAGTCGAGCGAGAGCCAGAGAGGGAAAGAGAGATAGAGAAAGAGAGTGGAGTAAAGATAAGGGCGCTACGTGAGCGACTCATTAAGGGATGCAAATTAAGCAGCGGCTGCTTGCCTGTGACTCGAAACTTCGGTGTATCCTAGACCAGCGACTCTTCCACATATATATGTACGTGTATACTTATACAAGTACGCCTTCCAGAAAGCTCGTACAGTTCTTCGTTTTCTCGCTCACTTCTTCCCTCCCTCTCGTAAGCTTCTCTCTTCTTGTAGAGTATAGAAAGAGGGAGAGAGAGATAGAGAGAGAATCCATGGTATTGCACGGAGCAACGCATAGTTTGCGCGTATACCCATATATATAGATATATATATATATATATATGTGTGTGTGTGTGTGTGTGGGGGTATACGTATAGCTCGCGCGCTTTGAAACCTTGTTCAAGTGTTTCACATAATCGGGACTACCTATATTCCACTTGGCGCGCTACCGGCTTTCGAACTAAGTGAATCCGAGGTGCTAACGTCTGCGCCTTAGCCCACCGCCTCGCCTCTCTCCTTCCGTCTCTTTCTCTCTCTTTCTCCCTTCTTCTCTCTTACTTCTCTCCTTTCTAGACGAAATTTCATGGATTAACTTTGTGCGCTTGAAAATTCGTAGTCCTGCGCATTCGAATAGGCAACGGTGTCTACAAAAGGCGCTTGAAACCTTTATCTTTTCTCGATTGCGGTGTATGCGAAATAATGGGATACGTAAATCTTAAATGGTAGTAAATAGATAGAAAAATTTTAAAACTGTAATTATATCGTTGATGAAATAAGTTGAAAAAATTATTGTTTAATTTTAACTAATTAATTATTTGATTATAAATTTTTGCATATGTTAAAGATTACAAAGGAATCCGTTTATACTTTTAACTCAATACACTCTTACAATCGTGCCCATCTCTCTTTCGATCCGCGTTCGTTCATCTTTTTATGCGACTTACTTTCTCTATCTTTCAAAAGCAAAGCGCTGTCCGGTAACCGTGAGCGAGCATATTTCTATCTACGTAAGCTCTTGGGAGGAGGGTTGACTTTTTGCTCGCGGGTTATATCGCGAGCTAAAAGCCCTTATAAATCAGAAGACGATAGTAAGGATGACGGTCGTTTGTAAGAGAAGCTTTCAAACTTCCCTCCTCGTACTTTAACCCTCCGCCTCTCTCTCTCTCTCTCTCTTTCGCCTGCTAAGTTGACCGTTACTCCTTGCACGCGCTTACTGACCGAGCGCCGCAGAAGAAAGAATGGTTCTTGTACAAGGGGAAACGTAGATGTGTGTATGGGTGTAGTGGAAACGAAGTCAAGATGGCGCCTAAAGATCACGCAGGAAACATAGAAACTTGCTTTAACTAATTGGTCCCGACTAATTTAGCATTTTCTTTTTTGCGACGATGCGCACTCTCTCTATCTCCCTCTCTCTTACTTTTCATCTTTCCTTTTTTTGGTGCCATTTGCTCCCGCGTTTAGGCGAAAGAAAAACAACATATCGAAGACGCGCCTTTCTTCTCCCATTCGCTCTCTTTTTCTACTTTAACGAAGTCCGCGCTGCAGCAAAAACTTGTTTATCTCGTTGCTGCTAATTAAAATTTTAATTAAATGTCCGGCCAAGCTTGGGGTACGAGAGAGATAAAAAGAGAAAAAAATAGAGAATGTGTGTGTATTAAGAAAATTAAATCAAGACAGATTTATATTTTGGCGTTGGGACTCTGCGTCATCATCTACATCGCAAATTGGACGCTTGTAGCTTTCCGAAATATCTATACAGCATTGTCCACTTCTTTCCCACCGCAAGACGCGTCCAAAAAAAAAAACACCGGGAGTTGATAAAAGAAGCATCTTGAAATTTAGAAAAGCACGAAAATCCAGCCTGAATAATAATATATACCGCAAGGAAACATATATATATATACGCAGTCGGCTTTTTCGTTAATCCCCAAGCCGCATAAATATTTGATTACTTTAATTCCACAGTCTTTTCGCCAGTTTCATCCGTTGACTCTCCCTCTTTTGAAATTTTCTCTTTCCCTTTCTCTGGTTCACTCTCTCCTCCTTATCCATCTTAACCAGGCGCTTCACGGCAACAGCAACAGCAGCCGCGAGCGTTAATTAACCTGCGAGAGTCAGAGAGAGAGCGAGAGAGAGAGAGCGGACCACGAGGAGCGGTAGCAAACCGTCAAATAAATTTTGGTTAGAACGTGAGAAGCAACAAATCTGAGTCAGGTGGGTGTCAACTGTGCCCCTCGTGAATACAGTAGCCTCGCCCACTCTTCTTTCGCAAAACTCGAGCGAAAGGGACAAGACGAGTCTGAGAGGGAGAGAGAAAGACAAAAAAGGATGGTTGTGTAACGACAATAAAAGAGAGAAAGACAGAAAAGGTATGTTTATATATAGGTGAGCTACCAAAGAGAAAATTGGACGCCATTTTTTCTTTATTACGTTTAAAGCCGTGAGTTGTTTGCCAGCTGCGTACGAGCTTAATATTATTTTGGTATAAATCTTAATCCCTGTGTGAAAATGTACAATTTTCGCGCAAATTATATATACGGCGAACTAATATGAAACCCGATGTAAATTCTTACATTTTGAAATTTGCATTTAATTTGCATTTTAAGAAACTGGATTTTCTATAAAATATTTTGATTCCATTAAATTACCGGATGATTTCGCAGAATTAATCTTTTAATAGATTAGAACAATTTTTAATAAACTTTAATATTTTATTACTTAATATTTATTACAATTAATAGTCGTTTAAAAGTTCTATAATAACATTAAAAAATTACTAAAGATTATTGATTTATATTACGAATTATTTTAAACTAAATTTTCAAATTAAAATTTACTTTAATAATTTTTTACGAATTAACGAATTAAAGTTACAAATTAACCATTAAAAATCTGATAAAATTGATAAAAAATATTTATACCCCTCAACGTCGAAAAAATTTCAATAAATTACGCGATGAGTAACGTGGCATGAAAAAAAAAAAATGAGTATAAAAATATAAAACAAAAAAATAGAAATCAAGCAAACAGCGAAATGGTTTTTATGGCGAAAGAGGAGTGACTATGGAGAAAGCGTAAAAGGGATATACCCCAGCCGTATCTCGTGCGCGTTCTAATTAGTCAAATTTAAATTCATAACCATTATACAATTTTTAGCATTCCCGCATTCTTCTGTTTCTGCGTTTCTTTTAATTTTTTGAAATTATTTTTGTGCTCACGGCCTCTTTTTTATATAAGTAATTTTTTTCTTTTTTTCGATACTTTATTAATTTCGATATACTTTTAAATAAAATATTTATAATTTGAAAATAAATATTAAAAAAAAATTTGTTGTGTATCGCGCCGGTTTTTATAAAAACAACATAATTTCAAAATTTAATCAAAATCGATAGTACATAAATTCTCATTAAAAAAAAAAAAAAAAAAAACATTTTGATCATCTAATAATGGAATATCGTTAATTTCTCCAAACATACATAAATTTATTCAACTGAAATCCACCCAATGGATAAGATGCGGAAATCATAAGAGACTTCTTAGTCGAATCGAAGATCCGTAGCAGCGGTAGCCCATGTATAAATTAGGAAGCCAATGCGTGAAATTAGTCCGGACACGATACCCACCAGAGCTACAGCAAGGTATAAGGTATTACGGAAAAGGAGAGTAGGGGGAAGGAAGTACTTTCCCATGAGAGAAAGAGAGGAAGAGAGAGAGGAAGAGAGAGAGAGAGAGAGAGAGAGCGAATAAGAGCGATACCGAGCGAGCTCCTCACCCTTAAATGGTCACTGATGCTGCTTAAGAACCCCGATGGAACTCAAGGAACGCCAGTGGTACCTCCACTCTACCCATTGAGTGAAACCGCACACGCACTAACATCGAGACTACTGCCACATTCCTACCCTGATTAAGGCCTTATCCTCTCTCTCTCTCTCTCTCTCTCTCTTTCTCTCCCTATATATGTACCCCTATATATACGTACAGCGAACGTTCAGTCCTTCTTGCTCAAGAAGGGGATAGAGGAAACGACGATTTCCTCTCGCACGTGGGGGGGGGGGAGGGGGGATAGCAGCAGCATTTGCAGATTCGCTGGCTGAGACTTAGGAGCTCGAGACCGCCGCGTTTATCCCTGATTGCAATTGCCTCGCAAGAGGAGCGGTTCCTAGCTCTGCTTGCAGCTGACTAATCCACCGCTCCTTTAACGTTCGATTGTTACGCGAACAACCCGGCGTATTTATATTGGTTGTTGCGTTATCGGAGACAAACTCAGCTGCTTTGATAAGACTCGGCTATAGGCGAATATAACGTCCGATTTGCTTTGAAATTTAATCGCGCGTTCATTGTTAACTTTAACAATTTTTAAGCCTTTAAAATTAAAACGTTTAATATCTATTAAACGAAAGTTTTACCTTTACGACGGTTTAGATTCGTGAATAAAATATAAATTTCCTTATCGTGTGCATGGATCGTTAGAACGTTTGAATAATTATACCGAATCGCAATAAACGTAAATTAGTACCGTGACGATGAAGATAAAACATGTAAAAGCGTTTGCTTTGAAAAATTTATTAAAATCGTCCGGTCGCACATTAGCGTAGGCACAAGCTTAAGTCAACGTCTTTGGGTAGCGAAGTACCATAAAAATCAAGAAAAAAAAAAGGAAAGAAACGAGCCTTTAAGAAAAATCAATGAAAAAACAAAGTGGCGAAAGGTGGAAAAAAATGTGTACGTTCTTTCTCTCTTTTCCTCGACAGCGCATACATTACCCGAAAGGATAGGTTTCGAAATAACGAGAATGCCGTAGAAGCTGTCTTAATTCTTTCTTTGTTATCTCTTTTCGTTAACGAATGAAAAGGAGAGAAAGGTAAGAGAGAAGAGATAGAAAAAGGAATTACAAAATCGCTCGACAACGATTTAGTCGACATTTTTCAGATCGTCTTTTGTTTCAAGAGATTAAGGGCTTAAAAGGTGATCGCGTACTTTTCTGCTTCTCTTAAAGAAATTTTATCTTGAAGCGGTATTTTAATTTTCGAATTTGTGATTTATTTATTGTAAATAATTACGATATCATTTGAAAAAAATTGGTGCTGCAATCAGGTGTTTGTAATGAAATTCGTATTTGTTGTTAGAAATAAGAAAATTCGTTTGTAACTAGCTCACTGCAGCAATTATCGTTGAATTGTGAAAGACGCTGTGTAAGAACATATTAAGAAATAAAGAATGTTTTGTTTCACAATTATTCATCACAATTATTTTTATTTGAATAAATAATCGAAGAATTCTTTTTACATTCGTTCCATATTATTTTTCAATTTAAAAAAGTTTATTCGATAAGTTACTAAAGCTTTACCAAAATCGATTTTGTCTATTAGTAAATTCAAGAGCTATACGAGTATAACACTCGTATTTTACCAAATTATATTATAATTAACAAACTAAAGGAAAAAAAAATGTATTGCCTGCCTAGTCATGTCTAAAGCATATCAAAAATCCAGTATTATTCACTCAATAATTTTGTAAATTATTAAAAACTGTGATCAATCAAGATTTTTGAAATGTTCACTATGTACATGAATATATATATATATATATATATATATACGTAAAGATACCTATTGGAATAGCCAAAATATCTGTGCACGACCGATTTAGCTCCTCCCGCTCCGTTTCCAGCACTTTTCCATTAGTTCTAAAACAAATGAGTATTTAGAGTGGCGACGAGACTTGTATCGTGGAGAGAAGAGAGGAAGGGGGGTAAAGGGGGTACGAGGAAGGCCAAAAGTTTAATTAAAGTTAAAATGTGAGCTGAATTCATAAAGATGCAGTAATTAAAAGTATTGATTATCGGCGGGGAATTGCTCGCGCGGACCCACGTTCGGATGAACCGCTTTTCCAAGAGAGGCGCGGAGGTAGAGAGATGAAGGGGTGAGGTAGAAAACGAAACGGAAGTAAAATCGGTGCCGTAGTCGCGCTGTGCATTGTACATCTGTTCATTAGGTAATGAACTTATTAAATCAGAGTGGAAAAAGAGCGAGTGAGTGAGAGAGAGAGAGAGAGACAGAGAGAGAGAGAGAGAGAGAGAGAGAGAGAGAGAGAGAGAGAGAGAGGAGGGGAGGGGAACTGTTATGTGTATATATATATATATATAGAGTAACAACACCTGTGCTTTCTCTCTTCTGCACTAGCATTATTCTTTCCTTCTCTTTTATTGTAGCTTACTGCCGTTACTAGGCATTCGTTTTTCCCTTCGCGTAATTGAACACATTGAAAAGGCTAATTGTAATCGAAAATAATACGGGGAATACACACGCGTATTACATTTGATGAGGGATTGCACGGAATCAGGTCGAACTGTGTGATTGGAATTCGTTGAAGTTTACAAAAAAAAAATTGTGTAATAGTTTTTTCATTTTTTTCTTTTTTTTCATGGAAAAATATAATAGAGTTAATAAATATTTGAGGATTTTTATGTTTCAACGTTCAAGATTGTTTGTAAAGATTTATATATTACATATACATTCGTTTTAAATAATTAACGTTAACATTTTCAACGAATGTAGATCTTTTTATAATTTTTATAATTGTCAATAAAAAATTCAAAAGGTTTATTTTACACAACGGAATAATTAATAATTAATTTAATTTATATAAAATCTTAAGAAAAAAGAAAGTCATAAGCGATAACTTGCCATAAGTTCAACGCGTCACATCCTTCGTTAACGCATTAATCTTGCTCTCATCTCACTCACGTATTCAAAATGAACATTAATTTATACATGATAATTTCTCGTACTTATACTTTCTTTTTCTATAACGAGAGCCGATGAAAAAGCAAGAAAGAGAAAATAAACCATGAATTGAAACAAAAAGTAAGAAAGAGAGAACGTTTGAGTATATAAAGGGTTCTCGAAGTGACTCAAATTGCGTCGAGCTGTTATCAACCGTGGAAAGAGAGGCTCGGCTCTTTACGACCAAGAGTATCGTTAATATTGAGACGCACCCCCTTTTCTTAGTTACCCTAGAAACTTTCTTTATACCTAAAAGCGAGAAGGGAGCAAGCGGAGAAATCTACTCTCTTCGAGTACTTGAGAAAGAGGGGCAGAGGAGAAAGCTTAAAGATTAAATCCTCTATAACGTGACATTTTTAGTAGCCATCAAAAACCCGAGACTCGGCTTAATTATTAGGGAGGAAAGATAGAGAAAGCTCGGCCTCCTTCTCGAAAGCCTCGACGATCACTTAAAATTCCACGAGCTTTCTCCATTCCTTTCGCTGTTTATTTCTCTTCGACTGTAAATACAAGGGTTGCCTTACATGATGCATACTCGCAACAAGTTCACATTGTGCATTGATATATGTATGTATAAGCGAGGAATGAACAAATCAATTTCTGAATTTTTTTTTAATGAAAACGAAGAATTTTAAAAGGAGAGAAAATGGTGGTTTTAACGGTTTACTTGATTTCTCAAAGAGGAATAAGTAATTTTTTTTATTAGAATAAAGGAATTATTACAATAAAAGAATAAGTAAAATTTACTGTTATAATTCTAAAATTTTAGAATCTCCATTCTAAGTTTATATGCGTGCCTCAACGAAACACTAACGGAATAACAAAAAGTCCACGAAAACAGCGCTGGTTGAACAATAGTAAAATGAAAACGTACAAAGGCACAATGAGTAAATCTCCTGACGTGCGCGTGCGCTGGATAAAAAAATATTATGGATAACCTTCCACATTCTTTTTGATGGAAGGATGAGAAAGAATAAACGAAACGTAGAAATGAGATTACGATAAATACTCGCAATGCCAGTCGCTTGTACCTCCGTCCGTATGTACGCGAATGTACATTTTTCCTTCGACTCTCATTCTTACATACTCCCTCTATCTTTTTTATTCCATATTCCGTTTTTTTTTCCCTCTTTCTCTCGGCGCGTCGAGATTTGCGAGTCTCGCGGGAGTTGCCGGTACTGCTGTTGCCACATGACGGAGACAACGGCTCTACGACGACGTTTCAACCGTGCGTCGCGCACTGAGCAACAGCATGCATATTTTACCGATTTTCACGGGACTCTTGCTCTCCCGCTAGCGGCAGGATACATCCGTGTCTTTTCTCCTACTTTATTCTCTCAACGCGCCTTTATGCGCCGACTTTTTACATTTCTTTTCCATAAGAGAGAGAAAAAGATAGAATAAAAGAGGCACTCTTTCTCGCTCGCATAACCCCACGAGGCTTTTGAAGCTGACGCGAACTTGGATTTCCATTGGGAATTCACGATTAACCTTATAGACGCTGTCGATCGGCTACCACACAAGAGACTTTCGCGTACGAAGTGTGCGCGAGGAAAAAGAATTTTCTTTTCTTTTTTAGTATTGCTGTTTGCGTTGAGCAGATTTTTTGTCAGCGTTACAATTAATTCATTTATTGGGGATGTGTAAAAAAAGTATTTGTGAAATTGTAATGATAAATTGGTAATGAACTTATTAAAGATTAAAAAAAAAAAATAGAAAAGAAACCATTTAATAGAGTTTAATCTGTTTCTGAAATTCTCCAAAAATAAATTCGTATAGAAATTTAAAGTTAAAGAGTTAAAATCTTACTCAACTAAATTGAAAACTAATTATTAAATATTTCAAAATATTAAGAGCATATAATATCATTTAGTCCTTTGTTGTATGATTGTAATCAGAAATACCGGTATATTTATATGCCTTTATTAAAATTCAGGGAATCATAAAATTGTTCTAAATATTTAGAAAATTGTTCTAAATATAATTTAAGTAAATTTTTGTATTTTATTATGAACTTAATAAAATTTGCATTACAATCGTATAATGTTTTCAGAAATTCTTTTTATTGCTTTAGAATTTAAATGTTACTTCGTCGAAACCTAATGTGAACCATTACTTTTTTAATGAAATTAAAATTTAAAAAATTTGATTCCATTGTATTTCTTACTTTTTATTGTTATTTTTTTTTTCTTTTTTGAGATAGAGAAAACAATATATTCAAAAAAAAGTAATTTTATTTAAATAATTTAAAAATAAAAAATTATACTATAAATAAAACTCTATCATATACTATCACAAATTTGAAATGAAATCAAATTTTTTTAATATTTTTTTTTTCTTTTATTTTCGCGCATAAAATGAAAATGAAAATAGCGATACGTGCATATATAACATGTTGCAAACGTAGCGATTTGCAAGTAAAGTATAAACGTTAACGTTCAATTTAAATCTCAATAATAGATTAACTCATCAGCTTTTAAAAAAACAATATTATGCCAGCTTATATGGTTTCTTATCAACCAAAAGAAGCGCGACCAGCAACTTATTCAAAACTCCGCTCGATTATTTCTACAAACAAAATAAACGTAATATTCTCCATTAAAGAATCGAGGCCGTAAGAACCTAGTGGCGCTTAGAAACGGAAAGTTATATAGCGTCGTTCGTGTGTCATCATTCGTCTCTTCATAAACGTAAACTCATAATGAAAACTCAGTACCGCCTTCGCAACTAGTGACTTTCATACGCACGAACGAATACCGCATCGGCATATAAATATATAACTCCTGCCCATTATCTCGTGCGGATCGTCTTGTGTTTTTCACACGCTCGCTTACCCACACACACACACATACACGTGGGCGCACAAGTATGTCCTTTCTCCTCCTCGTAATTACCACGTAGCATGTACTCGAGAAACGATTTTTCGTTCCACTTAAGCCGGTCTTCTTCCGCGAAAAGAAAATTTCACTCGCGCGTGCGCGCGCGATGATAATTAAAACGCGTTAAACCCGCGCCTCCATGTCAAAGAAGAATCTCGGCTGCGTATTTTACTTTTTATATGTGCGTCGAGTTCATTGATATCGATCGATCAATGCGAGCTGATCGTACGAATATATGTAAGGATGGATTAGCGAAAAGGCGAACTTTTACTTTGTTACACGATGAAAGCGCACCTGTGCTTGTCTTTGAGCGCGCGAAATCCGCGTGATTATCGTCGGACACTTTTCCTTGTTCTTACCGAGGGCTAATAAGCGCTGGAAGAATTTTAGCTTTCTAGTTTTTAGTTCGAAAGATTGATTCGTAATCGTTGATGCGACTAGACTTGAAATAACGGACGAATACGAAGTTTTGCATTAATACTTGGATTTTAATTACATTGAATAAACGAGATATTTATCGATAGTTGATTAGGCTTTATTGGAAGTTATTATATATATATATATATATATATATATATATATATATATATATATATATATCTTAATGTTAAAATAACCTCTAATTATTTGTTAAGAAATTTAATTAACATAAAATAAGAGCAATGTATTTTACTGATGTGATATGCGAAACAAAAAAATATTGATACAAAAATTAAAATGTTAATTTTTTTTTAATTTGTGTAATCTAAATTTATTAACAATCGCTTTAAAGATTGAATTTTATCTAAAACATAAAAATAAACTGTCAAAATAAAGAAATTTGACTTAATTATCAACCAAATGAAATTCTCAAAACATTTATTGGACCATCAAATGCATCTTCTTTTTACATCATACTATCGTAAAATCCACGAGAACTGCCTCTTAAAAATTTTCATTTTTTTAATTTTCATTTTTTATCATTCCATTTGAGCTTATGATCAAAAAATAATAATAATAATAATAAAATAAAAAACGGAAAAAAAATAAAATAAAATCTAGAAACGACGAAGTTGAGGAAAAAGAAAAGGAAAATAAGAAAGAGAAGAGAGATGCGAGGCTTTAACGGCGTAAACGACCTTCCGCATACTCGCGTCACCCGGTAGACTTGACCCAGAGTAATCGGCCGTCCGGAATGGAGGACATAATTTACCCTCCGGCTGTTTTTACTGACTCGCCAGACTCTCTCGAGCTAAGACCGACGCTCCGAGGTATATGCACACGTGTAAGCGAATCTCCTCGCATGATTTTCTTTGCGAACTATACCGATGCACTTATACGCATTAGTTTATATGATTGGTATTGCAAGATGTGCAAAACTGACAAATTCTAATTTTCATTGTAATTAAATGTGAACATTTCAATATTGAGTCATAAAGTTTGTAAATATTTGAAGGTAAAAAATTTATTCATTATGATGAATATTTTGGGAATTGAAAATTATTCTTGCTTCTTTTCAATAACTATATATTAACCTGACGCATTATTGTTCCATAATATAACTTCAAATCATCGCAGAAAAAGAAAATTGTATTTTTATAATACATAATCGGTCTGCATTTAAAATTCTTTTATTCTATCGTATATAATAATTGAGTATACATCACCAAAATCGTCAAAAAACTTAATCGTTATGAAATTAACAAAATAAAAATAAATGAAAATCTCGTACACTTCAAATTTAAAAATACATTTGACCGCGTTTGATTTAACATGAACTATTATATATACGTTATAAAACCAGCATGTGAATCCGCGGGCACATCGGTTCTCTTGAGATCACTGCACACGAGTATAGCAGAGCTAGTACCGGATTAAACAAATGTGTTAGTGCGAGCTCGATATGGGAATGTGGAATATAATGAATGCTTTCGAATGTCAGCGGTAAATATACACGTGACGTACGTGGAAGAGTTACTTTTTCCTATTTTCTATTACAAGATGCACTTATTTTATTTCCCTTCCAGCTATCCTCGATTCTTATTTCCTTCTTAACATGTGAGATTTTTTTAAATATTTCGTGAAAGTGACGTGGGAGAGAGAGAGAGAGAGACTAAAGAGAACGAAAATGATTTATGTGATGAGAGAAGAAAATGATTGTCGGATTGTGGAATTATTGTTATACCACATAAATTTAACCTTTCTCCCATTAACATATTTATTGAGCACGGGAATAAAGAATAGTATGACTTTAAAATTATTTGACTTTCTTTTAAAAAAACTGGAAAAATAAGATCTATTCATTTAATTAACTAAGATGTAACTAAAAGTAAGTGCAATAGTTCGTCATAGCTTTTTTCGACTCAAAGTTATTATAATTTAAAACATTTAATATTAAAATTGTCTAAATCATAATTTTTAAATTATACTATTAAAAAAATGTACATGTTTTTTATTCGTTGAAAATTTTGCACGATCTTTTCCAAATACATTCAACAAATAAATTATTAAAATCCGAAAATCTATAACACACGGAAATTCTCACAATTGATTCTACACCGCATGAAAATGAAACAACATTAATAATCTTGTTACGAAGAATTTTCTATCTAATACAATGTACTAATGAGATCGGATGCGGGCCACATAGTCGTAAAACTATATTGCGTCATACACGGCAAATAAAACAACAAAACAGAACAACAACGGCAGAAAGTATAGTGCGTTAACTTCCGGTCATAGTCGCGGTGTACTGCGAGGACTGCAGTGCAGTGTGTTCGGCCTCGTGGAGATAGCGCTTCATTTACATAACCGTAACCCTACTTAGGAAGGCGCGAGCGCGACACCCAATTTTCTCTCTCGTACGTTTTCCTTTTCTCTCGCTCGCGCTTTTGTACGTGCGGATGGATATATACTACCTATATGGTTATTGCAACTTCTAGACTGGTTACTTCACGCCCGAAATGATCAAGTTCTTTTGTTGAATGTTTAGCCTGTGCTAGCGAAATGGTTGCTGAATCCTTTGTTACCGAATGCTTTTTTGCACTTTTGAATTATTCAAAAAGTGCGATATTTCATGAAAAGGCTTTCGCACACTCGTATTCTGAACATGTTGAAACGACGAGGGCTATTTTTTATTCTTAAAACGAATCGATGAAAAATTAAAAATTCACTTAATTATGATACTTAATCATATTTAATTATTTCACTAAAAAATTTTAATTTATGAGTTTTAAATTTATCAAAATAAAATTATAAATATAGCATTGATATGTATATATTTTTTTTTTTTCTGTTCTCTCTAATTATGAAACATACATTTAACTGTCTACGAATTAAACTCAAACTTTTTCACATTCTTTTATAGGATAGATTTTCTATAATTTATGAAATATAAAAAAAAATATACATTAAGAAATTATATTACACTCTCCATCATATCGTTATACATAAAACCATTCTATATTATTCTAATTTTTTTTTTTCTTCATTACAAAAGCAACGCTATCAGGGTAAATAATGAAGCAGCACATTTTATTTTTATTTACAAGGTATGCATATATTTACACGTGTTACACACATTGTGTACATAAAAAATACATATGCAGCGCAAATACATATACGCACGAGCTTTTATATCCAAAGAGAGATATTACATCAGTCGCTCGTTGGATATAATAGTATTGTCCAACTAATTCTAGACTTCTCGATGTACATATATAAATACATATGTATATTTATAAAATAATAAATTAATTATTAGACACAAGAACGCTTTTATGGCTTGACCGTGCAGTTACTGCACATTCATTTATGTAGAACAATTCTTCCATTGATAAAATAACTTTAAGTGTTTTAATTTATGCATTAAATATAATGCTGCGTAATAAAAAACGTTTACACAAATTTGGTATAATTTATAAATAAAATTAATACAGTAGCAAAATTTTTAAATCGATACTATTTTGATCTTTCATTTGTAGTGTAAAGCATTACACGCAATACATAAAAACATTTGAGATTCTTAAGGTTAATGAATTTTATAATATGACTTTATATACCCAAAGTAAAAGTTAAACCTTAGACTTCTTTCATTCATTACACATATGGACACTTTATTCACACATGTTGCTATGAAATTTTTATCTACTAATTTTGAACAAAGACAACTATAAAAACATTTCATATAACCATTCATACAATGCATTCAATCTATTCACACAAAAATATTTTAACCCAATGACCTTAATGATTATTAATTATTAGGTAAAAGTCGCGATAAAACTTAAAAAAGGTGAACAAAAAATTTGCTTCACTTCTTGTTTATCTTCTTATCTTAATTTCTCGAGATGAAAATTCATTTTCATTGTATCGTTACTTTTTATAAAATTCTCTGTGTGTTTGCGAATACTTTGTGTGGGTAGCTTTTTTCTTTGCGATGGTATTCGTGTCAAGATCACGGCACAATTTCGCCGTGAGGTGACCCGAAAGGTCAGTAGCTACTTTCGAAGTGTCAGAGCCTCCGGCCGAGAAAACATCTTCTGTTTCGCTGTTTCCTTCCACTTTCTTAAGCGCCACTGCTCTCAACGATCTCAAGGCTTCTTAATATTTACGGTAGAATCATGAGAGTGAAAAGCAGCTCTTGCTTAAGAAGATTCTTCTTACTTTCTCTTCGCTTCTCAGCGATTGTCTTATTAAGAAAAAAGCGCACAAACCAATATAACTAACTGTTCATGCTCATCCGACTATTAAAACTGATATTTTACTTTCCAATTAATTCAACAATATATGAAATAATATTTTTAAGTGTACGCTGGATATAATTGTTATAACTGGTACATAACATTCTGAATGGCACTTTCACTCAAAATTTTGTTGAATCGTACAAATATAATTTGTACATGTCGATAAAAGCATTTTCAAGTGAGATAATAAATTTTATTTCTTATGACGTTAGTAAAATAAATAAAATTCCATAAAAAATTATGGTTGATTTTTCATTTTTATATTAAGATTTATTTTCTTTTTCATTTGATGAATTTTCTGCTTGTTTTTCACTGTTGGTTACCGATCTTGATTTTTTTGTCATATTATCATAATCTTGTTTAAAAAATAACGCTATTTTACTATTTTCTGATGCACTAGGGTTTTGATCAATACTTTCTTCAATGCTGGGGGTATCTCCTCTTAATACTTTAGGTTCTTGGTTAGATGAACTTTTCCGACTCTCATAATGACTATTAGCAATTAATGAGCTTGCGGCGTTAGCTAAATCATCTCCATAATCTTGTTGTATCTGCTGAGTTTGTTGTAAATTTTGCTGTTGAATATGTCCACCTTCCGGCTGTTGTTCAATAGCTGCTAGAATATTTTGTAATAATCCATTGGACAGAACTTGATCATGCCTAATGCTACCATCAGAATTTTCAGTGCCGTGACTGCCATCAGCTGGTTGAATTTGAAGTGTGTAAGTTCCTTGAGAACCTTGTATTTGGAAACCGTCACCATCAGCAGTTAAGGCTTGCGCTAATGCTAGAGCCTGACCTCCTTCATCTGATTTGATAAACTGAGCAGCATCAACTTCGGTTGAAGGAATGATATTTTTTGCTTCACCGTAACCTTGTTCCGTTAAGGCAGCCGTCAATGATTCAGCCGAAATATCTCTCGAACTATGTAGTGTAGAGCCTCCTAACAATGAATTCTGACTATGACTGGATGAACCCGAGAATTCAGAGGAAACTGTTTGTACGTGATTTGTTACTGCCGCACCTGACTGATCTGGTACTCTATAATTGTTACCAACAAAATTTCCATAACTATCTTTTAAAATACCATGATTTTGTTCATGACTTTGTAAATCTAACTCATTTAAATTTGGTGCAGCATAAGAAGAACTCAATGAGTTAGGCACTGCATTGATGGATGGAATTTCATATTCCGATCTTAAACCACTAGATGATATATTTATTCCTTCAACGTTAGAAGCCGATTGATGATTGGATGCATCAAAATTTAAAAAGTGGCTGCTACCAAAATTATTTTGAAAACTTCCTCCATTCTTTTGACAATCGTATCCTGGTGCATTTACTAGAGGTGTTCCATAAGTAGGTGCGAGAGATATTGCAACACCATTATATAAATTACCACCTGTGCCCAACGTAGAAGCTGGTCCAAAATTGGGTGCTCCATAAGTTAAAGTGGGTGTTGGCGTATTAAAATCATTAAATGAAAGAGGTGTTCCATAATTTACATTTGGAGCAGCTATAACGGAATGTGTGTTAAATGAATTTGATTTAGCAAAAGAATTGCTCGAAGCAAATGAATTTGAAGATCCATGGAATGAAACTGAATTTTGAATATTTGAATTTTGTTGTTGTTCTTGAATTGATGGAGGTCCATAAGTTTTGTGAAGTTTTATAGGCGGAAGATACCTATTTAAACTTGTAACTAAACTTGCTGGAACAGAATCTCTAAATTTCAAAGGTGGTCTTCGGGGAGGAACGAAACCGCCAAAGGGAGGTGGTGGTGGTCTGAAACTTCCACGGTTGCGATTTCTATAGTGTCCATTATTTTTGTGGGAATTTAAACCAAATTGATTGAAAGATGAGAAACTTCCTCCATGTTGATTATGGGACGATGAAAATGAGCCACCTGAAGAGAAAGATGGAGAACCATAATTTCCAGATGGTATCGACGGTAATTGTTGTAATGATAAATCATCTCCTCCAGATTGATGAGTACCTCCAAAAGAAGGTGCAACGTAAAAGTCATTTGGTAAATTACCAGAATTATCTTGGAAACTGGCACTAGCACCTACACTACTATGTACATCAGATGCTAATACTCCTGAATTTGGTAGCAATTCAAAACCAACAGTTTTTACAATTGACAGTGGTCCCGCATTAGGAATTCCATGCTGTCCACTCAAATGATGTTGTTCTATATTGTTCGTTGAAGAACTATCGATGGGCGGCTGGTTGTTATGCAGTGGCTCAAACTGAGGTAGAGCTGGAGGCGGAAGGCCATTGTCTTCATGCGAAGTAGATTGTGATACTGATGATTTCAAGCTATGGTCCTCTGGATTATTAAGTGGAATTCCATAGGAATCACTAGGAATATTTGGATCTGATACAACAGGTGCAGAGTGACCTTGATCAAATCCATGACCAAGTCTGAAACCTTGTCCACCATCACTCAACGGAGGTCCATACTGATTATTAGGAGAACCAAAATTATTTGAGGAAGGAAGACCGTAATTATTGGATGGAGGCGGAATACCATAATCATTTGATGGAGGTAGAGGGGGAGGACCGAAATTATCTGAAGGAGGTTTCTGCTGATCAATAGGACTTACAAGTCCAGCAATCGGCTGCCAACCATCATATTTTATTTCCGGAGGTGTTGGTGGTGCTGGTACACCAGGAGGAGGAGGAAGGGGTGGTGGACTATGAAGGTCGTTAGATACCGGAGCCCCGTGTTGTTTTTGAGGTGCTGTTAGTATTGTAGGTGGAGGTCCGTAATCATCTTGAGGCTTTGAAACAAACGGAGTTACTGGTTTATTTGTTGGCGGTCCATAAGCTTCAACTGATAATGGGATTGCAGGTTCATGAGATGAAGATCCCCCGAATCCACCTGACGGTGAGTTGTACTGAGGCGATGAAGGACTGCTAAACTTAAAGGGTGCGCCATATTCCGGTTTAGGTGGTCTAAAGAAAGATGGAGGTGGACCATAACTTGATTTAGCTGGACCATATTGAGGCTTAGGTGGTCCATACTGAGATTTAGGTGGTCCAAATTGAGATTTTGGTGGACCATATTGTGGTTTAGGTGGTCCATGATGTGGTTTAGGAAGACCATAATTTGGTTTTGGTGGACCATACTGGGGTTTTGGTTTACTTGGAGGACGATAAAATGGTTTCAGAGTATTAAATAAAGGTGGTGGTTGTTCTGGCGGTGGCGGCTCGAATATCGGCGGTGGACGATGATCGCCAGTTATTTCAGGGGGCCCGTAAACTGGAGCTGGACCATTGTATTTTGAACTTGATGGTGGTCCATAATCATCAGCCGGTGGTCCATATGAATTACTAATCCTATCTTCTGCCGGTTCTGAATCATTTTTTTCATCTTCTTTTGTTGAAGAAGACTGAGAATTGACTTTATTCACTACTGCAGTAACTTGATGACCTACCAGTAACACGCAAAGTAGCGCAGTTATAACCTGTAACAAAAAAAATATTTTATAATTTATTTAAATATATAAATTTATTTCAAATTGAAATTTCAAAAAAAAACTATTTTATAATTTATCTAAAAAAATATTTTATAATTTATTTAAATATATAAATTTATTACAAATTGAATACCAAAAAAAAACTTCAAGAATAAAAAACTTTAAATTCATAAAATTGCGTTCATTTACAGCTTCATAAAAAATTCTAATTGCTAAATGTGAAAAGTTAATATTTTACAAATGCAGTAAACAATTAAAATTTCTTATACTTAAAAATATTTTTGCAATAAATTTATATAGTCTTAACAAAATTGACAAATAAATTTTTTTGTCGGTCAATAATCTTTTTAGTAGAAAAGTAATGCGACGAACTTCACTTCTCGCTTATTATCTGTGCGAATTTAATTTAAGCCGCGAGAAATGATTCTTAACACACATCTACTTGTGTTTGGGGGAGAATGTGACGATAGAAGACCGACTGTGCATGAGCTGAGAAAATTATGTAAACTCACATTGCTCATATTACGTATACTGCATAGTACATAGTCGCAAAACAATTTGAGCTTACGCTTACTTAACAGTGGCGCAACGCCAGGTGACTAACACATTAATGTTAAAAAATTACAATGTAACGGATAGCCAGATCCTACGTTATAAAAATATAAATTGTGATATTATAAAAACAATAATTCACTTGTTATTGAGTAATAATAATTCATTTATGAGACGATATCAACACGAAAAATAAATGCACAATGAAAAAATTATTTAAAATACGTTTTTATGATTAACAATTAAAAATAAACCGATTGAAATTATATTAAAAAACAAAAAAAAAAGGAAAAAAGAAAAAAAAACTATTTATTTTTAGGAAATTTCCATTATTTATAATAAATAAAATTTCATAAATAGACCTACGAATAGAGAAGCTATAAACTTTCTAAATTTTTTTACACAAAAACATATTATTATTTTCTAATAATGATTTAATATCACCTTAAAATTATTCTTTAAATTATTTTAAATTTATTTTTCAGAAAGACCGGAACAAAAAAAATTATCAAACGAAAACAACTTACGAAAGATCGATCCGTTTTAAAACCCGCATAAATTCATGATGTACACGCGCTATTCATGAAATTCAAATAGAAGAAACTTGACACGCGTCTGAGTGGCAATTCGCGAAAAGTACCAGCTCGTCAAGAGTTGGAGACAGCGGTAAATAGAAGCAAAGAGAAGAGTAGAGAGAGCAAAAGAGAGGAGAACGAGAATCGTACAGCGATCGGTTCGTGACGACTGTTAGGAAGTAGTACGATGGCCGCGATGCAAGGCTAACATAATAACCCGGACCGAGAAGGTACTTTCTCTTTCCTGCTCTTCGGCGCATCTTAAATGAGAATTGTCGTGAGCCAGTGCACGATTGTGTGTGCGAATAAACGCAAACTTCGATTATTCAACGGCGTTGATTGCCGCAGTATTTTATTATGAAAATAAAAGCTCGGTGTCGAATTCCATTAGCTTTATCCTTTATTTCTATTTTATTTTTCTCGATTTTTTTCAAAAACGCGAAGAAGTTGCTTGGAAAAATCAATTTGAATTGATGGAAAATTATGATTTTTTTGGATGAAACACTGATCGATATGACTTTCAATTGACGATTATCTATGACATTTTTGCATATCATAGTTCTTGAACTCGATTAGATTTTGAACATAACTTTTGAATTTTGTATTGAATGATATTTAAAGTTTTCTCTCGTGTAATTCTATCGTTAAATATTTCGCGTTGAAAGCTACGGGTAAAGAGAAAGCTTTACAAAAACTTAAAAGATTAATGATACCTTATAAATAAAATGTTGCATTATTCATAAGGACTGAAAAATAATAAAATAAATAAGGAAAAAATAAAATAATTTAATAATGTTTTTTGATAATATTGAGTCACTTGTTATACTCATTATAATTATAGATAGTAGCATATACAAAATGTTTTATTTACGATGATTTTCTTAAAAACTAATACAGACATTTTTACTGTCATTTAAAATTTCTGTGTAAAAATAATTTTTTTAAAATTCTTCAAATTTGTAGATAGACCTTTACTATTTATCTCTATGTATAACTCTGATAAATTAAAAATAAGCTTTTAAAATATTTAATAAGATTAAATTTTACTCAACAGAAAATTAACTTTATTAAAGTTTACCGTTGTCTTGATTTCATAATTTTTATTTCTTTAATTATAAATAAATATAAACTGGTCACTTGTAAACTACAGAATTTTATAATTTTTAAATATATTTAAATTTGAAGATGAAATATTTCAAAATTTTTAAAAAAAAAAAAAAAAAAAAACGTACATATATAATAATCTTCATCCGGAATAAAGATTCCGTAAAAGCATCGAGAAGTTAGCAATACGTAGAGACGTTGAGATTTAACAAAGCTAACCCTTCGTCATGCATTGCGAAATATTTATTCCAAGTTTTCAATGTCTTTACGAGCATGGCAATATAACATTACTCAATCAGAATGATTATATTGCCGACTACTGCAAGAACTGGATATGTACGCTAATGCATATGAGTTCCGTAGTTCCACAAAATTTACGCAAATCTTTACGAGGTAACGAGATACGTCGTATAAGCTGATATATACAGACAGTTTCAAGATAGATGTTGATGCGACATTAACGTGAATGGATTGATTTCGCAATTCATCGGTTTGGTTAGATAGTTGAAAAGATGACGAAAGCGTGCTTGATTTGACTATAAAAATAAATTAGATATTCTGAAATTCCCTGTGTGTTTTTTGTATTCTGTAATATATTTTTTACTTATAGAATAACGCATTTATTTCACAGTTTATTTATATAAAAGATTTGCATGAAAAATTATCTCACGATATCTTATATGGTTCTTAAATGGGTTAAAATATCATAAAAGTTTTATAAAATATCTACAATAAAATTTTAAGATTAGTTTTTCACACAAAATTAAAAAATATATAACTTTTCAAGTTTATTTTACGTGCACAATTAAAAGTATATTTATATTTTTCGAACAAAAGTTATTTACATAAAATTAACAGCTTCGGTATGCAAATAATTAAGGGAAAATTTTAATTTTGAATATAACTATACAATGTAAATTATAATTTTTTTTTTTCTCATAATACTCGTATGTATATTCAAAGTATTAAATATTTATAATATCAAACCCATTACGTTCTCATAATTTTAAACATTAAATTTTAATATTATATTTAATGTTGCACTACATTTTGTTACCGATAACAATTTTTTTTTCCCACAATATTTGTGCACAAATATTAATACATTTGTAATCTGTATACTATTGAATGAAAATTGCAAAAATCAAAAATACAATTTCGCATTATAAAAAGAAAAGTAAATTATTAACCATTCGAATAAATTCAAACATTTACGGTAATTTTAAACTTTCGCGAATTTGCCGCGAAATTTGGCTCTATTTTTCCTTTACAAATTATACACCGTAAACAACTGCAAGTTCAAGAAATAAAATTACGTCAATACGTACATACGCGCTATGAAAAATAAAACCGAAATAATACGAAAATATTGCGGGTGAACGGCTCTAATTAGTCAATTTATTCTTGACAATAAATAAAAAAAAACCGCTGAAATTTAGAGTCAATAATAGATCAAATTATCAAAAAAAAAAAAAAGAGAGAGAAAATAAATAAAACAAGCGCACTCAACGATTTGTTTACGGGTCACACGCGTATTATTCGCATGCGTGAAAAATTCTGGATATTAAAAAAAAAAAAAAAAAAAAAAAGAAGAAAAAAAAGAAAAAAATGATAAAAGTAAAAAAAAGAAGAAGAAAAGAAAAAGCAAAGGAAAGGAAAAGCGGCCATACGCATACATCGCGCGGCGACGTATTTGATGAGGGTCGGAGATTAGCAGGGAGGAAAACAAGCTCGCGTGCTTGCCCGATATTATACGCACGCTTCCGTGTGCACGGGCGCGTATGCTCGTGCAGGACGATAGTTTGCCGGGCGACCGCGTGTCTATCTACACACGTATACGTATGTACAACGTTGAAACGCTGGCGATACGTCATCTTGCGAGGACGCGCGCGCGTATTGGAGGTACAGTCCGCGATCGGAATGATGAGCTATGGGAGGAAGTCGTTGGCAAAATCAAGAATAACGATGCCGTCGTTGCTGGTCCTGTGTATGCGTTGTTAATGCACATGGCGATAAGTATATTCGAATGATGTATAATAAGGCAGATATTTGAGAAAGCGAAAATATTTATTTTTACTTTTAATGTCTTTGTTCAAATGCAAGTATAATAATTTGCAAACTAAAAATTTTTTTTTTTTTTTTTTCTTGAATAACAAGTAAAATTTATTTGATTCAAGACAAATTTATGCTTATAAAAGACTGAATTTTGCACAGCATCTAAACAAAGGTGTATTTGATTTACTGAATAATTTAAAAATACCATTAGAAAATTTTAGATATCAATTTGCTAATTTTTAAAAAATTGTTTCAAATCTTAAACAAATAGAAACTCTACATTTTTTTAGAATTTATAACACGTATGTACATAAATATTATAAGTACATAACACGTATGATTAATCGCGTTGTCACAATAATGTGGTTTATGTTAACTTGATAGGATTTTCGAAATATATATGTATGCATACACATATCGTTAACAAAATTAATAACATAGGCGATTCGAAATTCACGTTAATTAAAGCGAGAAAGTTAAATGAAACGCATGAAAATCCAATAACCCATAACCCATACTTTCAAGCACGGCTGTACCTCTAATGCATCCTTCAAGCCGAAGCATTCAAGCGCTCGAAGTACTGGTAGTAGTCTCACGTCGCGACTATACCAGCAGTGGGTCAAATGCCGTGCTTCATGCATAGTCATACCCTAATCACGCACGTCGGTTTGCCTCTCGGTATACACACGACGACACGTGCATATAATTTCCAACGTGCCCCGAAGCTAGCCCTCCTCCCTCCCGCATATACCCACCTCACCCTTTACTTTCCTTATCGTTCTACGTATAATCCTCTCGATTGCGTCTCTTTCTTCGCCGGAGCGATTGTTAATTTTACTTTTCATAGCGCACAAAATACTATATGATTTCACCCCCGCGATAAAAGTTTTTTTCTCGGCTCTCTGACTTATATAGTCCTTGCCTACAATACGCCATCGCACCAAATAAATGTTTTCCAAGATCCGTCCTCTAGCAAAGACTGTAAAAATTCGATAACCTTTTACCCTCATCGTTTAAGATGCTAACACCAAAAATCCACCGCGAATCGTTTTTAAACTTGCTAACATTAGTACTAAATCCATCACTAAGCAATTATCTAATCTCTTCCACAATCGTTTACTCTCAGTTTACTAAGTTTGACACTGTTTTATAGAAAAGGTTGACTATTTTAACAGGAAATTCTACGTCGTCAATAATCATTAATCTTTAATCAATAATTATTAAACTTAATTTTTTTTTCTTTTATCTCTGATTACTTCTATTTTAATTTTCTTACTCTTATCCATTATTTTATTTTTACCATTCTATGTATTATTATTGTTATAAATTTTATTATAAATATCTATTGGGTCAGACGAAGTTATACTTCATATCCTAAATAAAAACATGAAAATCTAACTTTAAATCTACCTATCGTGAGCCACGAGAATTCCACTCGTCGTTTAAGTGCGAAAGCACCGAAGCGATTCTATGCACGAGCTCATGGGTTTTTAATGAACGAACTTGTGTTTCTTTCTTCTTCCTTTTCTTTCTCTCTTTCTTTCTTTTTCTCTTTGTTCTTTTTTGTTTTTGTTTTGTTTTCTCACAGGTATACGTGTACCAGTTAAGGTTTTTGCGTGCTACGGTTTATCGCCAGTTTAGTGGCGTTAGAGGAAATTAGAAAAGCGGAAATGGAAGCAAAAATCGAAATTAAGAGAATTTATTTTTTATTCTTTCGCCGATACCATTACTTTTAATCTTTTATTTTATTAACTTTAATTAAAATATCGTTAAAGAAATATTTGTTTGATATATTTTTTTTTTTCGTTTAAATTTTTTAATTCAAATTTTATTTTTCATAAATAAGTTTGAAAAACATCGTATTTGTTAAAAAGAAAATTGTAAATACACCTTTACTATTTACAAAAAAGAAATACGTTATATTTTATTGTACTAAAGAAAGTACATCTAGTATTATTTACAAGTAAAAAAATAATATAAAAGTATGCGTCAAACGTGCAAGTTGTTAATAATAGTGCCTGATCATTCATACACCTATATCATTATTATTACTTAATACATGCTTTAAATGTCTTGTTCACAACTGCTATATTTTTAAAAATTGAGTAAAGACGAAAATAATATGTTTACTTTATTTTTTATTTATTTATTTTTTTTTTTTTTTTGGGACGAAATACAATTTTGTAAACTACGAATTTCTATTTTGTATGATAAATACAGTACACGTCATAGCGAACGAGCGCCGTAATATCGTTTTCATATTATTTACGGTAGCGAGTTTAAATTATAGCCTTTCAAATCGCCTCCCATATATATAGACTATTAATGCCATCTACACATTCAATTGTAACCAATTAGTCAAACCGTTTTAAAAGAAAATGTTTTCTCGCTGATAGTCATGTAATAAAATATTTTCGATTCGAAAAAAAGAAGGTTTTTCTTTATTGCCCCGTCTTAGGCGTTATTAAACGGTTTATGATAGATAATTTACATAAAAAAAATATATACGGAAATAAGTGCTTACGCGGCTGTTACAGTAGTAAAATTAAAGCTCGAAAAAATTTCACGTATAGTCTACTAATTCCTTAAATAATTTTCTGCAGAATTTAAAGACTTGCGTTCATACTTTTAAGATACGTTATATTTCATTTAAGTTTAACTTTTGAATGAAAAACATTAATGATAGTTTTAAATATTGTCATAAGTTTTGATAACTACATCTTCAACAATAATTTTTAATTTCTTAAGCGTAGATATAATAAATAATTATAGAACTGATGAAACAAAATTTATGATTCACGAGCATTCTATTTACTTTATGCTCATTATGAGAATTTAACTAAATTTCATATGAATCAGCTTTTCCGATTAATTATAACTTGGTTACAATTAGCATTTAGATTATATATCTATTATATTAATCGTACATCATTTTCGTAAAAGTGCATTCGAATAATTTTATAAACTTAATTTACTTTAAAAAAAATCTGTATAATTCTAATTAAAAGACTAATTGTTTTAAAAGAATGCACGTTTACTGAAAAATATTAAATATTAAAAACTCAGTGGAAATAAAAAAAAAATAAATAAATAAATAAAAAATTTTGCGTCTCAAGTAATAAGAAATACGGGATTTAACCACCGGACAAAAGAGTGGATAAAAAATCTTTACGGCGCACGAGAGGGCAACCGGTATAACCATAGGAATTCGACCGACGTCGGTGCACACGATCTCAATAAGTCTAACGAGCCGGGAAATCGAAATTAGCATTGATTATCGACTAGCCACAACCGCTAAAGACGCCAACGAATAATGTTTGTGCACGTGGGAGAAGGGGGTGGCAAATTAAGCACCGCAAAAGCGAAAGAGAAAGAGAGAAAGAGAGAGAGACAGACAGAGAGGAAGACTATAATACCTCCACGGCGGATTAGCTTACGCGCGTTTTAACCGATAAGCCTCTCTCTCTCTTTCTATCGTCGTCGTATGGCAATTACACAATCTATATACGATCTCTCTCTCTCTCTCTCTCTCTCAAGAATCGTCGCCGCAGCCGAGCGATTACCCCGTAATGAATATGCTTGAGAATAAAGGCGACGCATCGATTCTATCGACCTCAAGATTTATCCACGAACGAGGTTTTTCCTCATCGTTCTTTTTCTTTTTTTTTTCCTTTTTTAATCGTGAAACACGGTGAATTTGCGATTGTGGTTAGCGGCAAGTCAAAGCTGTGAGTTTAAGTCTTGATTTGTCTTCTTTTTTTTTTTTCAAGAGAAAGTGAGTTTTTTTATGTTTATTTTTTAAAAGTTGCAAAAAATAATAAATTAAACTTTTTAAATACATTTAATTCTTCAAATAAGAACTTCAACAATGTAACGATTCTCGGAAATAATAATGATTATTCATTCGTTACGCTTTTCATTTGGTTTACACAGCCGAATTTTGTAATATTTAAAACAATAAGTGTAAAATAAATATTTACAAGATAATAAAGTTTGTTAAAATATCTTATTTCACTCTAATATAAAAGAAATTTAATATAAAACTTTTTTAACAAAAATGTTAAGTTAACACATAGTGAAAGTAAAAATGGATAACGTAAATCTTTCAATTTCTACCCGCATTGTACAAAAAGATTAACTTAATTATATAAGATTGTCAAACATTGCTATATTTTTTACATCCTACTTTTTATATTGGTTGGTAAAAGTGAAAAGAAAAATGTATAAACATTCTTATTGAAACACAGTAAGATTCGTTTCATTTTGTCAACTTTAATGTGATGCAAGCCACACTGATGTTTTTTTTAATATCAACACAAACTCAATTTTCTAACAATTTTATCAATAATGATTAAGATTCGTGGGATGCAAATATTATTGCCAAATTTTTAAATTAAATTATCATAAATTTTTACTTTTTTTTTATAATTTAAATTTGTAAAAAAAATTGCATTGTTTTAACAATAGCACTTTCTTCCGATGTTATTTTATACGTTGTTCAAAACATTAACACCAACTTTAAATGCACTTGAACAATCTTATCACTCCGAAGAGATCATCACGCATATATTAGCGTGAATTTTAAAACACCGAAAATCCCGTACACCTCGTTATAATAATTTCACACGCATAAATGTATATCACCATAAAGTCGAATAGATTAAATCTTTCAATAATCTCATCTCTCAACCTACCTTTAAACGTGCCATGGTACTTGTTCGTAAAACTCGTCAATAAAAATCACCACAATCCAATATTTTCTCGTAATCTCAACCCTTGATTATTTATCACTTTTAAAAATCGTAAAGGATTATTTAAAATAAAACAATAAAAAAAAAAAAAAACAGAACTATTCGATCTAATTATTCGTCAGTTCGTCTCTCACATGTTCGCGGTAACACTGACAAGTCTCGAGTTTAAACTCGAGCGTTAATACCGGCTTTATCCTACCGCACGTGTTTTCTCTCTCTCTCTCTCTCTCGCACGACGCGGCGTGGAGAGATATTCACAGGTCGCCTCGCTCGCTTCTTTCAAAAAATGTCGAGCCTCGCGGAGCTATGCCTCCGCTTATATAGACTTTCTCTCACTCTCCGGTGTGTATACGTATGTGCTTGCTTCTCCTCCTACTTCTCTCTCCGTACACGTGAAGGGACCCAAAGAAACGCTCTCCGCGAGTTTGCTTTACTCTCTCACGAGCCTACCAGGTGAATCTCTTGCTCTCTTTCTCTTTATTGGTTAACTGGAGTTTATAGTTAGAGAGGGGATAAATGGATTGAGTATAGTTGATTGGAAGGTTTGTGGCAAGTGAAGATTCACTTGACCATCGGAGAAACCATGATAAACCTACGATTTGTGAATTTATGAATGCCGTTTTGTGTTTTGAATTTGAATTTAAATGTCTTATTAATGATATTTATGATTTTTTACCGTTTATTTCCTTTTTTGAAGTTAGGAATTGTTTTCGCAATTCTTGTACGATTTTAAAAAGCATAAAAAATGAAACGTTTGTCTTCTACAAAGTCATTAATAAACATTTAAACCCAAATAAAAGATTGTAATTTTCTTACTGAAAATAGGGATATCAAACATTACTTTTTTGTTAAGATAGTATAAAAAATCAAATAATTTAAAGTATCAATCTTATATAACGTTAACAAGTAAAAAAAGGACTAAAGTTTTTACTACTACATAGTATCACCAATATTGCCATTTTTAATTTCCTTCGATAGTTTTATTAAAAACTCAGCGATTGACGCAACAAAGTAATAATTGACACCGCAGTGTGATCGCTGCAATGCTTCAACAGTCGCTATGTTTTATAAATGAGCAAAAGAATGATGATAAAAAGGTTTTATAATATATATCAACACGGATTTTTCCAAATCATGGAAATTATCATTAAATTTTTCTTTATATAATAACTCTATAAGACAACTTTATTTCATAGAATTATATCTTTCTTGCAATAAAATAAAAACTGTTAATAATTCCTATAGATTATTATTTCATCATGAATTCTTATTATATTTCCAATTTAAAAAAATTTACTATATGAAATTGAAAATCTTTACTTTTTTAGTATTATTTTTTTAAGAGATTGAAGAGATTGCTTTATCAGCAATAATTATTTTGTCAATTTTAAATCAATTTGAGAAACGATGTATTTTTCATTTCGAGTCTTATTCGTATAACCATATATAGTTCAATAATTGCAAATTTATTATAATTTGTTTATAAAAAATATTTTTATCTGTAAAAAATAAGCATATTAAAAATTTTATTTTTATCGCATTTTGATAAATTTCTTCCTCGACAACAAAATCTAACATCATCTTGGTACATAAACATGGCTTCTTTACCTCGATTACGAACGTTTAACAATAATTAAAAAACAAGGAGCAGAGAAAAAAAACGAAGCAAAAGTAGTGTCGGAAAAAATGTGAGATAGACGAATAACCAGACGCGAAAACGAGAGAAAGAGAAACTCCCGGCACACGGATATATGTACAAACGCGTGCGCGATGCGGATGGATCAAAAGAAGCTAAGGAAGATACTCGCACCGGTGTAAAAGAAGGAGAAAAACGAGAGGCTTCTCTCTCTCTCTCTCTCTCTCTCTTTCTCTCTCTCTCTTTCACACACACATACACACACGTACACTCGCATACCTACATGTACAGCTGCCGTTGCCGCACTTCTCTCTCAAAAAAAATTCTCTTTGTAGAGAAAGTAGGCTATATGGCAGACCTCTGAACGTAGCTCCCTACGAACTTATACATGTTTATACACACACACACACACACACTCATACACACACATTCGAACGAGAAACGATAATACTTTTCTTTCCTCTCTCCCTCTCTTTCTCTTTTCAAGTACCTACGCGTACACCAGATATCGCGACCCTGAGAGAAAACGCGCCGGTAATTGACTTCGTGCGAAAAACGGCGGGATGACGCATGTGTGCGTGTGTACCTGAACGTGCTTTTATGAGAGTATATATATATATATATATATATATATATATATATATTGTTTATGTGCATGCGTGCGTGTATGTGTGTGTGTGTGTTGTGTACAACGAGTGAAAATTCGAAAGATTCTTTTTCGTTAGTCAGCGGACTATTTACGAATCGCATTTGAGGTATCGATGTAGAGAATCAATTTCTTAGTAGGTTGAAGTCTCACGGATGCTTTTCCATGTTTAAGAATGTATGATCGACGATTGCCTTTTTTTATTTTAGTTCATTCGCTAATTTATTGACTTTTTTCATTTAGGACGATTGCGCTTGTAATATCCGTTATTAAATTCCAAAGTATTTTAATTTCTGTAAGCTCTTGGTTATGTTTGTTGTGAAAGTATATTAAAGGAATTCGATAAATTTGATATAATATTTGGCACAGTCAAGAAATCTTTTTTATTTTACATATACACAGAAACTAATTATTAATATCTTATTGGATAAAATTATAGTTACAAATAATTTATTCATACAGTAAATCTGTACTTGTTCATAAATGTATGTTTATATATGAATCGTGTTTCTAAAACAATACAAATAATAATACACGAAACGTACACAAACGAACTACGATGTATATTATACTATAAACGCAAATATGAATTAAATAATCCTAATAATAATTGCAATTAACAAGCTCAAATAAAATTAATTATTTATAAAATAACAATGATAATCATAAATATGTACTTTCTAAAAAAAAAAAAGTAAAAAATTCAATAAAAATTCATGAGACACGCATTGCGATGATAAGCTCACCGCGATCATTCATTTATATACGTTAACAAACAAGTATAGTATGCCGATTTCCAAAATCGGCCTTATCGCGTTACATTCTTCGGATTCCGGATGCAAATGCTTGATTCATAAAAAAATCCGGTACCTGATAAAAGTGAATCGCGCGAGGTATATTGCTAAGAAAATAAAAATAAAATAGAGAGAGAGAGAATTTCACGCTTTTAAAATTTCTCTCGTGAATTACGAATAATGATTGAAAATACAGTGACATAAAAACGATGTAAGCTTATTTTAAAATCTAATGCAATTATTGTTTAGCCCAATAATTAATTAGATTAATCTAAACGAATAGAAGACTACCGCGTTTGTACGATTATCAAGTGTAAGATCAATGTTGTTTACGAAAAAAATAAATAAATAAATAATCGTTGAGTTTTTGCGATAATTAAGTCGCGTTGCGTAATTTTACGATGTTATAAAAATGACTTAATTCACCGCTGTTGTTTTGTAATTATAGAATAATTATAAAAGTATATCTTGACAGTCATAATTTGTTTACTTATTTATCTTTGCAAAAATTTTACTAAAATCGTAGGCGTTTGGATAAACGAGAAATAATAAATAAATTGCGTATGCAATGTTACATTCGCTCGATGAGTATTAATTATTTGATGTGACGAAAGGAATTTATATTCTGTGCGTACATAAAAATATGTTACGAAATTCAATATTTTATATTTTACAATTTATTCAATTTTATCGACGAACTTTATTTAATGCTTGTAATTATGCTTTTTTAATTTCCAAATCTGTCATTTAACTCGATTATCGAGTAGCTCTATGAAGACTATCGATTAATGCACAAACGGTACATTTTTACAGCGACGACGAAACTTCTTTGAATATATGCTCGAGGAATGTAAAAGTATTGCAATCAGAACGAAATTACAATACAAAAGGGACAATTTTTAGCCACACGAGCCTCGGGCAATTTTATGCAAATATCCGTCGGTAATAAAATGATGTAGCAGTGTATGCATTTATTATAGGCGTCGGAACGTAACATTATACGATGAAATTGTGAGAGAAGAAAGGATAAACGGTAGATAGCCTTTCACGAATATCGAATGTCGCGCACGAGGTTGAAATTGAATAAGTTTATTAATGAAAAAAATATTTTTGTTTATTTTTTTATATTTATTTTGATTATACGAACGTCGATGCTCCTAAGTATTATTTTTATGCAAAACTTTTTTTAAGAAAAAATCTACGATTCTCTCGAGAATTTCTGAAAAGTATTGCGACAATTTATCAATAAAATATTTCTTCAAAGCCCGGAATTTTCACTTGATATTCCGCGTCGAGAAATTTGATGCAAAATTAAAAATTTCCAAGGCCTATTCTAAGGTGTATAATATTATGGGAGAAATTTTCATATTTCATTTTTAGTAAAAATAATTATCAAGGATTTAAATAAATATATAATTTTTATTTAAAATTCATTTTAATGATTTATCGATAAATTTAGTTGTTAATTTTCATCAATATCATCATGACGAATAAATTCGATAAAATGAAACGCATCTTTCGTCATAAATTTTTCTTTTCGTTTATTTTTAATATATAGGACCTATATACACCAAAGTTTTAAAAAGAGTATAAGCATCTTGAAGAAGCCGAAATACAATTAAAGAGCAAAAAGTACGCTTTCGTTACAAAATTTACCCGATCCTCACTTACCGACTGTGCGGACACACGCGTACATAGCTGCAATCATTTAATCCGTAACGATGTAAACTTAGCTTCAATTATAGCATGAGAAAGAAAAGACCTAAATGCGCGTCAAGAACAAACCGCATACATATATACGCGCTATCAAAACGAGCGCGCATCTTTCGCTTTTGCAACTGCGTACGAAGTGGTAAACATAAACACCGATCTACGTATCTGCGAGAATTAACGGTTAGCGATGTTTGAAAAAATAAGCGAGAACTTTTTTTTCTTATCTTCTCTCTCCTTTTCTCGCCGTCGATTTTTTTCTCTCGTGAATCGAACGTGTACGAAGCGCCGCACATAAGCACAAGTGTCGCAACGTCGTCTGATCGAGGCGCTATTCTATATACATGTACCCACTCGTACTGTTGATAGGTATACCCTGCGTTATCGAGAGAAAAAAATTTACTCGGGAAATAAGATATTTTATTTCAATGGAGGCTTAATTACTCTTGTATATATATATATATTAGACTTTTGATTTAATGAGTCGATTATAATATCAATAAAATAATCTTATTCGACAAAATAATATTTATAAATATTCCAATTAAATATTCAGTCATGAAAAATTAATAAAACAAATTCAATTAATTTGAATGGCCTTTTTCTTTCGTTTGAGTTTATGGCTACACACGTATACATACATATACATGCGCGCAAAAAAAAAAAAAAAAAAAAAAAAAAAAAAAAAATCAAAATCGATGCGTGCGATTACAAAGCTGCCGGCTTTTCATTTATACGAGTGTGCCGCATACATAAATCATTTGACTTTATGCATCGTTCCAACACGCAATCGACCAATAGCTCGTAAGAGGCGATGCACTTTATTAGATTAAAATTTTAAGCCGCGCTCTCTCCTCAACGTCTCTCGTCACTTCGGGATTCCAAAATGATATTTTAACATTTGGACAACGAGGTGTAAGGAAAAGAGAAATATGTAAGGAAAGAGAAACGATAAAAATGTACGAATAACTTATTCGAACTAATATGAAAAATTTTACTATGAATTTTTTACGCGTTGGTCATTGAAGCGTTTTATTAAAAAAATTTTAATAAGTTCTTCTTTAACTTTAATATTTATTTAAAATTTCTAATTTTCAAATAAACATTTTTATACCATTTATTGAACAATATACTCTTAAATACGTTAATAAATATTATCTTAGAAATATAATTTGATAAATTTACAATCGAAGAAAGTAATAATAATTTATACGAAAAAATTACACGAATATTGCGAAAGGTATGATGACTTAAATCTTCGCTTTTACATCCGGGAAATGAAATATTGTAGATTTGATTATTAATTATCTAAAAAATGTAACGTTAAAAGACGTCGCATCAAATTTGGATTAAACATTTTTCTCTAAAAGAAAGTACAAAAAGTGTAATTGAATTTAAGTAATTATTTTTACTCAATAATAAAAGAAAAATAAATCGAAAAAGATCAACAAGATTATTTATTGTATCAAAAATAAATGCAAGTAACGTATAGAATTGTATGTGCTATTGAATTGCAAGTAATCTTGAAAGAGAGAAAAAATCATTTCTCTTTAAGATAGACATGCTACACCTCGTACTTATACGTGTTGATACAAGACAAGACTTTGAAATTTTACTACGCACCGTAAAGGAATGTGTTCAAGGACACGCGCGCACGTTTACACACACACACACACACACACACACATATATATATATATATATATATATATACCTTGACTTTTGTCGGACCGAATTGCCTTTTACACAAGTCGGAGAAATTTTCGTATTCCTCGCGCTGGCGTAACAGGTTTCCGAAGTTTCATTGTCGATATGAATCTCTAAATTCGAGAAAATTTTGTTTTCGAATACATCCGAGCATAATTTTTCATGCAAATTGATGTTTTATACGAGATTGACGCATATTCCAACTTAAATTGGGTTTTACGAGTTATATCCGACTGCGGATTATAATCCAATATAATAATAATAATAATTATTTGTCTACTTTAACGTGAAATATAAGTAAAATTGAATGAAATTAAATAAAATATTTTTAGTTAAATTGAGATAAAGTTAAGTTTTTCATGATTATTTTGTGTCGATTTTTAACGTTTCACGCAGAAAATTAATTCTATTCCGAGGTCAATACCGAAAACTAATATCGAACAACAGTTCTCTTATAATATCTCGCCGCACTACAATCATTCCCCGAAAGCGAGCCATTCAACCGAAATTCTCATTATTAGAATCAACAAGGAAACGTGGAACGCGATGCCGCCCGAACGACAAACCGATTGCAGCATCGCGCGTCACTTTGACGAAAGTGTCGTCAACATATTTACCCGTGTGTGCGAGTGTGCCAACAAGACGGTAAACAAAAGTTGCGAATTTAGTTTCCACTACGCGAAAAAGAAAATTATTGCGGATGTCTAGTATCCTCGCCTAAGGAGCCTTTGAGGATGCTAACCATCCGTAAATAGAAAGAGAGAAGTCGTTATGGCTCTTGAATGTTGCCGTGTAAAGAGCTAACTACTCGGTGTTGATAAAAAGTTTCTCGATTAATTGACTGTGAAACGATGCGCTTGGTGATAAAAATACTTGAGTTTGTTTTTACTTCATTTAGTGCTCGGTAATTTTTGAAAAAAAAAAAAAGATTCAATCGTTCGTTCAGCATTAGGGCAGACGTTTAAAAAAGGGATACTGTCTATTAATTAAAATATAATTTTGAATACGAGAATTTACTAAATATAATAGGAGAAATATTATTATTTTTATTACATTTGTACAAAGATGTGACTTTCGGTTGTTTAATTTGAAATATTCTTCTGTACATACCTTTTCTAAATTTTGTAGAAAGTATGTTAACTATTTAAATAAGATACATCATTTGTTTGTTTTTATGAGCTCCGTAATTTGCATGTAAATGATTATGTTAAATGATAAGAAAACATAAGCAACGTTTCATTCTTATATTTTCTGCGGATACATAAATTATGCTTTGGCTTTTATTATATGATGAATTGATTTAGATGAAAAAAAAGAAACATAAATCATACTTTTTAACCATTTTTTATCATTAATTTTACGTAAGATATATCTAATTATCTGATTAACGCAAGGATAATTGATTATTTATCAGGAATGAATGTTCAATGTAGAATAAAGAAATCGATATTTTATCAGCTTCTTTTTCAGTTCAATGTATTGGAAGATTGGACGAATTCTACTGTAATATTAATCTTTTGAAAAAATTTTTGATGATGTATTGGTTTGATTGTCATTTTTCATTTTGAAATGAAAGTTCAATTTGTAACGTATTTATTGATTGTTCGATTTGTCATATGAATGCTGTTAATGAAAATTTGATTGAATTTTTGTTTTTGAATTTATTCGAGTCGGCATTAATACATATTTGATACATAATGAATATTATTACTTATATAAGTACCGCATCAATTGTGCAAAAAATTCAATTTAACGAGATATGTTACATTATATAATGATGTTAATTCATTGTACTTTTTTTTATTTTTACAAGCAAGAATTGAAGTATTTAATCAAATAAAAATAAATCAATTAAATTTTAATTTTTGTTGTATTAAAAAAATAAAGTTGTATTGCATAGTTTTCATCGCAATTTTTTTAAAAGGTCTTAGTTACGTTCTACTTAATGATAAAAATTTGAAAACGACTCTAGATACTTCACCAATGTATATCTTAAAGTATTGACAAAAAAGATTGTTTAATTAGTTTTCGCGTTCCATTAGTCAACCAATCTAGCATCTTAAACGTCACCATCAGGCAATTTATTTCTTAACAATAATAAAGCATAAGGAAAAATCACGACTAAATCCACATAGATTCGCGTCTCCAACGTTGAGATATTCAACAAATTGTACCTCTATGTCTTCGTCATTCTCCAAAAGGGCACTTTCGCAGTCTCGTTTTGCTATTTGTCAAAGAGCAAACGCGCATCATAACGAAAGTATACATATACGTATATAAGAAGCGCGTATCGAAATATCATCCGCATTCCATCGGCGGTTTCAGCGAAAGCAAAAGCCACTCTTCCGTTATAGAAAAGGTAGAGAAGATTATCATGGTCAGAATATATATCGAGGAGCAATTCTTCTCAAGTGTTCGATGCGTGTCTATGTATGCAGGTATTTTTAGGGTCACGTAGATCGGCGCATGCGCGGCGCAGATGTTGAGGCAGCCGACTTTCTTACTCTTCCTCTTTTTCTCTCTGACTTTTACCACTCGCGTACCGACGCGTGAGGTCACTCGCGGTGAGAAAGAGAGAAATCATCGAGCTAGCCGATACTTACGGCAGCAACGGTGATGGGTTTTCCTCGCGTCGTGTCTGCTCTAAAAGACTTGCGGTGTTTCTTGCATCCGTTTTTTTTTCCTCTCTCTCTCTTTCGCCTACAGCTTCATTGGAATTTGTTCTTTCGCCCTCTCTTTTTCTAGTACTTCTTTTTCTATCAAATATCTACTTTCCATTTCCTGCTCCTACGGCGATGAGCAGATTTAATTTGATGCATTTGTTTGTATGCAAAATTCATTCAAGAATTTCTTCAGGCTGATCTCGTGATTTTATTTGCTAATTTAGGTAATTTACTAAATTTCGTATAACTATTTGTTGATTTACTTAAATATTATCATTTAACTTTAACCGTAATAATTTATAAAATTAACGATTATTTTTTTTAAATATTTTTCATGAATGTCAATAATATTAAACTGAAAATTGTAATCTGCTTATACATACGCTTATATTTAATTGAAAATATACAAGCAGTAAGAACATATTGCTACAAATTATCATTAAGAAAGTTACATTCCACGAACAAACCCGAAAAAACCATTAACAATAGACGCTGTGGATTTTGAGTTTCTAAACCATTGATCAGCTTTAACAGATAAACTTCTTTTTATTTTGAGTAGATTAAACTTTTATATTCATCTCTTTTATTTTATAACTCCATCTCACTATTAACCCTCCGGGGCCATATACCATAAAAATCCACTTTTCCTATTTCTCGGGTCTTTAATTATTCACGTCGTAAAAATAACCATTGACTACTTCTTTGACCGAATCGATTTCTTGTTATTAACTGGCATTTTTTCTTTTTTTTTCTTTTAGGAATCGTATAAGGATCATATATACTACTTTCCTTTTTTAACGGATCCCCAGGCGCACTTTTTTTTAATGGGAGAAATTTTGTGGATTGATGAGTGAATAATGTCAAACTTTAAATTTAAAAAGAATAACATTTTTTATCGTACACGTGCTTTTTTTTTGTAAGAATAAGCTATGGCAAAAGTTTCTATTAATTACTTTTTACTGATGTAATACGAACACGGTAGAGATAATTTATATAATTTTCGATATCCACTATAATTTTAAACGTTAACATGTTTACTTCTTTAAGTTTTGTAATTAAAAAATTTTTAATAATATTTAACTTGGACGTATAATTTAAATATAAAAATACACATGTAAAATATGAATGAGTAAAAACATTTATTTCAGATTCAAAGTTTGAATAAAAAATTAAATAACCTAATTAATAAAAAAACAATAGCAATTTTTCACTATTATTGGATTCATTAAAATTATAAAATTACTAATATTATTATTATATTTCAATAATAATTTAAATGAAAATAGTTTTAAAATAATTTTCTCAACACTCGTAAAACTAATCATTCAACCATTTCTTTTCATAAAATAATAATGATAAATGATTCTTACATAAGCTATTACAATCTCATAATCATTTTGTAAATTTCACCTTTTAAAATTTTTCACGTCACGTCCCACGCGATGTTAATAAAATTTTCTAAGTTTTCCAAAATAACAGTCAACAAAATCAATATAGACAACAGATCAATGAAATAGATTTTATTTTACCATAAAAGAGAAATCCATTAAATTGATAATTTAAACCGTAACGAATCAATTCGACAAAATTCTCAAGGATTATTTTCACATTTCGCACCTAAGCACAGCTCACACGATTCATAATCCAAAACCTTGCGCGATGCAAATAGCCTTCGAACAATAAATCGCTTACTTCAATTTGCCAACGCCTCATTTGCAATTTGTGTACACCGCGCAAATAGTGCAGCCTCCTTACACCGTAAGATGGTGGAAAAAACAAAATAAAAGCAGTCGCGGACGACGGCTAGCAATCCTTGTCCCGTCGTCGATCCCGCGATCCTCGTAAATTTTCGCGAGGAGGAAGGCAACGAGAATATTTTCGTAAGAGGCGCAGATATTACATATATACGCGTACGCACAATGACCCAAATAGACGATGAGAATTAGTCGCTTTCATTGGCTAAGTTGAATTCCCAGTTGATAATTTTTTTACTTCTCTTTTTGGTATAAAAATAAACTTCCATCCGCTCCTAACTTTACTTTCGAAACGCTTTGATTGTTTCTTTGATTTTGATCTTTTGAAATTTTCAAGCGAAAGTAATGGATTTTTATGTCCAAAATGTTAAAAATTTTTTTAATGTGTATAGTTAAAAATTATGAATTTTTTCCAATTTTCTAATTTCGTTTCGAATTAATAATTTATAACTTCATTAAAAGTTTACAAATACAATTTACGTGCCAATTAATTATAACGAAACACAAAACTATAGTTTTAAAAACAAAGTTACCGAAGTATCTAATTTACCGTTACAACTCAAAATAACAAACGCAGAAAAGTAATAAAAAGTCACTTTCATTTTTTTGAAATATTATAATAAGTAAACTTTTTATTTTCTCTTTATGTATGCAAATGCATTAAAAAATTTTTTCTTACAACTTCATTAACATATTTCACACGTTTAAAAAAAAAAAAAAAAAAGAAAAAATAAAGAATAATTTCGTAAGAAGAAATCGCAAAATCCTACATCGGCATTAAACGCGAACAAAAAGAAACAAAATAACACCGAAGATGTAACAGTGGTGTAAAAATATTAATCATTCAAAATTATAAAAAAAAGCTCAAACTTCATAATAATATTCGCAAACTTTATTATAACTTCATATTCATAGAACGACTTTAATTTTTTCGTGTTAATCTATTCATCGACGCTCAAAAAAATTGTTCATTCTTTCCGCGCTTGGGATTTATCGAGATAAAATTTAATACACACACACACACACACACACATATATATATATATATATATATATATATATATAATATTTCTGAAAACGTGTAAAAATCAAACACGTAAATTGCTAATTAATGTATACATTAACATAGATTTGGATGTTTCTTTTCAAATTCAAAGGTTTTACGATGTACCTTAGAATAACCGATACCCTCGCTGAATTTACGAAAGGAGGTGATACATAACTTTTCCGCTCATTTTATTAAGCAAGAGTTACTTACGTAAAAGCACCGGAATTGCAATAGTCTCGTGCGCTCTTCTCGATTACTCACCACCTCTTCGACTCCCGATTTTACAACTGAAAACAATATGCGTTTACATCGCCCGAAAACACAAAAAAAAAAAAAGAAAAAAGACACAAGTGAAGTGGAATTTTTAGGCATTGGCAGTAAAACGCAAGTGCCTTTAGTTTTTCTACTTCTTGCACACTGACAATGGGTTTCGTATGCAACGTATTCCAGTACGAGAAGCTTCGATTTTAAAATTTTGAACCTCGCGGGTAGTTAACTGTATAACTTTTTGACGAAACCGACGTACTATCGATTTTTTCAGTAAAACGATATAAAAGTTAAGTTTTTAAAACTGAATTGTAACGGCGTTTGCGATAAAAATTTAATTATTAAATATGTGCAAATTACACAGTTTGTAGTTACTCTTTATTTATATCGTGTATATTACAATAAATCGACTCTACATTTACTGCAATAAATTCAGTTGTTAATTACAAAATTATTTATTGAATAAAAATTTTAAATATAATTAAAAATTTTAAATTCGTGTGCCTAAACTGCATTGTTTACATTTTACTTTATCTATTTTCAACAACAACAACAACAAAAAAAAAAAAAGAAATTGTTAAAAAAATTGTGATGTGACAAGTAGCTCTGCATAGTTCAGCGATTTTATAAATCGACAAACGATCGGCACGAGCGATCGTAAATTGTCTACGATTAAACCAAACGATTAAAAATGCAACATCGAATTCCGGGGCAACGTTTTTACGAGTTTACACGTTTTCTTTGCGCAATTTTATTTTTATTGCCTGACTCTCGTGGCTCGCCCCCGCAATCGGTAAAAAAACTATTCCGAGAAAATAGAGCATTGTCGTTAAAAAGTTTATTAAAGCTTGTTAAATGGGAAGCGTTGAAAGTTTTTATTTTTCGTGCATGGATTTAGAATTATTTTTAAGAAAATTTTATTGTTTACTACACGACTTTAACAATGATAAAAGTAATTTTTTTTCCTGGAAAATATTTATAAAATTTTTTTGTTTTTTTTTTTTTTATTTCAGTGCTTTTAATATTGTAATTTAATAAAAACAATTTAATATTATTATAATTCAATAACTACATAACGACAAATCATATGAATACAAATAAATCTATATCACATCATCGATCGGCACATCGTTTAATCACAATGTACCTCGTAAAAAAATCTATCCATTCAACGTCAGGTTCTCATTGTCACCGTAAACCGTCGCAACCTCGCAACATAATAACCATCGCTAACATAATGATACGCGGACGAGCGCGAAATTGGTTTGATGTCGAGCCATTATCGGGGAAACTTTACGGGAAGGAGAGAAGGGGGAGAGGAGAGGAGAGAAAGAGAGAAAGAGAAGCTTCGTGTTTTACAGGAGTTTATCATCCAACTTCGGCAAGTCTCGCGTACCCTTGGTTTTCTCTCCCTCTTTCGCCGAAAACCTTCGCTAAACTTTGTCGTCCCTCATCCGCGGGAAACAAAGTCGAGAATTAGCCTACTTCTATGCGTGTCGTTCCCCCGTCAATATTCGAAAGCTACGACGCTGCGATACGCCGCTTTTTACCTTTAATTTTTGATTATGAATAATTATACGACTTGAAAAATTTACTCGTTATTGTCGATGTTATTTTATTTTAAATTGATCTTTTATTGTTTTAACAAAATATATCTAGTTTAAGTACAAGTTTTGTCGTTTTAAAATATACTTGTCTATATAAACAATTATTGGTAAGTTTTACTACTTATTACTTGTCAAAAATGATTATACCTGTTTATATTTGGTTAAACATAATAAAAATAATTTGATTTTTCGTTCAGTATTTTCACCTTTATTGATTTTATATTTTTAACAAATATATTTTATTTCAAGTAACAATATGATATTACTTTACAAAATAAAAAAAAAAAAAAAAAAAAAAAAAAAAAAAGAAACAGGAACATTTACGAAGCAATAATGGCTTTTAATATTACTCAATAAATAAATAGTTAAGTCTTGAGCAATAAATTCTCAGAATATGTCGGGTTAAATTTCACTTTCTTTGTACTTCAATCTCTCTCTGCGCATAATACACTTCGTATAATTATAATATAATTTTCAAACAAATTCAACACCATTATAAATATCATCGCAATAACTCTAAAAATATTTTGATACCTTTATTACTTTACACCTTACCAAAAGAAAAAGAAAAAAAACGCATTAATCCTCGTCAAAATTTTTCTTTCATTTAAAGTAGTCTGCACCATAATGCTCCTTTATTTCAATGTCTTTATTAACTCATCTCTCTCTCTGTTTCTCTTTCTCTCGCTGAGTCAAGCAAAGAGCATTAACTCGGTATCTCGCGGTAAAGAAAGAAATCAAAAGCCGTGTCGGCGGGAAGAATGTTTTTTTTTCTTTCTTCGAAGAATGAAGAAGCGTTCGTTGCCCTTTGAAATCGTTCGACCAACTGCCGATGATTTTTTGTTTTGTAATACCAAGACATGGTGTGTGTGCATTATAGGAGATAATTTTACTTCGTTTTTTTTTTTTTTTTTTGTGGATGGAATGTTATTGGAATTTTAAACAAAATGATCAAGATATTAAATGTGTAACAATTTTTTATGTTTTTTTAGTTGGTTCGAATGTTTCATTAAAATAAAATCAAAAAACTTTTGAATACTTTAAAAATACGCTCATATAATTTATTACTTATTTTTTTTTTTTTAAATATTCGATATTATTTATTTTTTTTTTTTGCAATATTATATGATATTCGTTTTGTGTAAAATAACTGGTTTTTTAATTCGAAGTATCGACGTATAATAAATGACGCACCAATACTTTTTTGGAAATTCAACATCGATATGTAAATATCATATTTCATAAACTTTATTTGAAAATCAATGAATACTTATAAGTAAATTTGTTAGATTGTAAAATTATAATGATAATAATTATTTATTTAAAATGAAAAAACAAAAAATATTTAAATTTACATTTAAATTAATTATTTACAGTAATTTTTTTAACTTAATAAGCATCGTAGGTAATTTGACTAGATTTTTACAGTCTTCAATGTTTTTTATAGATACATTTTATTTATCGTGCCATTTGAATGCATCTATCATTAAGAGCCTTACATTCACGGGTAGCTGGATGAGTTTTAGCTTTTTTTTCATCCACTTTCATTCGAATAAATGTTATGCCAAGGAAACGCCTAGAAAAAGAAAATTATGCTCGTAATTGTAAGAATGATTGAGTGAAGAATTATTTTTTTTTTTATGTTAAGCATACTTACTTAATCTTAATAGGCAATGGATTACAGCTGCATGAACTTTCGTAGGTCCAACGGCATTCGTAATGCTTACGATGCATGCAAATTTGATTAGGAACTCGTGGTAATATAATGCCTAGAATAAATGTATGAAAAACGTGTATAAGTATATCATTGTAAAGAGAAAATTTTACATTCGTTTTTAACAAAATTTAAAACAAAATTTTTCTAATATTATTCTCTTAATTTTAAATGCTGAATTGCGAGATATATTTTACGCAATTGTAAATCAATCAAATTTTTTTTTACCCGGAACTTGTTCCACTTCAGACTTTGGTGAATCGTATGCGCAAACCACCGTAATTGTGGTCAAGTAGGTAATGAGAATTGCCCACGACACGTCGAAACCAACAACTGCGTTCATTTTCAGATTTCATAAAATAAAGCTAAAAATCATAATCGAAATAGTGTAATTGTCATTTATTAATTAAGAAATTAATATTGTTTTAATAATAAAATTTATATGCAAAATAACTATAAAGTAATTTATTTTGTTCATCATCACTATTTATAATATAAAATTACACACGGCATATTGACGCAAAGATAAATTGCATAACTTAAAATAAATTTTGCACAATCTTCATACGCATCTTTCACAAGAAGTTATACCATCAATTTGCTTTACATACCAATATGATCTGATCGAGAATTAATGTTGCATATACAGCCACGTCTTTCAAACGTGTTATAATCACTAAGTAATCGAAGAGGATGTAACGATGAAAATAAAAAACCAGCGTAATAACATCGATCATTACTTGCTTCCGTTTATAGACTAACTGCCATACCTTTGACTCGAGCGTGAGTTTTTTTATTCGGGTTACTGGTCGCGATTGCTTTGGATAAATTATCTAATTTCTAGAGAGTATTTTTATACGCGGTAATGTTATTGTTTTGCTTTTTTTTTGTCAACAGGTGCTTTTTTTTAGAAAGATATTAAAATTCATTTTATTTGTAATATTATGAAGATTCTAATTAAAAACAAAATTAATCAGTGCATTGTTGGTAAAGAAAATAATTGTAAACAATGAATCGCTTTTTATGAAAATATTTAAATGTAAACTTAATAATAAATGTATGCTTTCTGAAAAATACACCGAACGAAATAATCAGAGTCGTGAATGTTATCGAGTAAATTCCTTAAATCTTTGCTTATGAGTAAGTTATTGCATTATTTTTAGTAATAAGATACTGTGTGTTTACTTAGTAATTTATTAATGTGCAATTTGAAATAAAATTAATGAACAACAAGATACCAGGGATAAATCGGAATGAGAGTAAATCATATTATCTAAAATAAAATTTTGTTCACGTTAATAACTTCAATGAGTGCGAATAAAATAATAATATAAATTAAAGAAGGTGTTGTAGGAAAGAAAAATAATAATTAATACAATTGATAGCAAATACTTTCCAAAATATTTACTCAAGTTTGGTTAGAAACAATTAGTACGGCAACTCTCACTCTATGTTTAAAATAAAGGAGAGAGCGAGAGAGAGAGAGAGAGAGAGAGAGAGAGAGAGAGAAAGAGGGAGAAAGAGAGAACGAGAGTATCGTAGAAACGCGAATGACGTTTGCAGATTCTTTCTTCATTCAGACTCGCTTCCTTAAGCCGTTGCAAAAGGAGATCATATGTAACTCGACACTCCGACTGCCGCGGCATGCGTAACAAACTTGTCCCGTCAACGAGGCGCATAAGTTATCCTTCCAGAAACCGAAAGTGTCCCTCTTTTCTCTTTTCGAGCGATCGCTAAGCTAACGCATCCGTAATGATACCTTAAGAGAAAGAATAACGAATGCATCGTGATCTCACCTGAAATATCATAGATGTCTCGAGAGATCGAGTTGAAATTGCAAAATCGAGAACGCGGATTAATATCTTAAGCTGAAAAGCTTAATATTTTTACGTATGGTTTTTATTTTTATCGATTCGAAAAAAAAATTGAAATAAGAGCTAATCTTATGGTAAATTAAGTTTGTGCTTTTTTACTCGATAGTCGATGTTATGAAGAGACGTCTGATAAATTAACGAATAGCACTGGATATTTAATTTGAATGCATTTATTCATTGATTTAATTTAAAGAGATTCATTGTGATTTCTCGCAAAAAATTCTTGTACAATAAACTTTACTTGAATGGCTTGCGACTTACATGAGAAATAATTTTTTCATTTCATTTTTAAACGTTTTTATGTTAACGTCGTCTAAAAGTTCAACGTCGAAACTTTATTAAATAAAAAAAAATTGTAATTTTAATTTTGTTCGAAAAAAAATTACGTACATCTTTCAACATTTAATACGAAGCTGTATTAAATTGATTTGATACTTATCTTAATATATGCATATTGTATAAGAGTTATTATTGTTATTTAAAATACCATATTAAACTTGTATTCTTATGCGTGTATTTATAGTTTGTTTTTCAAACAAATTAAATTATCAACTAATTTTTTTTCAAATTTACTTTGCTTATAATACTTTAAAATGTAAAATTCAATTTCAATTCTTTAACCTTTACAGTCCAAAAACTTTATAAAATAAACAACAGATCTAAATATAAATATTTAATTTAACTCTTTCAGCAAACAATATCTCAAGGATAACGGATTTAAATAAAACATCCTATTCTTATAAAATATCAACAATTTCAATTCAGCCTGCAATCCCAACGATACTTTCTACAACAAAGACCGCAACGCACCGGCGCGTCGAAATAAAATTCACGGATGATCGTATCTCGTACGATTCGATCTGTCCTCCTCCGTGGCACGTGACTCGCTAAAGAAAACCATCGCAAAGCTCCGTTTCCGCAAACGAGCGCAACGAACGCGAGTAGAAATCAAACGACGCCTGATCATTCCCTCCCTCCCTTTAAGAAAACGAAGGCGAGCTTCGCTTTTTGCGTGAAAAAAGATGAACGACGAGAAAAAAAACTATAAACGAAGAAAGAAAAGCGCAAAATGTACGTACACGCGCGTGTCCTTAAATGGCATCTGCGCTCTGCTGATGTATTTGCAATCGGAACGTTGAACGATGGTCGGAATTTTGTACTTCTCGTTTGGTGATTCATTCGACGAATGTTTACGGAGTCTTTTATGTGAAATTCTTTAAAAACATAAATTTATGTGTATACGTGTAAAACTGAATGTAAAATGTTGACGACGATTTTATTATACTGTACCGGTCAAATAAAAAAGAAATGTTTGCGTTGCGATTTAATCGGATGATTTCGACATGTAGTTTGAAGATGAATGGTTGCGGTGCCTTACAGTAAATCCATTTGTCAATGTAAAAGTTCTACCATTGCATATACATTGAAGTGAGTACGTATTTATGCATTTTTAATATTACATCGAAATCATAATAAACATTTCTTGACATGCTATCTTATCATCGACTGAATGATAATTTTCTAAAAATTGATACAAGCGAATCAAGTGATACGAACACATCGGGTTCTGAGTAAACGAGTTTTTTTACCGCATAAAAAAAAGTCCAATCGAAGTAAAATCGAGAAAAACCAATAGGACAAAACCTTAGCTTTGTCAAAGCGACTCGCCGACAAACGTAAATCAATGTTTTATTATATGATTCTATTTACAATTTTATAGCTGTTATTTAAGGTCGCTTACATTTTTGTAGACAGAAAGTTTATCTAATTATACATTACTTTAGGATAAAATCTTTCGATAATATGTTTACCATTTTAATGATAATTTAATTTGTAATTATAAATAAAAGACGTTTCACTGAACGTAAAATATAAAATTTTTTTTCTACATCGACACATATACTATACGTAATTAATGGGAAATAAAACTTTCAGAAATTTTCTCCAATAAAATTTCTGTTATTTTTATTTTTTTCTTTTCTTTTTTCTGCCTTTTTAAATGCAATAACCAAACAAGCGCAAAAATATTTCTATGAGCGGGATTATAAAACGGATAATTCCTCCAATTAAATCTCACCTAAGCAGTAAAAAAAGATTATTGTTAAATTTCTCAACGAGGAATAAACTCGGTTATTGATGAAAATCATCGCAACGAATAGTTAAGCACTCGCGCGCTTACGGCGCTTTACGCGCTACGAGAATTTGAATAATCCATCCACGCGCACCTCGCCGTATACAATAATTCCCCTCGTAAACAGCGGCAATACAACAGAAGCAGTGGATCTTCCTCCGTTAACGTATATATGAGTAATAAGCACGCGTATACGCGACGCGAGTCACTTTCTCTCGCGGAAACTCGCATCTCGCGCACCGGGAATTACAGAGAGAGAGAGAGAGAGAGAGAGTATCACGTGGCCGGATGAGTAGTGCAACGATAGTGTTTACGCCATTATATATACAAGCATATATATCTCGTGCGTGTATCGGTTGCCGTCAACGGGTAGACTTGTTCCCACGACGCGAAGAAACATTCTTTTCGCGTATGTAGGTATACACCGGCACTTGTTTTTATTCTTGATTCTTCTTCCTTCTCGGCTCTTCTTTCTATTTTTTTTTTTTTTTTCTTGGCACGTATCCAGCATAAGGAAACACTGGCAACTGTCAAGCCTTGATGCTTTTTATTGTTTTAAGGCTATTTTACATTTTGTCTACATATAGAGATAAAATTAAAAAAAAAAAAAAAATGTTTGAGTATTTTTGAAAGTTGAATAGCTTTATTGTTTTAGTTTTCATTTGGGTATAAGTTTTACCTTTTAGCATACAAAAGAATAAAATCTTGCAAAAGTGATAAGAGCATTTTGTTTAAGAAGAATATTTTTAACTTACATTTTACGACTGCACTTTAAATAGAGATAAAAGTTTTTTTTTAAAAAAGCTATAAAACGCACTGCATTTTAAACGAATAACGGTAACTAAATAAATTACTCTAAAATGAAGATATTTATGTATTTATAGCATTTTACAATCTACTTCTTTGAATCAATAACTAATTCATACAAACTAAAAAGCTGCTTAAATAAACTATATAAAAAAAGTAATATTAAAGACTATTTAATGTAAATAAAAAATGTATTATTTCAATGCCAATGGTTTTAGATACACTTGTAAGCATGTAAGCCTTGTAAGTTAAAAGTAAGCTGAAGATTAATTATCAGCTTTCTATAACAATGGTAGCAATTAATAATCGATTTACTTTAGTGATTTATCGCGACAATTCAAAGATTTACTCTTCACTGCAACCCGTAAATTTTATAATTCAGCCCGCAGCTGCATTATTTATAGCAATTAATGTTAAAAGTTTGCCAAATATAATTTGTATTGTGAAAATGAATATAAAATCATTTCACGAGTCTAATTATGTTATACATACGTATGTTATGTCTGAGTTTCAAACGTAACATAAATTTACTTCATCAAACTCAAAATAAATATTTACTTTATTTTATATATAAAAGATGCACATTTTAAAATGAAAAGTATTTGTCTTTGAAAAAAAAAAAAAATATTATTAATAAATTTTTAAAATATGTATGTTAAGAAATATCAAGATAAAATTGTTTTTTATTAAAATTAAGAAGTATAATGTTATATACTTTAAAAATAAAATTTAAAAATTTTTGTGTAACCGAATACTGTTTAACGAGTATTATTCATAAAGTAATGAGCAATTTGCCTTGATTACAAATATTCCATGTTGCAATTCATATTTTGAATTAAAATCATTGATAGACTTATTACTCGATCGCCTCATTAAAAAATTGATCGTTTCACTTTACTTGAATTACTCGCGTAGTTCGAATCAAAAGATTATCGCACTATACACAACTATACTACGAAAATTTTTTACAGACGCTTATGTAATTTAAACTGTTACGAAAAGAATTGGTTCTATTACAACGCATTAAATTTAAAACTCAGCACCTCGAATTTCTTTTTCGCGTTCTAGTTACAGTTTCGAAAAATTTGCTTTCTATAATATTTAAAATTGAGGATTAATTTTTTTTGTTTAAATAAAAAATTAAATAACTATAAAGAATTGTAAAATAATTTCCCCGACGATAAACTAAATTATTGAGATTCGTATACAGTAATCATATACATATTAAATTATATAATATTTGATTAATATTTTATGATACTCTTTTAGCATTTTAAAATAACCAATTTATCAGATAAAAAAATTTATAAAAGCAACAAAAAATCATACAATAAGCAGAAAGCTTATATTGAAAAAAAAAACTTGATGAATATTTAATAAGTTTGATTACCTGAATGCATTATTCGTTTCTTAACGGCTACGTAGTCCAATTTTAGGAGAGAAGATAAATCATTAGGATCACTATACGACATCACTAGTAAATTAAGAACGGATCGATGAAACTTTTAAGTCTCCGTACATATAATTAACAAATAATATTTCGATTATTTATCACAACATAAGTAAAAGGTAGAAAAAAAAAAAAAAAAAAAAAAGAAAACAAACATGTAAATTCGCTTTCAATCTAACGCGCACGATAAATTTTCAAAACGAGCAGCCTAACGAGCAGCCTTCCAACAATCCTGTCGAATCTCACAAGCGCGACAAACGGTATCCACAAAAATGACCGTCTCCACCTACGTAACCAGCGGCCTAACTCTCCGCGGTGTCTGCAAAGCGAGTTCTTACGAAAAAAAAAAAAAAAATAAAATAAAAGAAAAAGAAAAAGAAAAACAAACCGATCTCTCAAACAGCAGCGATCTCTCATCGTATGCAATAAGCACGATGACGCAAGAGATAGAGATATCGTAGGTGGAATATAGCGCGCATATCCGGATAAAGATCGAGATATCGCGGTATGGAGGGCATTGTGTTCGTGGCACGAGTTCTTGCTACTTCGAAATGATAGATCGATCGGTGAGAGGACGATATATCGTTAGCGGCGACGATTTATCGGTACGGGATCTTCGCGAAAGACGAATCGAGATTTCATCCAAGGAAGGGTTATATAAGCTTCGGAGGTATGAAACCCCGGGAAGCACTTTTAACATAAGCGTATTTACGGGCGAATCTTAATTAAGCGCGAGATGTTGTGGGAGCCGCTGGGAAAATTAAATTAAACGCGATTTAAGATGCGTGTATGTGGAGTTTCCTTCAATGTATTCAGATATATGTAATGGCATTTAGTTTTGTACTTTTTTATGAAACTTTGAGGTTTAATATTTTGTAATTTTGTTTTAATGCCGTAACTCTATCGATGCATTTAGTTATAACAGATCCATTTATTAGATTCGTTCACTTCTTTAGATTACGTAAATAATTCTTAAATTAACAAATTTTAAAATCTTGTATGATTAATGATCGTAACTATTTTCGGATCTATATTCGAGCGTAACATTACTCGTAAATATTTTCAATCGACAATTAAACAAGCTTAAATAACGTTATATGTAAGAAATTTTAAAAAACACGCAGATAAAACGTTAAATCAAATTTTTTTTTTTTTGTCAATTAAATTAAAGGAATGTATAATTTATATAATTAATTTACAAAATAACAAAAATTCTTGAAATCTAATATTAAAATATTTGACAATAAAAATGAGGTTAATGAATCAACATTTTGTAAACAAATCTTTTTTTTAAAATGAAGGTATATACAAAGTTACCAACAACGAGTCGATAATGTCTCTTAATGGCTACATTTTTAATAAATTTAAATTTATTTGAAATGCGAAAAATTTGAACGTTTTCAGTTCGACGATAGATAATCTCCTAGTTATACGAATCTTTCTCGTTATTATTTATTTATTTTCTTTTCTTTTTTTTTTTTTTTCATGGAATTTACCATCGGAAAATGGAAACGCTATTTGCAATCCCATCTGGAAATCTCAGAAATCGAAATCGGTCGCCTCTTTCCGCGTAACCAGCGAAGAAATGCCGAAGTGTATAGTATACACCGAGTTTATACCAGAGTCATATCCTTTTTACGTATATGTATATCAAACGCCAGCCGATATATCGGAAAGACATTAGACGCGCAACGGAGGTGCGATAAAAATATTTCATTTATATGAGAGCGCGGAAGAGAAGGCCATGGGAGTAAGCGCGCATTTTTAAAGTCGCGCGCGCACTCTGATTTCCCGTTTAAATTATTAATTTCTCATGCGAGGAGAAAAGAGGGAACGTTTATATTTACGAATATCACGGATGAAATATTTTTACGATACTTCATTTATTTATTTATCGTCTTTATTTGATTTTAAGAGCGTATTTTATGGTTTAATGTATTATCTTACTATTTTTAGTTATCGCTTTTTAAATTCCAAAGAGAAAAATTTAAAAATTTATGATAAATAACGTTTCGACGATAAATTTCGTAATAAAAATTTACGCATAAAGTAGATAAGTTTAAATTTATATTTTTAACAATATAATTTCGTATTTTTTGGCGCACACATTTTACACAAGACCCAATTTTTAATCCCACGTATCTAAAATATTATATGGCACCTATAATTCTGTAACTTAAACGAATAAAAACTGCATGATCGAATCTTGTAATTTACACAATTTCACACGGTGAAAACTGCACATGGTCGAATATATGCAGGTATACATATATACCATGCATATCTTTATTTCGTAAGATTTTTCTTTATACGATATTTAAGAAGTAAAATAAAAATTCGAATAAATTGTTTTTATGATAAAATATTTAATATAATTAATTCGTATTTAATGTATATTAAATTTATTTAAAAAAAAAAATATATATATATATAAATAAATAAACCCATAAATTTATAATATATTTGAAGAGAAACAGTCAATGAAAATAGTATCCGTTCATAAAATTTAAGAAGATAGCGTATTAGGACATATGAATGCGGATATTTTGTTTTCATGCGAGCGGCGAAGGTCGCCCGAATTGTTGGAACCGCAATCGAGATAAATTCTAGGAATCTTTTAAAGCCGATGCGAGCGTGAATGAACTTTTAAAGACGATAGATTTAAAATATATGCAAAACGAATGGTAAATTTTTTAAAATAAAAGTATCGATGAAAAAATTTACGTATCTAATGTGATTCTTTTTTTTTTTTTAATATTTTTATTATGCACTTATAGCATAATTTTTCATTTTAATTTTGAAAAATAATTGAAATTTTTAAAATAAAAATTTCTATTAATTTTTTTTTTTTTTAATTTTAAATTAAAAAATATATTTTTAAATCGTACAAAAGTAGATATATTATTACTTTTCATTAAAATATCGGGAAGGACGTATTTCATTTTATACAACAATCGAGTTTCGTTAATTTACATTTGAATTCTACTCAGATTATTTCGAACGCGAGGGATTATAATGCTTATTTATAAGCACTCGGAGATTCGCAGATTATTCTATTAACAATCGCGTACTGTAACCATTGTAAACTTTACTACTTCCCAAAACCAGCTTAACGCAATTGATTCGCAGTTTCACATTCACTAATAGTCGTCAACTTGAATTGATTGTAATAAATTTCGAAATCGCCGGAAGAATATTAAATAGCGGTGTATTGGAAATTGTAAATTCGATGGATAATTCGTTTAAACGATAACATTCTTGTATTATTCCACCAATTTTATTTACTTTTAATAATTTTATTAGATATAAATCCATTGTAATTGTAATTTATATTTAACATTTATTGCAATGCTCACGTAAATTTTTATAATTTGTAAAATGTCCTATCTTCTTATATTATATATTACTATATAAATCATCTTAAAAAAAAATTTCGTTTATTATTATAAAGTATGCACTTCTTACGTACGCAGCATTTCTCTAGTTTGAAAAATCATAAAATACGACAATAAGCTTTAAATCATCAAAACTGAAGAAAATTCTTCACAATTAATGAACAATAAATTCATTTTTATTTATTTTTATTTTTTTTTTATTTATTAAAAAATGCACTTTCATTTCACGGGATAGAAAGTTTATTTTGAAAAAGCAAAAACATAAGTCACGTATCGTAAATAAACCGCGAAGTGTTTTAAAAGTAACAAAAAAAGGCGTGCCACGCCAGTGTATATACACACACAGTACAGTAATAAGTAAAAAACAAAAAAAAAAAAAGAGTCTCGTACGGTCTATTGTAACAACGTTCGACTCGCGCGAACCGCAACACGTCTCACGGAACTTTTTTCTCTCCTTTTTTTCTTTCCATCCCTCTTCATATCCATAGTAATAATCATCATCTACGCATTGCGCAAGCACAGACTTCTATTGAAAAACCCATGCAAAAGAAAGAAGAAAAGAAAAAACAACACCACGCGGGACTATTCAAATTCCCCCGAACGTCACTCGAGAAACTAAACGAGGAAAGATACTCGTACGATGGAGTCGTCGTGAAAGCGACGTCCTTGTCGCTTGAACTTGCGTCCATTGTAAGTCTGAGCAAAGAGTCGCTGCCGCCGGCTATTCCTCTGGGTAATTATGTGCGTGCGCGTCTATACTTATACATAACTCGGCGTATCTTCGGGATCGTAGATGCGTAGATGCGTACGCGCACGGAAGTCCGCGAAAATTCTTTTGCAGATCCGAGTGAGAGCCAAGCCTATATCCTCGATTTTATATCATCTAAGGGAAGAGTCGCCTTATGGCTATTGCGAGACTTTTGTAGGATGAATAATTGATGTTAATTTATTTTCATTTATAAGTTTGTGAATATTATTAACTTATATTATTTGAGTGAAATTAACTTACTTTGATTTTTTGAACAATTACTTTGGTTTCTCTTTATACTCAAGATTAAATTAGTATTCAATCGACAATACATTAATATAACATTTATATTTTAACGATAAGCGATACTGTACTTACCTTAATTCATATAGTATTACAAAATTTATCAATATATATATATGTGTGAATAAACGTAATTTATTAAAAACTTATACGAAGCCTTTTATAATATAAATGTTCATATTTTTGTACAACTAAAGTCTACGAAGCGAAAGTTATTATTTTATAATCAAATAATGTTTAATGTTTCATTGTTAAAAGGTTCTTTCATATCCTAATTTTTTCATAATTTATAAACGTGTATCAAAATTCGATAAATTTTTAAACGTTGAATTTATCCTTGTAATATTTTCAAATCAATGAAAAATCATGTAAACTTTATCCACAGTTGCGAAACTCATAATATCTAGATATATCGCCAGAATACATTTTAAACGAATGTAATTTAATGCACCTGCAGGTAAAATTTCAAATTTTTATAATTTTTTCAATCAAAAAAATTTGCTAAAAGAATGAGACAGCGATCGATAAACAATTTTGTTTTCACTTGCACCCAAAATAATTATTTTCCCACTTAACATCCTCGGCTATAACCACCAAACGACGTTTCATCAGAAAAATCAATTTTTGCGTACGTTAGCCTCTACCGCGCATACGTAAGATCCTTTCGCACCTTTCGATGCATTTCTAAAATTCACGTTATGCACGCAAACGAAGCCATCATCCCATCGGTCGGAGAAATACACTTAGGAGAACTGTCGAAGGTGAGTCAGGTGAACCGGCGCGAAAGTCAACCGGTAGTAGTAGTACACGGTAGCTGCTTTCTAATTGCGAGTAATCTGCTGTTCGATTACACGCTGCGTGTGAGCCATTAGTGAGCGTGGATGACCAGGAAGATCTACATTTTTACGTTACGCTTGGCACCGCATTGTAGTAGATTGTGATGTGTGTCTAATAAAATTGTCGAATGTTGTCCATTATGTTGTTAACTTTGTGTGGTTGAAGTCTTTTCCATGACGTTTGATAAGTTCTAATTTTTCTTTTATATGTATAATTTCTTTTGTTAATAAATAATCAAAAATATTGTTTATTTCTGCTAGTTTCACGTTTCAAAACTGTTTCTTTTTTTCAAAACTATAAAGTTAATTTGGCATGTCTTCTGTATTACTGAGGGACCAAAATTTGCCTATGGTTTCTTGTAAAATTTAACGAGATGCGACTTGAAGAATGAGTAATAAACTCTTGCGCAGATTGGTTGATTTCCATACTAATTGCACGGATGTTACGGAATACACAAAAAAAATTTTCGCAAAACAAAAAAATTAAATGCTCAGAGGTTATTTTTCTGCATTCAAAATTATTTTCTTTTGTTAAATTTACTTATTTGGAAATAATCATGAATATAAAAAAAGGAATAGAGATATTGAATTTGAAAATTTGATATCTCAAAGTATGAGCAAAATATATATAAAAAATTTCTTTCTTTCCGTAAAATTTCTTTTAACTGAAATAATAAAATTAAAAAGAAATCATTTATATTGTATTATTCAGATCACATGTTTAGTTGATATTGTAAATACAACTTTAATTTAAATTAAATCCAAAGCCATTCGTTAAAAATTTTATGTAAAAGAGTATTTATTTTTTCATTTTTAAAAAATATAAGAGTGGTAATCAAAATGTAAATAAAAAAATACACAATTTAAAAAATCAATTACTAAATTTTACAGATAAGATAAAAAATAAAATTCAAAATGCCTTATTTTATGACATATCTATTTCAATTTTTACTAGTGCACTAAAATAAACTAAAGTATTTTTTGTTATGTTATCTTTTGTTGTTTATCTTGTGCGATGATAAAAATTTATGCAAAAATATAAAACGTATATTTTTAAAAATATTTTATAAAATTTTTTATAAAATAATACAATACAAAATTTTAATCCTTATTCAAAAGAGTCAATAAATTATAAACTATTAAGACATTTATAAACAAAAAACAATACTTTTTATTTGTTTCTTTAAATAAAGAAAGATCGTTGTATTTCTTACGAAAATTCCTAAAATAATTTCCTTCCCAATTCTAAGTTACAAAAACAGAACGGCCAATGAGAAAAATTTTACGTTTTTAAAATCCCCGACGATTAGATATTCAACCTATAAAATCCATACGAAACACCATAAAACCATTTACACTAAACACATTTTCCAAGAGCGTCGATTCGCCATTCGATCTCAACAACGCAAGCGCGACTTTTTACTCTCTCTCTCTCTCACACGCGCGCATACAAAAAAAGCACATTACATCGAGAAATCGTACGCCGGTATTCGCTGTATAACGAAATTTCACGCAGCGAATACGAAATTTATCATTGCTCGGAGCGTAAAATCGAAAGAGTTTACACCGAGGTCATATAAAAAGCCGCAGGAAACTTCTTAGCGATCTTGTGTAAAGGAGCGGTGCAATATTTGCATTTTCTCTTTTTTGTTTGTTTTGCGTGCCGTTAATGATCGAAGGTAAATCGACATTCGCATTGTTCGGAAAATAATATTGACAAAAAATTGCCAATTACTTTTGATACTGGTGAGTTTAAACGAAAGAAAAGTGCGAAATTGCTTTTATTTAATACGTTGCAATTATTTTATTTTGGTCGCGATGCAAAAATATTTTAAATAATTTAACAATGGCGTTATTAAGAGAGAGAGAGAGAGAAAGCATATTTTAAATCTAATGACCAGCACTATAATAAAATAATTGTTTCGTATTTAAAAAATTAGTCTTTCGACGCATTAACTGGTTAAACAAAAGTTGAAGTTTCGTAGTAAAACGTAGAAAAACTTTATGGTTTTAAACGCTTCGGCTAGTTAAAAAAAAAAATTTTATGGATATTTAATTATTTCAAGCAATAGCAACTATGAAAATGCTATATGCACTTAATAAATAACAAATCTATGCCAAACATTTCGCAAACGAAAAGTAAATAAAAAAAATTGAAGCAATAAAGAAAATAGATATTTCATACGTTAAGCATTATAACTTCTATACATTTAAAAATTACGTAACTAATTGACCATCACTTTTTGAACGCGTATCATGACGCGTGCAAAAAGAATTTTAGTATTCATAATTGATAAACACGCGTAGAAATTTAAGCTCGAGCGTTATTAAATTCGTGAATATTAAAAAAAAAAAAAAAAACCTAGACTTATTTATCATAACTCGAGTCGTTCCGGTAGTAAAAGGTGTAAAATCGTTTGAGATGCTGTACGGATTGCATAAACTTATTTCGTACGTATTTCGTAATTACTATAAAAGAATATATGGGTGCACAAATTGATCGTCTTCTTTTTTAAAAGATCGACTTTTTAGTCTCTTTCGTGAATATTTATCGTCGGTATAAATAGTCGATTTATGATCTTGTAACATTGTAGACGATTTAAAAATTTATTTCGGACGAGCAAGTGTAGCCATGTAAAACGAAATTCTCCGACGTACATTCAATCTGCAATGAATTTGTTCTTTCTAAATCAAAGCTCTCGAAGATGTTAACAAATGTAGCGTGGGATTTTGATCATCTTTAATACGTTTATGTATTCAATTGTATATTCAACAAAATCATATTTATGCTAAGAAAAAAAAATATATAATTATACCTATATTTAATTCAAAAAACATGATTGACTTCTACAAAATATAAAAAACATTAAAAATTTAGAGTTGCTATATTTTTAATGTTTTTTTTTTTTTTTTTAAGCTAATGTATATTATAAATAAAAATATCTGTTTTTAATATAAAAAGAAAAACTATAAAAAAAAAGAAAGATTTTAAAATGTTGATACCTACCTTATGCTTGTGCTAGAAAAAAGTGCTAGAATTTCATTTACTATTTCTGAGAAAGTTTTATTAAAAAAAAAATTTGTAAGCTTCAAACAAATTGGATTACAAATGTAAATTATACACATAAAAAATTCTATTTGATTATCTACATAAAAAAATTAAAATGCGTGAAAATAATGTAGAATAATAAATTTGATGATATAAGAATAAAATAATGTTAAATATTTTATATTTATTTTGATGATTAATAGAAAGAAGAATATTTAAAATAATTCACTTTAAAGCTTATTATATTAGATTATTTTCAAAGAAAAAATGCCCCTCCACAAAAGGTTATTTATTTTATAATAGTTAAAAAAAAAAAATTATTAAATTCAGATATTACATACTTGAAATTTTCAACTATGTTTTACATACGATATTTTAATTATCAACTCTTTCGAATGCATCACATTCAAAATTTACGTATTTTTAACGCGTTACTTTTCAACATACATAATTATACACTTTGCTAAATTTGCTTAAAAAAAAAAAAAAAAAAAAACATTGTATTGTTATAGCTTCTATTTTACTTAATAATCAAAGATGTCCTAATCTTTTTTACAAAGCATTATACATTTTAACGGCAACATAGATAATACTTAAATTTTTTTAATTTTTACAGAAACATTTGTGAAAATAACAATCTGTTTAAGAATTACTAAAAACTACTTTTAAGATTCTTGCAAAATACAATTTTAGAAATTGCACTTCAATAATAGCCTTACTGATTCATTATTATATCAGCTGAATTATGCAAATTTATACAAATGAATTTTCAATATTTCATTTCGTATACATACATACGTATGTATATATTTGTGATAAGTATAATAAACTATTTACTTTTTACTATTTGATTTATCTTTTAAAAAATTATTTTAAACAATTAAAAAAAAGTTAGCCTTAAGAAAAAAATGTTATACTTCGATATAATAACATCTCAAATTACTAAAAGAAAATCATTCGAAACTTAATTCAATTAGAAATCTAAATACTCAAAGCTATTGCACAAAACAAATAAAATCTAAAAAAAGCAGTCATTAACCGGCATCTCGAGAAACTAACCGATCAAAGCATTAACTCGTACATCTTCATTGTCAGTAAATCACATTCAGCTCTCTCTCTCTCTCTTTCTCTCTCGCTCTCTCTTCCTCTTTTATAACGCAGAGAAATCAAAAACGACAACGGCACTTTTAACTTTCGTTCAGCGGGCAAAGCGTTATTTCCTTTGTAGACGGGAAACACCGCGTGAAACATTGCCCCGAAGCCGACGTGTAAGCTACACCGCAGAGTTTTCAAGGTTGTTGCACTCATCGCCGTAGAGATAAATGCGTGCCATTCCGTCGAGAGAAAGTGTCAAGGCAAAGCGGCTAACGCATCCTTTTGCTTACGGGCGAACTTGATGCAACCTTAAAAGCCGGATGAAATTTACAAGGATTAATGTTGTATTTAAATAATATGTGACAAGATTAGCGATTTATCTTAAAAAATAAATAATTTTTTTTATTAAAAATCAAGCAAATTTTATATTTTTCGTAATAAATTACCTCAATGGCAAGAACTTTTTCAACGCGTTTTATTTATTTATTTATTTTATTTTGTTTTGTTTTCTCAGAAAATAGCCAATTTAATATACTATATTACAAATATTACTTATCCTTTTTATTTGAAGGATTATTTTAAAACTTTGTAAACATTCATCACTTGAGTAAACGATTTTATCCGCATACGCTTTTATTGTATTCGTTTCATTTGCCAGTATGCATTATGCATGTCATTTAAGTAAAAAGATTTTTAGTTTAAAGAATTCATTAAATATTGATATATTTTATATAATAAATGTATAGTTAAATGTAGTTTTAACTGAGTGTTTTACTAAAAAATAATTTTACTAAATTGTTGAGATTACAAATATAATTTTTTTAATGTTATTTTTAATTTTGCAATAAAGTTTAACAAAATCCATAAATAAGACAAATTTTTAATAAGTAGTTCACAATTACTTTTGCATATAAAATTAAGTTTTCAAGGAAATTAAAAAAATTTTTCATACGTAGGAACAAATCTATCAAAATACAATATTAGATGGAATTTTCGTGAGATGATGGAGTATATAAACGAAACGTCAGGCAGTGCTTAAATATCATTAGATTAAAAGAGGAAGAGGAGAAAGAAAGTAGAATGCGTAGGCACACATAAGGTATGCAGAGATGAGTGGACCACTTTTCCGTCTTCGAAGATACAAGTTTATACCCGGAGGGGACATTACGACCCAGATGACACGGCCCAAATATCCGCGGATGACGTGTCACGTTTCACCGTCGTCTCACTGGCATTCGAATCCCGCTTTGTAATCCACGTGTCTTTCTCGAGCTCTCGCTATCAAGTGAGAGTTTACTTCATTTACGCGTGGAATTCGAAAATTTACTCATAGTGGAAGACACGCGTGTCGTATACGAAATTCTTTTTTTTTGAGATACTCGAAGCCTCTCAAAAGCTGGTCAAGTTTTATTTTGCCAAGGATGGAAATTGCCCGAAAGATCGTTTATTATCGTCTTTATAAAAAGTTTCGTGGCGTTGAGTATCTCGAGAATTGTTAAGAAAATCTATAGCAGCGAGAAATTTATGCACATATTAGAAAATTTTTCACTTTTAAAACTGGCAATCTTCGCTCAGACTGAGATACGAGAACGTGACAGGTGTGAGAATTTAATGAAATAAGTGGTGTGTATATCTCGTAATTTTGTAATTGCTTAGGTGCAGCACGAGAAATTGTCGTACATTGACATCGAAAGTATTTTCTATCGAAATTTTTAAAAGACTACATCTTGTATGCATTAATATGAATGAAATTATTTTTTTTTTTTTTTTTAATTGTACTTTTATTTTTTGCATTAACAATTGCACAATTTTTTTTACGACATTTAAAAAAATATTAAAGTTTTTCTTGCAAAATTGATGACTTTATCAAAAATGCAATTCTCTTCAGCAATTCTTTCTTTTAAAAGCAAATTTTTAATTTTTACTAAAAAAAAAGTATTTTTTTCTACTCAATGTTATGCAAAAAATGTTACCGTTCGCTTATTTTTTTCTTTTTGATCTATATTATCGAGCTCGATTCAATTTATTTTATGAAATTGTTTTGAATGCTTCTTTTTTTCCTTTTTTTTTTTTTTTTTTTTTTTTTAAATATGCGTACATCAAAATTGTTATGGAAATTTAGTTACGTACACAAACATTCACTCGATGCATTTTTTTGAAACATCGCAACGCGATAAAACAAAAATATTTATTTTAAATTTTGATAAATAAAAATAAAAAATTGTCTTTGTATAAAATTAATCCATTAAATATTTTATACGTAAAGATTTCAAAGATTATAACAAAGCAAATTTAAATAAAAAAAGTTCGTCTTAATTCCAAACGTTTCAAACAAAACATAGCGAAGTTCGTGAACGATGTGTTAATTACGAAATGTTTCCATATACTTTAACAATCTTTCCGACAAAAAAAGTAAAACTCATTCATCGTTTCCCACACTCGGTACACGAAGCTAAATCGAGCGTGACATAATCAAACATCGCTCCACTTTATAATCTCGAAACACTAGACAACATCAATTTCAAAGACAATCGCATAAATCGCGAACAGTCTAAGTACATACACATATATATATATATATATATTATATGTGTACACAAACGTATATATACGTATATATATTTAGTTTACATCTTCCTCAAGTGCATATATAAGCCAACATCGAAAACGAAGGCCTTCATTGATGGATTCACACGCACCGACGAGCATTGATCTCTACCACAATATATATATATATATATATATTATATACATGTATACATGTTGGGGAACGTGTGTATAAAATACATCAACGAATCCGATTTCACGCTCCGTATAGTTAGCGGCTATATAACGGAAGGAGACGAGTGGCTCAGACGCAATATTCCGACCTATAGAGAAAGAGAGAAAACGGTTTACCGCGTACACTTACATTTACTTTATTGGAGATTCCTCTTGAGATATGTGTATGTATGTTTGGTTTATGTGGATTGGATTGTATTGGTATACTGATCGACACAACTTAAACTTTCTTCGATACCGGAAGGTTGATAAAATTGCTTTAAATTATTTAATGCAAGTGTTTTCCGAGTAAATAATGTTACGAATATGAAGAATTTGAATGATTTTATTACGATATTGATTGTATTTATTTAATAGCGGCGATTTTTATATTTTCAATATTAAAATAAGTCTAAATATTATGTTTTAATAACAAAATTCTTTCGGAATTAAAATAACATTCTATAAATATAAAAAAAATAACCGAAATATTTTTTTAAATTTACATCGTAATTTAAATTTTCATAAAATCCATGTTTTCAAAACCTCTATATATATTTATTAAAATAACATCCCATTTCAACTGATTGGATACCGTGAATTTTCAACAATTTAACGCGAATTGCTCGAACGGTGTATTTAAAATTTAAAGATGGCAAAAGCATAATCGGCTGTGTGAGTTTAACGGGTGTACGTATGTTCGAAACGCAGCGCAACGCGAAATATTTTCGCGAGATGCGGAAATCCTAAATTCGACCATGCGTTTAGAATGATTCAAATTTTTCGAGTTTTCACTTGACGAAATTTTTTACCGAATGCTATTGTATTTTTTTAAATGATTAATCTGAACCTGTACAATAGAACAGGTTTTATTTAATTTATTTATTAAACAACAAATTTATGCTTTATATTATTTACATTAAATTTAATATTTATTTCGATCATTCCCATTATTTTTTATTAAAAAATCATCTCATCGATGTAATCTTAAAAGATTATTAAAAAAATGAATGAAATTAATCTACAATATCAGCCATCGTTTACTATATCTAAAATTGAAAAATTCAACTTATTCTACTATATGTTAGATATAGTATGCATTTCCTCATAGTAAATTCTTAACCTTCCCTTTCACGTATATCTAAGCGCGGAAAAATCTCGTGTAAAAAGACAAAAAGAAAAAAATGACGACAGGGTGAAAGTATTGCATCGTCTCGAATTTCATCAATCAGCTAATCTCGCAGAAATCGACTGCCGATCTCTCGATGTACACTTCTTTCAGCAATACACCACCAGCTCATTATCGTATATTGGGCATTATCTTTGGCGATACGGTTTATTACATGGATATACAAAAGATCGTGATGCTATGTGTGTATGTGTGTTGTGCAGTTGGGAAAAAAAAAGAATTAGGGATGAAATTATATACACGGCTCTTTGTACTTTGAACGCACACTCACGAACGCAGGAGAGCACGCGCGCGCGCGCGCACACACACACACACACAGTACACATGAAAACTCCGCGGCCTTGTAGAAAACGAGCGCAGAGTGTTAAGATTCTCGAAAATGCGACGGTAAGCCGCGCTGCGCCTGCGACCACGTAAACGGTAATTTGTTCAACTGCTCTTTCTCTCCGAGAGTTTAGCGAAGAGAGCTTATGCAACCAGTGGCACGTCGCTGCATCTCGCTCGAATCTTTTTGGCCTTGGAATTTTGTGGATTTGGCGTGCATGTAGATGATAGGGGTTAATCTTTATTTTACGTTGTGAAATTGAATACCTCTTTTTTTTTTTTTAACTTAGTTCCTTTTGTTTTGAAATTGTATAAATTTAATTTTATTGCAAAAATATTACTCGTTATAATAAAAATATTCTTTGAGATTTATTTGCTCAAAATAGTGATGTTTAAAGAAGCTTAGCTTATTGACAAGAAAACTTTCACCAAGTAAAATTCAATATTACGTAAAATCTATACTATGGTACTTGTACTATCAACTGCAATTTACAATGTTATTAATTATAGTTTTTTTTTTTTATACATATTTTAAAACGATAATCGTTGCCCAATATCTATTTCATATTTGTTGTAAAACTATAAATTATAGAAATACTATTTTATTAGCACGTGCTAAAATAAATATAATATTTTTTGTATATACAATAAAATTTTTTATTCATCCAATTCGTTTTCTTTAACCCTTCCTCAATCTGTGCCATGCGAGATTTCACCCAGTAAACGAATCAAACATCTTCTCATTTTCTCTCTTCTATTGCCACAGTCCGGTATATGTCGTTTATACATATACAATATATATATATATATATATATATATATATACACAGGCATACACATTCATAACTCTACGTAAGATGCTACAGCTGAGAATGAAGCGACGGGATCAGAGCCGAGCAAAAGAATTCTATTCACGAAGCTTCTTCCTCCTGGAAATTGATTCCTCGCGTCGCGTTATTTATCGCACGCGCTTCCTTCCCCATTCCCTCTCCCTTGCACGGACTGATTTAAAGGGTTGACAAATTTATCAAAGCGCACATGACGCGATTTTCGATAAACGTTGTATACATGTATATATATATATATATATATCCGTCGCGATTCCTGAAGAGAAGTCGCCGAGATTTTTTGCCGGATTCGCTTTAAGTGATTGTATTCGATGAAATTGATAAACGATAAGTCGGATGTATCGTCGCTTGAATTATTTACGTATAATTTTTATTATTTTATGAAAGAAATAAAGCGATGCCTTATGTTCTTGTAAATATTCCGTTTATATAAATGGACCATAAATATAAAAAAGTTTTGTGGGAAAATCAACGTGGAAATGTACGAGATTGTTGTATTATAGATTCAGTTTTGGATTTTGTATACAAATTTTTCAAAGATTTTTAAGAAGTTTTTTTATCACGAAGAATTATAAAAGACATAATTTTACATTTTTCAAAAACTTTACAATTATTTATTTAGTTTTTTTAATTTTACAAACTGACACGAACTTCAATTATTGGTTGTGGTGAGCCGTAAATTATTTATTCTTTACGAGCTTGAAGTGAAAACAACATTAACTATAGAGAAAATTTTACGTTTAAGTCATGACGCTTCAGTTTTCACTTTTAAATTTAAGAGAAGATTCTTTACTCTTCTGTATGCATTTTGTGAATAATATTTCATCGAGTTGTGTAAATTATTATTTTTAACAAAAATTATAGTCATAGTAAGGATAAATTTTTAACGATAATAATATGTCTTGCCGTAGAGAACAAAATAATAATATTTAAGAAATTATCTTTTTATTTTAATTTTTAAACATTTTAGAATTATAAAAAAATGCAAAACTTTCTTAGTGATAATTTCCAACATAATTGTTAAATTTTATTATGCAAATTGTTCATAAAATTTAAAAACGCTTAAACGCAAACTCTTCTTAAGCACCGCTCCACCGTTACGCCAGCATCCATTAATCTGCCTTTAAGCATCTGAATAACCGTCGATAATCGCGCTACATTTCAAATCCCAGTAAACCAGCAAAAAAACATACCTAATGACGATTACATACAAGCGACGGCATAACCCGGTACATAAATTATCGTAATCGCACATATCCGATGAACGGTCGGCGCATCTTAATTAACGTATCCAAATTCTCGCGCGAGTTTAAAAAATTTGGTAACCTAGGGCGGCGCAACGAGAACGCTCGAAACCGAACGGCCGTATTTGTGCTAACTACCTACGAAGAACGTCCTACGGATGTACACACGTATAAGATACACGAGTGTGCGTTACGCAACGTAGATTATTCGTTTGGGCTGCAAGCGCGCGCGTGGAAAGTAAATTACGCGCTCGGGCGAAGGTAAAGTTTTAGTGCGCTATGGTACAGTTACAGTTAAAAGTATGAAGTAATTTTAACGTTGCCTAACTTTGTCGAGAGAGGAACGATGGACGAGGAAGTTATTAATGGATTGGTGTATACGATGCCCGATAAGTGCGCATTTATTAATTCGCTAATATATGTTGTGAAAATTTTTACACTTAACCGTGAGAGAAACGTGAAAATTATATAACTTTATTAGATGCTACAGAAGTATATTTTAATATTGTAGAATAAATGTTAAAAGCAGAGAATGTAATATATTAAAATTAGATTATATATTAAAGATAACGAAGGCAGAGGCTGGAACAGCAAAAAAAGAAAAGAGAAGAAAGTTTGAGAAAGACACTGTGGAGAAGAAAAGGAAAACCAAAGATGACAATCAAACCGAATCACATAAAGCAAGGTGAGATAGCTAAATAAGGTGTGCAAGGTAACGATTTTGTCGCTGAAGATTTAAAGTTAAAAAAGGTGGTTCAATATGAAAAGATATAAAATACTAAAACTCGTCATCATTCTAATAATACAATAATACTCATAAGTAGTAAGTGGATGTTTAAGGAAAAACCTTCACAAAGAAAATATATTCATTTAAAACTCGAAAACTTGTATCGCTCTTTCAATATCGAAATCACCACAATTTTACTCGAATCCACATATAAAATATTAAAAACAAAAAGAGTTTCGAGGTAAACATCCTACACGAATAAATGCGTAGATAAATTTTATTTAAAAATTAACAATATAAATTAGCAACGTAGACCGACGAGCGTATGAGATGCGTAGAAAATCTTGCATTAGTATGATAATTTTCCCGAGTCAGAATATGGAAGATTGAAGAAGGACGATGGAATCTGTATAAAGCAGAATTATTTCGGAGGCGTTAAATAATACACGAAATCTCAGTCGGTTTTAAAATTACGTAGGAAGCATTTTAACGTATTATCTTTCTCAACGCAACTTACACGCTTATTACGGCAAGTGTATGAGCTAACGTATCCACACACGCGCTCGATTTAAAGCGGCGCACCCAGGACGACACGTGCGCTTCAAAATTAGCGCCGAGATTTTCGAAACGCAAACTTTTAACATTTTAACATGCACGCGTTTACAAAAGCCGAAATATTTGCACTTTCTCCTTGCCGTAATCTCCTCGTACGCGTTCTCGCTATGGTCATCTTCGATAAATTTATGTTGTTTGCGCGACGAGGAGGATACATAGAAAAGAGAAATTTACGGATGAGAATATAGCAAAGAAGTTTGTAGAAGCTTCCAATGAATATTTTTTTTTTTTTTTGTAAACGTTAAAATATTACTAATTTTTAAATAATCAACTGTTAATAAAATTGTAGTAATAACAATAAGTTTGAAAATCACTATTTTATTTTTATTTAGTAACATTAATATAAAAACAAAAATATTCATATAAATAGGTAGCTTATTAGAAAAATCATTGAAATCTATCATTAATTATATTAATGTTGATTTATAGTTTATAAATTCTAATACTCCTAAAATCTAACAATTGAGGTAACTAATTTATCAAATTTCTTTGTTAATCTTCTGTTAGCTTGTAGCTCTATGAAAATATATACAAAAAACTTCCGTCATTTTGTAATTCGATTCTCTTTCATTTTCAATTATATACATTCGATTATATTATAAAAAATTTTACATATCACTTTGTAATAAAGGCGGAATAATAAATACACTCCCGTCATGATCTTATGTTAGTCGTCGAAACACCAAATATAATTAGAAATGATTCATCACTAACATATCGAGAATCTTGTGCGGCTAGTTTTATGTTGCGGCATCGAGTAATTTGATTTTTTTTTTTTTTTTTTTCTTCAACGATCAATGTGTATTTTCATGCGGTCAAAAAACTGTTCCGACCAAAATTCCGAACACACCGGTTAAAAGTCAATGATAAACATCATGATTAGTCGCAATGTTAGATTAAGAGATTGGAAAAATTAAAAAAAAATGTAGAAAAAAAAAAGTAAAAAAGATTAATGAAAGCATTGTGCGATCATCGAATGTTTCTGCATTTATAAAGAAAAATGTATCAATTTTATTTTTTTATTAATATAAAGATGATATTGAATGTAAATCTATAGACCGATTTTGAAAATTTATATGGCATCTTTATAATAATAAATAATTAAAGACGTACATAATTCTGTTATTTACTTTTCCTTCCAATCATAACCACTAATAGTAATTTAATTACTTGTCATTAAAAAACTTACAAAAATAAAAAATGACGCCACAAAAATATATCCGAATCCATGGTTATAAATCATGACTTGTATTTTTGAAGTTACAAAACGACAACTTGTTCTTTCACTTAAATAATTACTTTATACTTCCTAATTGCCATTGGAAGAAAATTGAAAATCCAACATTTTACATTTTTCCTTGTTTATACATTATAAAATTGACGGTTAAAAATTAATTTATATAAGCAATATTTTAAATAGCAAATTTATATAAGCGCCCTGAAATATTTTTTTTTTTTTATGCAAGAATATCATTGTGAAAAAAATTAATCAGGATAGAATGAAACTAAAGTTGGCATATTTCTGGAATTTTGTGGTGAACCGAAAAATAAATTGAAGTTTTCTAAAGATTGATTCGGATTTTGAATTGAAAGCGTTTTATCGCGTTATATAAAGCCATTGTTAACAAAAATCTTTACAGCAACGCTTAAACAATATATAATATACAACTTGAAAAATATAAATTTATGCGCAATATACGCACAACTAAATAAACAAAATTTTAAATCTGATAATAGTTAGATTCTCAGATCATCGATAACCCTTCCACCAAAGCCTCTCCAACAGTCCCACAAAAATCAAAGCGAATCGAAAAGATAACTGACCTCCATCTAAAAAGTGAAAGGGGAAAAAAAAAGAAAAGGAGTATCAACTGTAACGATCGAAAGAAAAAGTCACGCGCGCATCATCCGCGGTAAACCCGCGCGACCGCAAAGTCGATTCCCGTGTTAAAGAGAGAGAGAAGAGAGAGAAAGAGAAAGAGAGAGAGAGAGAGAAAGGCTAAAGCTAGCCGCGCGTCTCTCATTTATCTCATTATTCGAAAGTGCCGGTAATACTCGCTTGTATTAGGAAGGAAGAGTACACACGAAATAAGTTCTTTATAATCGTTTTCAATATTGGCCAAATATGCGTTAGACTTATTCGCGAAGATTTGCGTAAGCGTTTATGAGCGACGGTCGATTGAGCAAGATGAACTTTTCTTTAATAATCGTGAACGAAAGTATAAAAATATACATATATATATATCGTGTTGACCTAAGTGAATTCGACAAGAATTTAGTATATTTAACTGTTCATTGTGACTCATCGCTTTCATCGCACTCGTACTCGTATAATTGTAATGCTAGTTTCGTATTGTATCTACAAATAAAACATTGTAATCAATAAAGAGTATTGGAAAAAAATCGTTTCGTAAGAATTTTTGATATTGTATATACAAAGAAATCATTCTGTTGTTAATTAAATTAAAAGTGCCGCTTTGACAACTGTATGTAATGGAAACTAATTGTATTTAATAGAGTCGTTTATTAAAAGTTCCGGTTATATAATTTGATTTTTAAAAACTCACTGAATATTATTGATCATTTAGAAAGACTTTTGAAGACATGATGGTTATCTAATTTTAATGATTTAATAAGTTACTTATCATCGATTAAGATTGTTTATTTTATTAAATTTATAGTACACGTTAAAAAAAAAAAAAAAAAAAAACTATTTTTATTGAAATTCTCAAACAATTATTTATCTTTGTAACATTTAATTACTCAACTAAAAACACCTTGGGACACTGGCAAGAAATTTTAAGAACATATTTTAAAAATGCTTGCTATTAAATTTACAAGCAATAATTATTACTTCACCATTTAAGACAATAATTACGACTCCAGCTAAGCGCGAATTCGTTTATGAAAAGATTAACGATGATTTATCTACCCGATCGAAAATAAAAGCATTACAGCCATAATGTTGTTATTTTTACATTTGCCAACTTGGTTGAAACTTTCTCCAAATCGAATCGCGACGATGAGTTCCGCGTGCGTCGACTAATTTACGGTGACGCATTGCCGGCTGTACTTTTTTTTTTTCGTTACACATTCACTTGCACATTTATGCGAGGCCTTTCAGGAAATGGACAATAAATGTAAACGTCTCAAGGTATTTGATAGAACAAATCGCCTTACCGGTGATATTGTCTGTATATAGTTAATTCGACTAATCTTGTGACATATCTAATTTTTTTTTGTTAGTCCTTTGAATACTAAAAAAAAAAAAAGGATATGGTTTACGGAAATTAAATATAAATTAAATATAAGATGTAGAAATATATAATTAGATAAAATGAAGTTTTCTCGTAACATTTTAATAATAGGAAATCCAGATTTATAAAAAATAAAATATGAAATTATTTAAATGACTTTAGAATCGACAACAGATGGAAAACTTTATGAAGCGTTTTTACGATTCATAAATAAAGTTACTGTAAAAACAATCGTTGAATATTTTAAATTTTAATTTCTTACCTGTTTTCGTAATAAAATTATTTATGTGTTGATTTTATTCACTTTAAAACAATGTATATGTATTGAAAAATTATATTAACTTTTGTTATGCTAAAAATATAAAAAAATATTTAAATTAAAATTAAAAAGTAGTTCAGAATCAAAATCTATTTAATTTTTTTAATGAAGCTTATGTATATTATTTACATATTTATGTACTTTTTTCGAAAGATGTTTGAGTTGTAATTAAGTTATTTTTTTTTTTATGTATTACTAATTTCTATCATTTTATAATGATTAAATTTTATCCAACAACAAAGATAATTGAATTTTTATCGAAACAATTTACACCCGCAAAAGTAACGATAACGAAAAGGAAAAATTGAAATAAATTAAAAAGAACAATATATAGTATGTTTATTTTCCGTCTAATGATTCCCCGATCTAACAATATTCTTCATTTTGTATTTTAAGATAAACGAAGCGATAAAATGTACTGAATATCACAACATTAATACAAAAATATAATTGTCGCTTTTTTATGCCTCATCTTATTGCTCAATTTATCTTTCTCTTTTTTTTTCGAATTTTTGTGAATCTGTAGTTTATAAAATCGCATACAAACACGTCGTTTGTTACTTTTTGAAAATTTTTTTTCACCAATTTATAAAGTCATTATAAAATAAAAAATTTATTCCTACTTTAATCAAAACGTACCCAAAGTATCTCAAAGAGCACAAGAAGCGAAATACAATTTGCACTTCTTGCGCGTCACGTTTCTCGCTTTACGACGAGTTCTCCAGCTCTCCTTATAAGTCGTATCATTCGCTGAGATTCGAAATAACGTCTTCTGTTTCTTTATTAAGTGCGAATGAAATTCTTGGTGAGCGTGGAAAAAGGGCGAAATACCTCGGTTAAAAAGCCGCATGACCCGTCGGAACTTTCATTTTTCTCTTATCCTCGAAATGAAATATTTCTGACTCTCTCTCTCTCTCTCTCTCTCTCTCTCTCTCTCTCTCTCTCTCTTTGTACACGGATTGCAGAGCGTGCTCGAGTTAGATTCGTCGGGGCGATATCAAATTCAAAGTTCGGACTTTAAAACAGAGCTGGTTGTCGGTATACGGCTGCCGGTATAAGGAACGCCGTTAAAGTAACTCTCTTTCTCTTTTGTTTTGTGAGCGCCGTTTGTCTGTAATTGAAAGCGCTTTGCTTGGAGAACTCGTTGCTCCTGATGATGCAGCTACTGCTGCTGTTGCTCTTCTTGCTTAGTTATTGTTTTGTACGGTGAAAGTTTTTTAAAGAGACTGCTTTTTAGTTTATTGCTCATTCTATTTTTTTTTTTTTTTTTTTTTTTTACGAAAGATTCACTTTAGGTTTTGCGGAGTACTAATATTGTTTTCGCACCAACGCAATTCCTGCTTCTTTTTGTAAATGTGGCTATTTAATTACTTTAAGATCACTTTTAGAAGAATTAGAGTTACCATAAATTGATTTATTGTATTTCCAAATTACAGACGCAGCTTATTATTTCTTTGAAATTTGTACGAGGAAATTTTTATCAAAAATTAATAACATTAAATTTACTTACTTTTATCTATTATTTAAAATTACTTATATGGTTTTATTATTAAAAAGAATTGTAAGTAGCTAAACCTTCTATTTTTCTTAGCTAAAATAAAATTTATATAACTGCTTATTGTAAATGTAATATGATTGTTTATTTATAATTTAATCAGTATAAATGAATTTCTTTATCCGTCCTTAAATTTTATACCGAGTAATATATTTGAAACACGATTAAAAAATAATTTATTTCGATTCTCCAATTTCTTTAATGTAATAGCGTTCCTGCATAATGGGTGAAATTTCATAAATAATAATAATGACAACAAAGCTTAATTAACCTCATGATGGAAATAGCGTAAAGATGCCTGGAGCTAAGCCGAATTTTCGGAGAAAAAAGAAAGTGTTCGATCGCCTCTGGTTGCTAGAATGTAGGCCGATTGAGATCATCTACACGGAACCAATTAAATATCACGATTGACTCGGAAATTGGTTATTAATTTTTACGATTGATAATATTAAGCACAGGTCTTATAATGTGTACATATTACCGATAAGAATTTTAGTCAAAGTTTGGAAAGCGTAGACTAATAATTTTTAATTATTTTGTTAATAATCCAACGATACAGCTTGCGATACAAATTTTTCTTATATATATATATATATATATATATATATATATATTTTATAATTAGGTAGGAATCTGTAGAAAAAATGATATAGAAAGAAAATAGATACTATACAAAATGTCTTAATTTAACTTAAAAAACAATCCTATTATCCTGTATAGATATAATACTAGAAAATTTGAGCTCAACAAAAGTTTCCTCGGGAACTATTTCAGAAAAATATCATCGACAAAATCATCGAATAATAATAATAAAAAAAAAAGTACCAACGAAACGTAACCGCACGCGTGACGTGAACGAAAATAGTTCTCAGGTCAATACGTGACTTGTTACGGCGTTTCCTGCAAAGCATAAATACTCCGTATGAACGCAAAAGCTTAATACGCGCGGCCAAGTGTGAGCCACGGATTTAAGAATTAAGCGTACGTGTTCGAGGCACACGTGATATATAGTTACGTGAAATTTCATAATTGCGCCTTGATACCTATAGGTCTACTTAAGAGGTATATACCCGTAACTTAATTTCGTGATGCTCGATGCCGAGCGAAATACGCGCAAGCTGTCGTAACTCGAAGAGTTAACGACGAATATACGGCTATACACGTGAACTGCTTTTTTTTTCTTTTTTTTTTTTTTTTTTTTCTTATTTTGAAAAAAAAATAAAGCACAGTTGTATAAGCAAGAGTGTGAGAAGAAAAGAAAATGAGTTTCGGGTAAAGTACAGATCACGTAAGATTATTAGTGGTACGCGCTAAAATTAAATTCTTGTGAAATGAGAAACTAATTCGAGAAATATTTTATGCGGAAATATCGGTATTTGCTGCGGGTAGTTTATGAATTTTTCGTATAATTTTTAAGTTTTGCGTGTGTAAGCGTAAAACGTAACGTAAAATCGAGCAGAAAAATTACGTGGTTAAAAAATATTTCAACGCATTCAATGAAAATAACCCATGTAAATATAAAACATTAGATATTATCGTTAAATTAAAAAAATTAAAAAAAAATAAATCGATAATTTCTTTTACTGTTAAATATATATTAATAAGCATATTAAGTATTACAAGCTTAATCTTGAAGACATTTATTGAAACAAATATGAGTACTTAAAAGTCAATGGAGGTAAGGTTTTAGAAAATTGTTGTGATTATCCTAATGATATGTATTTTAAACATAATACATAATAATAACTACATAATTATTACATTACAGTAATATTGAGTTTAAAAGAAATAAATATAAAAATACTTATTTTTCAATAACGAAGCTTGATTAATTAAAAAAAATTCCTAATGAAGATACAACTTAATTACAACACGACACGTAAAAAAATCAAATGTACAAATATTATGATTACCTGTCAGTACGTATATACGAATAATTTATTAACTAAATACAAATAGTATACATTGTAGATTTTATAAACGCATCATATGCAATAATTTATATAAGTATTGCTAGCTTAATTAACTTTGACTAAGACTTAGCAATTCTTATCGTACAAAACTACCGACGAAAGCGATAAATATTTATTTACCAGCGCATAAAACTCGCGTTACAACAATGAAACGAATAACGGTACAAGCTCACAGGCACACATCTGCCAACGAGCGCGTTCGTCTCGTCATAACGAAAAATCGCGCGAAATTTCTCCGAAAGCGCGGCCGTACGAAAACGCGATGACTTTCCATATCCTCAATCGGTATATCTCCGCGCGAGCTCGTGCTCGTACCGCTGAAAGTCGAACGCGACTTACGCAGGTGTGTTTTGGGTCGTTGGGACGTTGCGTTCAAGGTCAAAGACACCTGGCGAGATTCTTTTGCGGAAGCGAAATCCGAGGTCGATCCGAGTAGGCTTGAGAAAGTATCGCGCGCGCGTGTATGTATGTGTGTGTACATATATGTATGTATGTATGTCCTGTCATCGGCCGAAAAACCGGTATTTTTGTACTTTCGCAGAGAAAAAGATAAAGAGACGTTTCGGCTTCTCATCGAATGTTTTGTCCTCCTTTTCCCGTTTGTGAATCGGATGCTGAACTTATTATAAGTACGCAATTTGGGTCGATTTCAAATTTTCGTATAAGATAATAGATATTATTTTTTTTTACCTCTTTTGAATTAAAATTTTTCATTCGGATGAAAAGTTTATTGCGATAGAAGATTTTAAAAATTAAAAAAATCAATTTTTCTTTTATCATTATAAGTTGTCGATTTTGAATAAACATTGTAAATGAAATTATGTTTGAAGAGTAAGTGTAAAACTAAAGTTAAATAATACTTTGAAAATTTTTATTTTTTCTATATAAAAGGAAACTCGTTATAAAATTATATTATTTCAATTTTCAATTTCATTTAAAATATATAAAGGCTGAAAATTACATGCACGATGTTAAAAAAAAAAAAGAAGTCTAAATTCCTAAATATATGAATAATCCTAGTACATTGTCGTTCTTTAAAATCTTACTTTCCTCCTTTATTTCATCGCCGTCATACTTCTCGAATCTTACTTTCTTTGCGGCTCTCGTTTGTCCTACATTCGGCCCACGCGTCATTTCTGGCTATAGGCTCTTATACGCGTGGATCTCCAAATACGTAGATTAATGAATTGTTGAATTATCGTGTATTCAATGGTTAATTAATTGAAAGTATAAGTATTGCTGGCATTTAAGAAAAGATTAAAAACGTATATTTAGCGTATGGGAAAATAAGTGTAAATATTGATACTTTTTCTATCAATCATAGTTACAATATTATTAATGAAGACTTTTTTAATAAATGTAACCCAATATTACTTCGATTTCTACCTGAAAAATAATTTTCAGCGTATCATATATTAAATGTCTGCTTAAAAATGAGATTCATCAGTCTTACATTGTAATAATATTTTTTTGCCTTGGTGCGAGAGGTGATTTCCTGCGTTGTTTTCAACCTCAAGGAAGGCACGAAAATTCCTCTCGTAACAGGCTAAAATAATATTTTTCATACTGATGCCTAAAAAACCGGTATCAAAATTGGCATTCCGAGGTTAAAAGCATGAAAGAAAAATTACAGCTACTAGATTCTTTTCTCTGTAATCGTTTTAAATTTGTCGCATAAATTTGGTCTCATTCATGGATTGCTATCTACGGTAAGATACGAATTTAAAAAAAAATTGAAGGCAACACTTTGTATAATGTCGCATGTTTCCTTATGTGATAAACACAAAAAATCAATTTAAGTAAATGAATTTTAAAAGACTTTTTTATGAAATCAAAGTTTACCTAAGCAAATTATTGTAGTGTATTATATATTTAAAATAAATACGACAGATTTTTAAGTTTTTAAAGTTTAAATGAACTATTATTTTAAACTAAAACGTTTGTATTTTTGATATTTCTAATTACTTTACATACAAACTAAAATTTGTCATAAAAAAATATGAAATGTTTTACGTTTAAAAAAAAAAAAAACAAACATTATCTGCAGAATAATTAAAAATAGAAAATAATTTGACTTACAAAAAACTCTCGTGTTAAGAATCGAAAATGGTGCCATATATGTTATATATATATTTGTAATTCATATCTTTACGGAATATTCTACGTAAATATTCTTATTTAATGACCTCAAAATAGTGAAATGAATATTAAAAATTTGTGATACTTTCTTAGCAAAATAAATAACATCTTTTACAGTGATTTATTTTCTATTATAGGATCTACATCTAATTTTTATTCATATTATAATGACATCATTCGTAATCAATAAATTGATAGAAAGCATTGTTTGCATAGATTATTTAATACATCATTTATTAAAATAAATTTCTCGTTTATATTGTAATTAATATTTATTCGTTAATCAGCATTAATTTTTCGAATAATAAATAACATAAAAACTAATAGTCAATATTAGTACTTAAAATATTAAATACTTAAATAAGAAAACAAATAATGTAAAAAAAAAATTTATTCTAAAGTCATTTTCATGAAAGTTTCTGAAAATTACAAAAAAAAAAAAAAATTTCATTACAGTAAATTCAAAATATTTACACTCACTTTTCACACATTCATCATTCTTACGTATAAATCTTCTCTTTCTTTCATCATCAAATCGATCATTGCGATAAAACTCGTTCTTCTTTCTCCATTCTCATTCTCATCAGTGCTTTTTGGATAATCTGATAAACCATAAATGGAAAAAAGATGCCTATACGCTATTTTCGTTCAAACGTGGATTTTATGTAGATCTATGTAAATCAAAGATAAAATAGGAGTAGGTGGAAGTAAATATAACGTTTGAAGTAGATAAACGCAAGTTTTAGTGAAAGTTTAGATAAATTCGTCCATTTGATTTTTAATAAAAGGAGTTTCATGTTTATATTTATTAAAATATGTTTTAAAAATATTATTACATTTAAAATTTTAATTACATATTCAACAACCCAAGATAAATTAGTTTGATTGCATCAAATGATAACAAAAATTTGTATGAAAAAGAAGATTTTGAAAAGTTAAAATCCATAATAATAACCCGTAAAATATCGAACGTTTGTTGGAAAAAGCGCGTACATCAAAATCATGTAACAAAAGACGCGATTGGACTAAGCTACGAGAAGAAAATAAAAAGAAAGAAAAGTACGAGGGAACGTCAAGTAAGAGTGCGAAAACGCGAAAGAAATTGGACTTATATTTATGAAGTATTTGCGCTTGTTCGATTTAAGAGACGAAACTATACGAAGGGAAAAATAATGTGTCCCCTTTTTTCTCTTTCTACCAATCGAAAGGAATCTCAAAAAAGCTTAAACGACCGAAAGAAATAGCAGGACAAATTTAAAGTATTTGAGAGAATGGTAGAATCCATTATTCGTTAACATCTTTTTTCATTTTTTTTTAAATGATTAAAATTATACTATTGCTACATTCTTATAAACTTCTTGTGAATCCTTGATCTTCGTGGCTCAGTTGTCACCGACAAACGCATGCGAATGAAGTATTGCAGCGTATGTACATGATAAAATTAAAAATCGATACTTATGACATATTGACAATTTTAATTCAGTCCAGCTTCAACGACTCAAAAGCAAACGAATTTTTAATTATGTAACTGCACATCATTAATACTGCAAGGGTAATGCGATTATCACGAATTGAAGGTTTGACCTAAATGCAAATGAAAATTATGAAAAAATAAGTTCGAAACATACGTTTGCGTATTGAAAAACATTTAATTTTAAAAAGAATATTTTTTTTTTTCAACTTAACATTATTAAGAAGATTGAATTAAACTGTTTAATAGCCCGTAATTAAATTAGAATTTCTCTTCCACATAAAAGCATCACAGCATGAGGATCTAACTCAACCTTCCATACTCCTCCGCCTCTCAAACACTCTCTTCCTCTTCTTCTCTTTCTCTCTCTCTCCCTCTGGCTAAACTCCAAATCTACTCTACAAGCTTTTTCTATTTCACCCTCTCCTCCATTTTTCCGTTCACATGATTTATCGTTTTATTGCTCGCGCACACATACGCGTGTACACACACACATACATACACACGCGCGTGTCGTATAATACACCGATCGTCTTCTAACGAGAGAACTCGTCGTATAACGCAAACCGGCTGCCGCCAATAAAAGCCGAGGTACACATAAAAACCTCCGTATAAGAGAAGCCGAAGGAGAAGGGGGAGAAGGAGCTTTTAGAGGGCGTAGAGAATTCCTGGGACGAGAGTTTAACATAAAAATCCTATTAGCCGCGACGGGACGCGCTTCCGTGAAAATTAACGAAGCGTCGCGCGGGCCTCCCAGCGAAATATGGAAAGCCGCGCATGAGAACGAAATTATGAGTGGAGAACGTGGGAGAAGAAAAGATAGATTGTGTATTTTATGGAAGAGTATCGTTCTCGAATTCGATGATGATGATTTTAATTCTTAATTTGCATTTTACATGATGAATCTATTGCATTTATATTTTTTAAAAATGCTAACGTTTTGTGAAATTTTTCGTCAATTATTACTTTTGTTTGCATGAAAATTTATTTTTATTAGATTTTTTTTTAATATCTTAATGTATTAAAAGCTCGTATATATATAAGCGTACATATATTTTATTATTCAAGAGTTGATAATAAATAAATAAATCAATAAAAATTATATTAAATTGGATTTATTTAAATTTTAATATTTCGTTTCATTTTATCAATTTAATCAATCGTTCATTTAACCGCAAACAATACCGCGTTAACGCGTTGACAAGGACGACGATACATTTATGCATTGCACGAAACAAAACAGTATTCTGAATGATATGTATCCCTAAAACTGATTAAGTAACTTGATAAACTTTTCGTTCATAATCGCATGCATAAATTCGCAACCTTGTAAGCCTATCTTAAATATTCACAAACTTTCTCGCTAGTTCCTCTGTTATAGTCCCCGGCGTAATCTGTATACCGAAGTCTTAAGTCTTCTTGTAAAATAATGATTGCACTTTATAAATTTGCAAACTTCTGTATGAATTATTATTTTCTTAACTTATAACATTTATATGCATCGTCCTTTTTTTTTAGCTCGTGATTCATATAGTTCTAATATTGATTTTAAAATGAATGAAAACAAAAGAAATTCATTAATAAATGTATTTTCAATTAAATTAAATTAAATGATGCCATTACAGAAAATATACGTTACTTATCTTTTAATGATTAAGAATAAATATTATTTATAACAATATAAAAAACTAATATACTGAAGAAAATTGCTGTTTTCTTAACTTAAAATATTTGCTTATACAGGTTTCTAACTGTTGAAAAAATGATCAACATAAAGCGTATCGTAAAGAATTTATAAATGAAAAATTTAACATACGTTTCAATTATCTACTTAAAATATAAAGATATTTTTCTGGGCGTTATATGTACGTTAAGAATAAAATAAATATCACGAATTCCGTGAGCGCGTAGCGTAATAGAAATCGCAAAACGAATTTATGCGAACATACATACGCATATAACGAACTTTTGCGTAATCTGCACGCAAGCGCGCCCGCGCACGCATACACAATGTAAACAAACGCAAGCCTATTCATACGTATGTATTCAGAGACAATCAGAGTGTTCAAAGTTATCGCAATTTCACGAGGTATATACCGAGTGAGAAGGAGGGGGGTAGGTTACGTTGCATTTAGCGCGCGTGGCGATCTGCGCGCTGAGAGAACGAGCGAGGTAGATGGAGGGTAACACAGTTCGTCCGAAGCATGCATCATCCTGGGAAATAGCTGGGATGCCCATGAGGCACTTGCGAACTCGCTCTCTCTCACACACGCACACACGCACTCACGAATGTGACGCATCGAACGAGCGCGACGCATACGCACTCTCTCACACACACACGTTGATACACAGAGCGAATGCTTATATATACTACGTGTGTCACAATTACGCTCGGTCGCGCGTCCGCTCGTATATCTTTGTAATAAACTCCGGTAGGGGCTTGCCGGCGTCGAGGCTGCACCTCCTCCTACTGCTACACCCCTTTTCCGCCTTCGGGGAGAAAGAGGGGCAGAGGAGTAGGAGAGGTAGGGCGTGTATATATACGTATGTATATACTATATATGCACCGAGCGGCACCGCGCCGACATTAATTACGGAACAATTGTCCCGAGAGCGAAAATCTCTGGCATCCTCGAGGTGCGCTCTCTCGGTGCACCGCACACCGTGGGCTCATTATGCGGTCGAAGATAACGATGTGCAGCCTGCAGCACCCCGTGGATTCCCCGTGTGTCCCGTCGCGACTCTCTCTCTCTCTCTCTATTTCTCTATCTTTTTGCAAGAGATGTATTATGCTTACGGCCTCCCTCGCGCTCCCTTACTTTATTTTTCTCTTACTCTGTTGTTTCTCTTTATCCGAGAATTTAATTTTTCATGTAAAGATGAATTAACGACGGGGTTTTTACCGTTTTGCAGTCATCGTATACTCGCTTATTTTTTAATGTTTTAACACAGTATTTTATATGAAAATGGCATAAATACATTATTATATAAAACAACGATTGCAATGGACAACTTTTTTATGCAACAACTTCGCTATACGTATGTATTTTATATTAAAAAAAAAAAAAAAAATCAAAACATCCAAAGAAAATTGATTTTCGCGCGTAAAGTAATAGAACGCATCCTTTGAATCCAGTAATCCATTCATCCATTAAAAAAAACAAACTAAGCCGCGTGCATTTTCTTATCCTTTGAAAACCAGAAAACGCTCTATGTATATTTAATCCAGCTTTCTCTAGAAATTCTATAACAACGTTTTCTAACGCTCTCAACCTCGGCACATCCATTTTCCTCTTCCGTAAAAAAAGATGCGTCGCGCGAGAGAAATGCAAAGTCAACTTGGTAACGGCAATCTCTTCGAGTCGAGTCGAGCTATAAGCATATAACGTTGATTTTGATTTAGACCCTGTGTATGTATACGTGTGTGCTTGCCAAAGTCGAGCAAATCTACGAATACAAACACCCATACGTGTATACGTATACGTATATATATATATATATATACACGTAAACATTAAAAATCGGTAAGACGAAAATAAAAGTACACAAGCTCTTGCGCGGTTTCTCTTTATTTCCCTTTAACTTAACTGCATCATATACACATACGTATACAAACATAAGATTATCCTCTCTGTGCTTTTGGCTAACTTCCAAAGTTTGCACTATAAAAACACCGGTAGTTCGTGTCAAAAGATCGTTCCGCGATTATCATCTTTCTGCGCTCGCATACCCATATTCGCTTTTGCTCTTAATCCATTGTTTTCTTTGATTTCACGTCAAATCTCGTCGTCACCTTCTTCATACCTTTTTCTGTCTCTTACATGTTCATTCGATCGAAGAGCGAGCTCATTTTTAAGCTTAAGAGCGTAACGTTTTGACGTTATCTTGTTTGTTTCTCGTTGGCTTCCTTGCGCGACTTGCGTGCAGGGAAGAATCGTCCGTGTTGGTTATCTTTTCGAACTCTATTTTTTCGTTACGTTATTGTTTTAAATGTAGAACAGGAGGTGTTTATATTAAATACACGGTGAAATTTTGACGGCAGAAGGAATGAATTATGTTGTTTGCGAATTGTCGTGGCGTAAAATTAAAAAATAAAAGCTTTTTGCTCTGTTTTACTCGTTTATTGTCTAAAAATCTTTTGCGAAATCTAACCTTTACTTTCTCAAATTTTACAAAGGTGAGCAAAATATCGTAAAACGGATATTTCGTCTGCAAAATTTTAAATAGAAGTGAATCAAAAACGTTTAAATTATACAAAATTTACTTGGTATCAAAATATATTCAATCGCGTTTAATTGTACATAAAATTTTAATATCGTTTAAAATTTTAAAATAAAAATTTTATTTTTAAATTTCGAAGTAAACGATAACGCAAACTGCTTTAAAATTACTAAGCGTAAGAGTGCTACTAAAACTTTGATGCCGCGGCTCGTAATATTAATTTAAAAACCATTTTGATTTGTTGAAAATTGAAAATAAACGTTACATCAATAACTTAGTATCTTTAAAGTTTAAAGAATAGCATGTACAAACTCGATAATATTTTAATTATTTTTTACCGTCATTTTTTTCAACGTTTTTTTTGCTTTTTATCGACAAATTTTTAATTTTTCACAAAATTCAAATCTATATTCAAAACGAACAGTTTTTAAAACAATCAATAAGTAAACAGTGCCCTTTTAATATTTTACAAACTACATAATTCAAATATTCAATATGACATTGCCAAAAAAAAAAAAAAAAAAAAATCTGCTAACCTCATGATTATTCAATTCTAAACAGAATAAACTTAAAATTTCGACACGCCATCGTTAAAACAACCAACCAGACTGTAACAACGCATCTCATTTTTTTTTATTTTTATTTATTTATTTATTTATTTATTTTTTTTTTTTTCAACGCATCTTGGCGTCCCGCAAATAAGAGCGTTCGTCGTTTTCCTCCGCGCTATAAATCCGTCTTACTTTGCACTCACGGCGCACCGATTCTTCGATGTTTTATAGCTAATAAACGCCCCGAGGAAATCGCGACCAGACTATGGACTTCTAATGTCGCTCGTTCTTTCTTTTTTCTATTCTACGTTAGAGAGATATGGGTTGTATAATGTAAAGTACTCGTACTTGCTCTTAAAATCTCGATATATGACGATTAATTGGATTTTCTTGTAGTCCTCGTGAAAAAGCTTCGGTTCTTTATATACTGAATTTTTTTTTTTATTTATTCATTTATTTATTTATTTTTTTTTTAAGAGAATGTAACATTTTTTATACGATATTATTTGGCATCGTTAATTTGAAATAACGGCGGCAATATTTTTTCAATGATTAATTTTGTTATTGCTTTTTATAAAATAAGACTTTTAATTTTAAAAGCGCATAATTAATAAAATAAAATTGCTTGCATCTCCAAATTTTTTCACCTCTGTTTATTCTTAGCTCATCGTTATATAAACGTACTTATGTTTTCAAAATCTCAAATGTAAAATGCTCGATCGTTCGATAATATTACGTAGAAGAGATCGGATGATGCAATGTTTTTCTGCGATCTCTCTTTTACATTTTTTTTTTATTACTTATGATATAGCTTATCGCAAGCGTTAAAGCTTCAATGTTTTTAAACTATAACTCAAAATTTTCTGTATATATAATAACATGTAAACTTAATGTATGTATTTTTATAAAATATATAATTTTTGAATGATAGTTTTTCTTTTGGTTTTCAATATTTTTAAAAATGTAAAATCCAATAAAATTTACAGCAAGTACAATACTTTATGGATTCGGCTTTCGCACGAAACTATAAAAAAATATTTTCATTAATTTCACATATAATCTTTTTTTAAAAATCGCTTGCAAATTCAATAAAATAATAGCCACATAAAGCAAGCGAACTTAAAACCACCAACGCACAAGGAAAACACACTCCCCGTAAACAAACAACAACTGGCTACATTCAAATCTGCAATACAACCGCACGCAAAACTCTTTCAAAACAATTATGGTTCAGTTGCAACAACCTGTGGGTTCTTCTTGCAGCGATCCACTTTTTACTTTCATCTCAGATATATTAAGAGACAGTCCATATTGTTTCTATTTCTTCATGTTAAGTTGCTTAAGCTTTCTGCAGACGTACTATTCTGAATTATTTATTAGCTGTATAATAAATCGTGTAGAGTAAGCAATTATAAGATAGCTATGAAGAGGAGTTAGAAAAACGCGAGAAGATTGGTGTTTTTCGGCTTTCAGAAGGGTAGGAAGAAAATATGTGTAGGTCTTAGGACATACATATAGGAAAGAAAATGAAGAAAACATTCATGTGAGTCATATCGACAAACTTCATTTGATGTTTTTCACTGTTTTTCTCACAAAGAATGATAAGGAATTATAGTAAACTTGCGATTATCAAACATATGAAGATTGTAAAAGTATGAGAATAACAAGGTATTTATCGTTGCTTTTTCATAACAGCGAAAATAAAAAAAAGACTATTTTAACCTTCTTTCGTATTTCATTGAAAATTTATTTTTAAAAAGCAACAAAATAATTATAGTTTCGAATAGTAACGGAATAGAAACAACCGATAGTAAACTGAGTTTATCAAAACCAAATAATTTGTCTTTTAAAGTTTAAAGTTTAAATTTCGTTTCCACGAAATAATTGCATTTATGTATAGCGCATTAAATTAAAAAATGTATTCTTCGCAGAGTAAAAAATCGTTTAGACAATGTAGAAACGTATAAAATTTTTTATTTTTTCATTAAATATTTCATCGTCTGTCTAAAAATTTGTTTCCTTCCGACATTTTGTTATTTATGATACTGCATACAATACAATTGATGCTTCTTGAAATAGGGAAACATCAAATTCATACACTGCAATTTCAAAATTTTTTCTCTCAAAATAAATAATAATAATAATAATAATATATTTCTATAACCAAACTTGAAATAATTTTAAAAAGTAAACAGATTAAATCGTTATAAAAAAACCATTCAAGCAAAGCCTATTAAATTTTTAAACCCATAAGCCACTCGCTCTTTTCCTCGTTTAATTTACGTCAATTTTTAAGGAAGAAAAAAAAAGCCAAGCGTTTAATAACTTCGCAAGCTGAAAAAAAAAAAAAAAAATTAATTTCCATTCACTTTATTAATTACTGATATATTGAACGTTTTACAAGTAACCAACGGTAAGGCGCGCGCGACAATTTACGCGCAGCGCAGCGGCTCTTAATTTCAATTTCCTTGAAAAAGAGGCGATACAAGCTACGCCGGCGCTTAAAAATGAACGTGTAAGCTTTACTTGTTGCAAAGAAGCTATTGAAAACCATGTATTAACGCGGATGAATGATCATAAGTTGTATCTTTATGAAAATGTTTGGGAGGACTTTTACTTCTCAATTTTTACGGGCAAACCGACAAATAACTGTATTTTCTTTAAGATAAAAGAAATATTGTTTGCAGTTTCAAACTTACGCGCATGTTTATATATTTTCAAACGCAAAGAATCCTTTCCAATATAAAATACAAACAGATGCATCAAGTCACAAGGAAAGTTTTCCCGGGGCATTATTGTTCGCCGATAAAGATTTTCGAAAAATGAGAGAGGGAACAAGAAACGAGGCGTAAAGTTCATGCGACCGTGGACTTCGGCCAAAATAGGCAGCTATCGCTTCGAAGAATCAGAGCGGAAAACGGCAGAAGTCCAAATTTCCGATGCCCCGCATTTCCCATTTGTTCTTCCTGTGTACAAGCGGCGCGCTTTGTGTATCAATACACCGCGCGTAGTTTCGTGGCCAAATTTTCGTTTCGGCGTTAACGATCGGTTAAATTTGCGCTCGTTCATGTTAACGATGATTTATAGTTTTTTCACGTTTTAGTAGGTTGACCGCTTGCAGGCGCGCGTCTTATTATACGCGAAATTTATTAGGCGATTTAACTTATCTTTTATTAAATAACTTTTCTTTTAAAATGATAGTAATAATGTTTCTTAATAAGCATTAAACTATATAGAATTTTAAGGGATGAATTTTTCAAAGTTATTTAAAGAAGATAAAATTTTGTATAAACTACGATATTTTTAATTGTCGGAAAAAAATGTCCTAAATTGTGCGCTAATATATTTTTTTTTTTATCTAATAATTTATTCACATGAACATGTAACTTTTTCAATTAAAGTTATTTTGCTATAAGATCGTTTGGTGGAAACGGTATTTTCAAAGTAACTCTCCTTGCTCGCATCATCCGTAACTTAAACTAAAAGTTCTCAATTTGAAAGTTCGGTACTTTAATTTTAATAAATTTTCAAATTTAGAAAGTTCACATTGTTTCTATTAAAATTTAACCATATACAATTTGTAATCAATATTCATGGATAATGTAAATTAAACGTTTTAAAATTTATAATCATTAACAAAAATTTTAAATATTCATAGTTATTTTAATTAAAAAAAAAATATATATATATAAACAAAGTAATAACGCATTTTATACAACTAGTCTAAATCAGACATCGATATAATTAATAACTAAAATTTATTAAAATAAAGTAAAAACTGTATGTTGATAATCAAATTAATAACAAATTTAACGCTTGTTCGCACACATATAATCTGAGATAATTTTTAAATCGACATCTAGGCTTCCTCGAAATTGCGTTTAATTAATTTAATCGGTGCGTGCGCGACGTCCTCCATAACATATACGCAGGTACCGCAATCGGCATTACTGCTGCAACCAGTTTCTGCAAACGGCAAGCAGGAACATCGATGTACATAAGCAAATTTAATTTCTATATAAAAGATTCGCATGTATCAAGCTAGTGCTAATGAAAATGTAATGATTATTATTATTTATTAAAATAACGTTTTAAATTAAAAGCGGTACGTTAAATTTTTTGGAATTTGTGCCGTATTACAATTTAATTCAATAGTTAAAACGACAGTTTAATAGAAAAATTATTGAATATAATTGATATATATCTTTGCTAAGCTTTTATTTCATATTTTTTGTATTACTAATGAAGATAAAAAGTAACAAGTAATAAAGATAAAATTAACATTGCAAATCACTAAATTTAATATAATATAAACGATTTTTTAAATATAATTTCAATTTTACATTATTTAAATATATAGTTTATAATTTTATTCATTTATTTCGTAACATTGAAATACTAATATATATTATTGAATTTGCTAAAAAAAATTCGAGTCATTAAAAAGATTGAAACAATCAAAAATAAGAGACTAAGTATCTGATTTATTCAAATGATTCTGATTGTAATTATGACAAATACATATCCGAAAATACGGCTTTCACAAAAAGTACAGTTTTTAATTAATAAATGCTTGTGAATTACTTATTTCTGCAAATAAGATATCGTTTCAATAATACCTGTAAGACACTTGAAAGATAATCAAAATTAACTATAAATTTATTGATATCAAATCTACTGATTAAACAGAGCATATGTGTTTAATACTAAATTATGAGCTCTCAAAAGAAAATAAATTATACTCAACATTTGTGATTATTTGTTGGGATTTCCCAAGTTTATTTCGCGATAACTTATACTAAAAATGCATGATAAACTAATATCTCAGCGGAATGAAACATTTAATGAATTTGAATAATTTTAAAACATTAATGGTGTATATTCATGTTTATTTTATAAAAAAAATTTATGAAATCCTATAGAAATCTCCAATTTTACGATTTTAAACTAATAAATGATTTGAAACAAACATTCTATGTACAAGTTAATTTTAACGAATAAAAAATTTGTACAATTACACAAAAAATTATGCAAAACTATCTTAATCAAAAAGTCAAAACTACTTTTTATCAAATTTAATTCCTATTTTGACACAACAACTTATTTGAGAAAACAAGTGTTTTCTAAAGAAGTTTTACTTTTACTTTATACTTTCTTATCATTTCAATGTACGAGTATTATTTATCAAACCATATTTATAAAATCAGATATTAATGTGGTTAATATGTTATTTTAGTACTTTCATTGCATAATATTATTCTCGATATTTTAATTTATTATAAATCATTCTTGTGATTGTAAATCATACATTTTTATTAAATGTATCTGTCTCATATACTAAAAAAACGATTTAATTGTAAAGTTACACTTCACTAATCATTTATGTACATACATACAAATAGATATAACATTTTTTCCTCGTTCATCTTATCGTAATGATTGTAAACTCATATATAAAGCCTTCCTTCAAGCTGCTTCATCAAATCAACTAAACAAATCAATTCGTTAGTATCTCAAAGTTAAACAATACATTACAGTAAAAATGAGTCAATTGTTGGCTTACCTTTTGCTCTTGGTAGCTCTCATCTTTTGCTTGATTGGAAACGCTGCCGTTGGTAAGTAAAATTATTTATTATTGCAATGTTAAACGAAACTTGATCAATTCGATCGATACAAATATCTCGTAGAAAAAATTATTGATATATAAAAGAAAAACTCGCATAGCAAATATTGTTAACGAAAAAAATTGTTTTGCAATTTTGAATTTTACGTATAGATATAAAATTAAATATATATAATTAAATAAGTATAAAATATGAATTTTGCTTACTTTCAGAGGCTAGATGCAAAAGCAATGCTGACTGCGGTTCTTGCACGTGTATGGCAGGAAGTTGCGTTTGTCCCGACAGAAAATGAACATAAACTTTAATACTTTAATAACTATAATAATTATAAACTTCAAAATTCCTTAAATATTATTGTTCTATACTATACACGAAATATAATAATTTATTTTTAAGAATTTTATATTTACTTTCTCCCCCCCCCCACAAAAAAAAAAATAAATAAATAAAACAAAATGAAAAATGAAAACAACTAAAAGAGTTTTATTTAAAAGAAATTTTAATTTTGTAAAAATTTTATTTATTAAAGAAAAAAAAAAATACAAATAAATACTCTATAATTTTAATTAATACGTCTTTCGTTTTAATTTTTTTATTTTAATGTTATATGAAAATAAAATAAATTAATAACAATATTATACAAATTATTACCTATAATTAAATATTGCTAAACTTTTATTTTATTCTTCATGTACTTCATAATTCGAATAAAATAATTTTATTAACGTTTATGAAAACTATTTTCATTACTTTATAAATATAATGTCAACTACAATAAGAGATAAACAAATAATTGTAAATAATATTTACATTTACTGATTATAAATTGTCTTATCGATCGAAGTCTTAAATATTCTTAGGGGATTCCTTGATAATTATTACTCAGGTACTTCACTGAATTCTCACATCCGCGACTGTTTGAATATGTGCACTTGTATCAACAGCTATATTGACCCTTTAAAATACACTTTTCTTTTATGAATTTAAAAAACTTTATTCACTAAAAAGATATGTATAAATCATTTTTTTTATCGCCGGTAAATAGTAGGATAGCAAAATAATAATCGTTGATTAAAATAATTAGTTCTTAATTATAAATAAATATGAAATAATAAATGAAAAAAAAAACTATACAACTAACGTATTTTAGAATTTTCATTTTTTTTTTTTTTTTTTTTTTTACTAAATTACTTTTATTTTATTTTAATAAAGTTTATTTTAATTTTATAGTTATAATATTTATTTAAAAATAAGATAGAATACATTTAACATGTTAAATTTTCTAAAAAATTTGTTAAAATGAATAAAAGAATTTTTTTTAACGTTTATAAAACTGATTATTATACGGTTTTGCATTTTTAGATTGATGTATATGATTTTTTTTTTTTTTTTCAATTTCAGGCATACCACTCATTAAAATATTAAATATTTTTATAAATCATAAAGTCAATGTTACTTTAATAAAAATAAATAAAAATCTTTTATAAAATAGTTTAATAACGTAATTATAAAATTAAATATTCTAAATATATTTGAATCATTTTAAAAATATAGGATTCTTTAAAAAAGCGTTCTAGAAAACTCTCAAATAATTTTCATTAAACTAGACAACTTAAGCAACTGATTCACACCTACGGTATATCCTTATCGCGCCAGCATCTCAGGTGTGCACACATCTGCACAACGCAAGCGGTGTGCAATCCAATATACAGAAACCTACGGAGTGTAAGCATACGTACATAGGAGAATGTTCGAAAATGAAATCTCAGAAAAATACGAAGATTTATTTACGAGCACTTCGTAAACGTAGCCGCACGGCTAACTCATGCTACGTTACATTTAAAGGGCTCAAGCTACTATGTAGTTGCTTTAGGACTCTTTAAGCAATTCGCCAAGTAGCTCCCGTAAAAGTCGACCTAGAGTTTTTCTTCGCTTTCTTGTTTGGCGTCGGTAAATCACTTGTGTTTAGCTCGGTTTTAAAATGATTTAAAAGTGTAAAAGGTGTTCAAGTGGTGTTGCCTCTTCATTCGCATTCGGCTTTTCTAGCGTTAGAAGACTTTATTTGGCGTCCTGTCTCGTTTATAAAGATGTCTATTTCTTTATACATGTATACGCGTTTGTTCTATTTCCATGCAATCGTTGCGCAAGGATTTCACAGTAGTCGACTCGTCTCTATGTCGTGATAGAATAGTAGACGTCGATTCTATCGATGTGCTCTTGCTTCCTTTCTTGCCTTTTTTGGTTTTTGTCTCGATATGATTTCAACATCGATATACTACGCGGAATTTTATCTGTGTGTGAGAAAGTAAAAATGAAAATATCAAAATCAAGGTATCCGTATCGACTTAATAATTATTCTATTAACACATTAGTGCATTATTATGAATTATATAAATTATAAATATATATTTTTTTAAACAGTTATAATATACACAATAAAGAGATAACAAAGAGGAAGACGGTAAGCGAAAAAATCTAACTCTTTATATAAGAAAAACAAAAAACTAACTTTTCCTTCTCATTTAGTTAAAGCAACAAATTACGCGCTTAGAAATTTAACATTATTAATTATTATAAATATAACAAACAAATACATTATTAATTTATTTCTATATGCTAGTAAAATTTATGCAAGGATGATGATAAATATGAAATACAATTTTGTATAAGAATACATTATTTTATTAAATTATCGTTCATTCATCAGTGACTTTATAGACATTAAGTTTTCGATCAAACATGATTTTCGTTGTAAAATAAACAAATTTATGATCGGTCAGTTGCTTCTCACAGTCTTTTTCAATGGTTTGTTTTTAAATTTCTTTCATTCTGAACTCGCTACGTCCACACGTACAGACTCACACAATAAAATTTATTTTCAATAATTGCATTGCTATGTATTTATCAAGTTAATATGGTTACAAGAATCAATATTTTTAACTTAACAAAAATTAATATATTTAGTTACAAAATTATTAATATTTGTCACCTTAAATAAAATTCAAAATTTGTAGAAACTTAATGTACAATAGCAACAATATTAAGAAATTGGATTTTTTAACTTTAACATTCATAAACAATTTTCATTACGATGCCTGCATCGATTTATTTAATTTTTTTTTTTTTTTTTTTTTATTTTAAAGAATATTTTAATCGATAAGTCGTATTATTATACGTAATAAAAGTTATAAGGAAATTCATTGAAAGTAGATTTTTTAAATCTTTTTTTGTTAAACTTAATATCGAGAAAGATATATTATTAAAATATCTTGCTTGCTACATTGTAGCAGATTTTTAAATACTTTGTTGATTATAAATTTCAAAAATTGTTACATTTTAGAATTTAAAAGAAAACTGGCAGTTTACAATATTTTGTCAGTTTTTATAATACTTCGAATACTAAAGCTATGTGTGTATATTACATTTGTGCCTAGTACTTTTAATATATAGATTTTTACAGAAAAGAATTAGTAATTTTTATGACATTTAAACTTTGATATTTCTTAAATTGTAATTATTTGATAATCACTCTTAAATTTAAAATTTTTTACAATCTAAAAATTTAATTTATTTTATAAAATATTTAAAAATTTAATGGCATATAATCTATTTATATTACATTTAAATCAACAAAGTATACAAAAGTCTGCCATAATAGGTTAAATACACAGAATATTTTTATTTAATTTATGTTTATATATTTTAATTTAATGATAATTATTATTGCATTTATCCATGATATCAGTTTTAAAACCTTCTAAATCAAAAATATTAACTTTAAAGATATTAATTTAAATTTTTTTATTACTAATTTTCTTAAACTATTTGTGAAAAATATTTATATTTTTACTGACATATTGAAATAATTTTAATTTGCTTTTTATGGAAAAATTAGAATAAAAAATATTCTTTGATAATTTTTTATTTTAAGCAAATTATGATCTCATATAGAAATTTTTCCATTAATTACGTTAATATAAAGTAACGTGGCATCATCAATTAATTCATTTTGATATTAGTAAACTTTACTATTGTAACTTAGTTACAAACTTTACCAAAAAGTTATTTAACTTTTATTTGCTTTTAAATGTCATTTTTTTTGTTAATGTTTCAACACCGTTTATCGTTTGATTTTTCCTTTACAATGGATAACGTAATTTCATTTCGGATCAGGACTTTCTCACAAAACCAGATGTAGGTGGGGGTCCTACGGATTTTGTAGTTATTGGCACTGTAGGATCAATGCCAAAATTTGTTACAGGTGAACTCATACTGCTTGAGGAGGCTGAAATTGTTGGCGTTGAAACTCGTTCAATAGATAAACTTTGTTGTGGCAGTTGAGCGTCAGTTTGGATACCCATAGATCCATAAATTTCTTTCAAAATCATGAGCATAGTATCTTCTGACTCCCTTTTTTTTAAATAAATGATAATTTAATTTAATATAAAATTGTATTTATATTTTAGATTTAATATATTTTAATGTAAAGCAATTTGAATACAATGATATAAATTTTTAGAAACTTACCAATAACAAACATGACTTGTCAATGCAAAAAGATATTCATTAATGTATTCAAAAGGCGCTTCTTGAAGCACGTAATCAATTCTTCTGCCACCATTGAGCTTTCCAATTTTTAAATCAACTCCAGCATCGTCATTAACTGTCGAATGTAAACATTCAGTTGGTGGATTAATCATCTGTTCCTCAACAACTTTTTCGATTTCTTGCTCTAATGTTTGATTATCTTGTTTATGAAACATAGCTAATTGATATACAGAGTTCCACGTACTTCTCACCGATTCTAATAATCTTTGTTTCAAATCTGCTCCTACTCGTGCCATTGTTTCTTTTAATTCTAAAAGAATTAATATTACATTAATAACATTTAGTAAAGTTTTTATCGTTACAATTATTTCATCAATCAAATAATTAACAGGGTCGATTATTAAATAATATTATGATACATTGAATAAATCATTGAATAAATATTTTTTTCTTTTTTTGCGTTTCTATATTTTTAAGAAAAACTTAGAGCTTCAAATATCAACTTTACCGCATCCTTACCTAAATGCATCCGTTTGCGACCTTTGTGATGCGGTATCAGCATTGGTCTATATTTATGCGCGTCGGAATTAATCAGAGATTCTACGCGATAAGCCACAGGATCGAAAGGATGAAAAATGTTGAAAAAGGCCGGGCACGTTGGCAACGCGAAGTCTTCACCCAAAGTATCGATGCCGCGCACTGTTACGAACATACCAATCGGACTTCCAAGAGCAAAGAAGGCACATGGATTAAACGCCAGTTGCGGATAATTTATAAAAGGTTGTCCTGTCCCTGCAGTTCCCATTACGTAGCTTATTTTTTTGCTTAGTTTGCGTTTAAGAATCGGAGCACTTAAAGGCTTAATCGCATTTACGTTTTCTTGATTCTAAAATTTTATAAATCCTCAGTTAAAGTTTGATTTATAATTTTTTATTTTTATACTCAAAAAAATATAAGATAAAATGTTTACTATATTTATTCTTTTAATTGTAATATTTTAACGCTGCATAAAGCTTATTAAAACTAGTAAATTATAAATTATTCAATTAAGTCTTTCAAATTAAAATAAACGAATAAAAAAAAAAAAAAAAAGAAAGAAAAAATTAATAACTTATTAGTGTAACTTACATTAGTTTCCTCATCATCTCCAGTTTGTTTATTTGTTTCATTTTTATTTTCCTCTGCTGGTTCCTGTGGTTTCTGATGGCACAACAAGTCAAATAAAATCAAACTACCTAACGAATGACCTCCCAAGTATACATTTCCTTGAAAATCAGGATTTCTTTGATTAAAAAGTGCATAGAGTCTGTTCATCTCATTACCGACAGTTTGCATGATAGTTTCACAATAAATTGGACTCGTGTAAAATAATATATCGAGAAGGGTGTCATTTGTGAAGTGGCGCAGCTTAGGTATACTTTCTAAGGTGATTACTTGTAGTTTTTTGTCAATACCAGAGTGCAAAGTTGCATGCCAAGATATAGGCAAAACCTCGATGCGATTAACAATACCCTGTTCGCTCGAATTCCGATAATGTGATTGCACCAATTGCAAAGATATACTGCGGAATTCATCCACTGAAATTAATTACAACAAAATTATTTATAATCAAAATTAAAAATCTTGAAAATAAAAATATTTTACAGGTAATTAAAGTTTATATTTTTTTATATTATTATTATTATTTTTTTTTTTTTGTATTGTCCAATACGCGACACGAAAAAATGAACGTGAATTAAAAGTAATTTTTAAAAATTTTAAAAAAGTTATAATATATAAAAAAAACTCACCGACTTCCTCGACTGTGCGGAACTTCAAATCGCAAACGCTGCCTATACCGTGTACGAGAAAAAGTAAATGATCAACTTTCTCAGGCTCGCCGTCTTCAATATTAAATTCATCCATGCCACGTTTAACAATTCGCGGTCTGTTCGTAGAACTCTGCAAATACGCACTGTCTTCTGAATCCTATAGGACATAAAGATTTGGATAGAAAAAGTAACGTCAAAATTGGAATTTGAAGTCTCTTATTCTCAATAATTATAGCAATGACGATACAGCTTGCGATGCTGTGCTAGCTTCGCAGTCGGCTGTTACGATAGCCGCTGCGACGAAAGGGACTCGGGCATTCACATACTCTCCGGAGATTATTTAGACCTGGGGAAGCGTTTACGAGTGTAACTACACGCGACGCTGAGAGGGGGGAGGGAAATCGCGCTAGGACCTCGAGAGATATTTATTTATTTATTTATGGTATTTAACTGGGGCTACGCGTGTGGAAAATTCTTGTGTGTAACGCATTGTATTGAACTTTTATGAATTATTCAGCTGGTTTATAGAAATATTAATCGGATTATTCGTAATATAACTTGAATAAAATCATTTCAGAGAAATTTAGTGAGAATGTGGGCAGCACTTATCGGACAGTAATTAATGCTATTCAATTATTAACTCCGAGAGCTGTCCAATAAAGTTTAATAATTTATTATTCAATTTAAACGGGTTTTGAGCTTATGGAGATTGTGAGGCAGTTGAAATTTAGCTGTTATAAATATTTGTTTAGAGAGTTGAATTTTTGCTTTTATTTAAAAAGATTGGGATTGAGGAGGTAAGTGAGGAAAAGAATAGAGGAAGAGTTAAGTAAAGTGTTAGAGGAAAGTAAGAATAGAGAGCAGACTTAAAGAAGAGTGTAGAATAGGTAATAAATTACGAAAGTGAGTGAGGAAAAGTGTGATAAAGTGTCGTGTTTTATAGTTATTTGATTTTATTTTAAATAAATATTATTTTTCAGTGAAAGTTAGTGTCTTTATTTGCAATTTTGAGTCCGATTTTTTTTATTATTACTTTACTGCATGGTGGAGACTTGTAGCATCCGATCAACGTGCGAATATAGATCAGTAAGTTCGCCCGGTCCCGCGGACTTTTCTATGAAGAAGCCGTCGCACTAGCGTATCCAGTGTTATTTTTCTTGTATTAATTTTGAGATTAAATTTTTTTTTTTTTTTTTTTTTTTATACGGAGACCGAACCTCCGACTTTTGATTAATTTAATTAAATATCGATAAATTCTCCGTTACAAGTTGAATATCAATGATTTTAAGTAAATTGTAACATCGCTAAAAATTTATTTTACGTTGCATGAATGTAATTTATATTAAAAAATATTCAAATTATCAATTTCAATAATAAAAATATTAGATAATATTAAATAAGATATTATTAAAAAAAAACTAAGTATTCATATATTTTGAAATGTAATTATTCACAATAAAAGCACACAGAATTACCGAATTATTTCTCCAAGAAGCAACGAGTTCAGGCGTAGTTGCTTGAAGATGGTGCACCTGCACAGTTGCACTATGGAAAATAATGTATTCACCATTTTGGAGATCAACTCTCCTATTCCAATTATTCGTTGCACAAGCTTGCTTATACTCTTCCTCTAATCTTGCAGTGACATTTTCTTCGTATGGCGTGTAACGTGATTCCGCAGGTCCTTTGTAAAACCAAGAGCACCGACGTACTTCTGTAGCTGGACCAGACCAATAAACCGGAGATCGCTGACGCCTGAAGAAATAAAAATCGTGTATTAAATATTTGATTGAAATAAATAATTATATTTAAAAAAATAAAAAAAGAAAGAACTAATAATTTAATAAACTGTACTTATGAATTTTATTAAACTTTTTATGTACTTTAAAAACTGACAATTTACCTCAAAATTTCAACATCATATCTGCCTCCATCAGTGGCGACTTTCGTTTCTGGACTTATTTCATTTGAATTGTGAACCTCCTCCAGCTTTAAGCTATCATTCATAGAAAATGGAATCCATAATGTTTTAGTTTCCACCTCACGGCGGTAAAACCAGTGGTGATATACCGGGCGGTACTGCATTTGTTTTTCTGGAAGACCTGATGCCTAAAAAGTAAAATGAATTCACATGAAATGCGAATGATCGCATGAAAAACAAATTAATATCATATCTCTTATTACTTTAAAAAATATTGTATAGCTAATACAAAAATGTTTGATGTTGATATTAGATTATATTTGCATTAAAAGACTTCGTTATTTTTCATAAATTATTATTTATTAGTAAATATTAAGAGTAAATTATTTTTAATAAAAATTTCAGTTAATAATTATTACCAAATTTTGAAAACTTGGAGGAACAGTTGTCAAAGGCGAGCGGCTCGTTGAAGGATTGACTGACACCTGTACGGGACTGAGAGTAGCCGGTCTCGATAATTCTTGCACGGCATTGATACTCTCCAGTGACGTCACTGGTAGCTGAGCGCTTGGGCTGTTATTGAGTTTATCGATTGGTGATGGAGAGTGAACGTTTGACGGAGCAGTTTGGAAGGAATGCGACGTACTTTTAAATTGTGCTGGATTGAAAAAAGTAGGTTGTACTGGTGCTCCGTAAACTGGGTTTAAAATTGCAGAATGTCCCTGAAATTGTAAGGTGTTTCATTATTGGATTTATACGACAAATTTATATAAAATTATTTTTGAATAAATCTTATAATTAAAATATTACCTGATTTTGATTTGGTCCCAAAATCGACTGTGGAGCCAAGTCTACATTACCAGCAGATTGCGATTTATTAACATGTTCATTCAGTGCGCTATTTGCACTCGGGTTTAAAATCTGCGCATTACCACCAACTGATGGACCTGACAAGTTAGCAGCATTATTGATAAAATTTGCAGAATCAGTTGTAACTGACGATTGCACAAATGAAAACGGATCTGTTATCGATTGTTGGGATTGGAAAGAATTGTGCACGCTTGATTTGTCTTGATTATCAGCTGGCGGACAAGTAAAGAAACTTGTCGCTGAAGGCACCGTAAAGAAATCTAAAGTTTGCTCCTGTAAGTTTGACGGTGGTGCAGTCTCTGATGAAATCTTAAATTTTGCATCAATGGTATGCGTCAAAGTGTCGGAATCGGTGCTTGGGTTCAAATCTATTTCTGTGAGTTCTTCAATTGGCTCTTCGTTCTTCTCTGTTGATGGTATCTTTGCCGTTATCGTGGCAACTTCAGCTGAAAGCTCAGATTTAACAGATAAAGTGTCGTCGTTCTGTTCGGCGATTAAATTTTCGAGCTTTTCAGTAACTTTGGCAGCTGATATAGGTGTGAACGTCTTATCTGAACTTGCTGTATTTTCTTTTATAGATTCTATTTGAGTATCAGTTTGTACTAAAGTTTTAGAAGGTTCGTTGAAACCAAAAACATTATTTAATCCTGCACTAACACCCTGCACAGTCTGCTGCTGTTGCTGTTGTCTGTATACATTGAATCCCGAAAAAGCAACGTCTGCAGGTGTATTTTGAGGTGTAGCAGGTTCCGGGAATCTTTGTGGAATAGCTTGCGGAGTCGAAGCAAAAATGTTTGAATGCTGACTAACGGATGAACCGCTAAAATTATAGTTAGAAGATGGACTATTTATGGAATGTACACTGGTAGGTGTTGCCACGGGACTGCCTCTGAATGAACTATACAATGAGCTTCCCTGACTGGACGGAGTCCCACTAAGAATTGGTGCCGACGGTGAACTTTGAGAGTCTAACCGAGGATTGCTTGAAACGCTGCTATGTACATTTAGATTGAAAAAAGTTGGAGGTGCACTTGAAAGATTTGGCTGAGAAGGAAAAGATGGCAGAAGAGGTGCTTGATATTGTTGCTTGGTAGGGTTAGAAGCTAGATCTGGTGGTGGCGCATACTTCAACCGTCGTTGATTACCAAGACGATATGATCCGGCACCTATTGGAAATTAAACATTTTATTTATTAAACATTTAATAATATCTGAGTAATTTTGAGATGAGATAACATTTGGTAAGACAGAATAAAAATGTGTTTAATAAAAATTTACAAAAATAATTTAGAGTAACAATTTGAAATGTGTAAGAAATATTATATTAATTCATTTTTTTATCGCTTCTAATAGACAATTCATAATTAAGTATGAAAAAAAAATAAATAAATAAATAAATTTTCAAATAATTAAGATTTAATAAAAATAATTATATTTTAAATAATAATCACCTCCACTGGATGGCAGCGCAGCAGGCGGCGGTTGTGGCGGCTGCTGACGCTGTTGGAGTGGCTGTTGCAAATTAGGCGGAGCCGATATACCGGCATTAAAGTCACTCACACTCTGTTGTTGATTGAGCCCAATTTGATATTCGTATGGATTCGGTGGAGCTCCATGTGATCCGGAAGCACCGTAACCTTGCGCAGCGCCATAAATCGTCGACCCTGAATATTGCTGTTGCTGCTGTTGTTGTTGTTGTTGACTTTGTTGCTGCTGTTGTTGTTGACTTTGTTGCTGCTGTTGTTGAATTTTTTGCTGCGGTTTCTGCTGCTGCGATCTCGAATCTTCGCCAGTTATCGTTGATAACGAGAGATTCGGTAAGGAGGAAAGTATCGATGAGAAGTAACTTTGCTTTTGAGGTTGTTGTGAAACTTGTTGCTGAGACGAAGGCGATGGTAAATTTGGAGCCACCGTAGAAGATGAAATTGATTGAGGTGAATTATTACTTTGTTGAGACGAAGGGAGCTCTGGTGACTGCAATTTATTTAAAAAACTTTTGACTTCAGTTACCGGTGCAGGTTCTGCAAAGAACGAGAATTTCAAATAGGTTACAATGTTGATGTTTATTTACGATTATTTATAAACTACATGTATGCGTAAACGAAATGAAATTAGTGACGCGCTATTTTTTTTTTGTTGATTCATTATGCAGCGTTTATTTATTATAAAATAAAAAAACTATAACAAATTTGCTTATTAAACTTTTATCTAAAATTTGTGAAATATAAAATATTTACAAATACTTGTTCTACTTTATACTTAAATTTAAAATTTTTACTATTATATGAAACATAATGTAATATAAATTTTTCATAAATAGCACAGTTGTCTCGAAAAAAATAAGCATACTACATTTACGTTTTAAAAATGATTCATTTATTACACAAAAATGACAAATTTTAAACGTATATTACGCAAATCAGTTTTGTTTTGGTTTAATTGTTCTATCGTAGAGATGAAAAAAGACCTACATGACTCGTTTCTTTTATCTCAAATTTAAAATTTCTATCACACGAACGTGTATTTTTCTTAGAAGTATTTTTATAACATTATTAGAAAATTCTCACTGATAATTCACGCGCAGAATCAATATTGAACGAGATACTGTTTTTGTAGTCATGACTCATTTAACCCGTAGAATAATTTTTTTCAATATCATGGGTTTTTCATAAAAAATAATTTTCACCTTTAGAATTATTAACAATGAAGCTTAGTCAACGGGTTAAAAAATGTTTGGGAGATTACTCTGTATACTTTTTAATGCTATGTATTTGAGTCACAAATCTCTTATCTTAACAAATAAATAAGTTTTCCAGAAAAATGGAATTGTTAAAAAAAATTTAATTATTAAAAAATTATTATTAATAAAAATAATAATTAATAATTATATAATCAATAAAAAAATTTTATTATTAAAAACAGTTAAAATAACGAATCCTTTAAAATTACTAAAATATTTTGATATCTTTTGATGCATATAAAAGGAATAAAAATATTTAAAAACTTTGTTATCATATATTACGCTTTCTAATATAATCTAAGTAAAAAAATAACAATCGTACTCGTAACAGGATACGATGCAAGAAATAATAATCATCGTTAAAGTTCGTAACGAGAACAAGTAAAAATAAATCACCATTGTGCAATGGAACATATCTTGCTCGTCTACACCTAAATTTACTTTTACGTGTCTTCAATGTTGTAAATGACGTATTTTCCGTAGACGTTTTCAAGATACGAGCTTATAAGTAAAAAGGTTTGGTAAAAAATTTCGGACAGTTAAGGATCAACTATCGAAGATACATGAGATCTCAGTGCGATGGCGGTGAAGTTTATTTATTTTTTTTTTATAATAAAAATCTTAACTTTAATTTTAGATGGTACAAAGTATTATGCTGTAGCAAGTGAAACTGATATACTTAATGTGTTAGTTAAACCTACAAAATTGTGGAGATTTTTGGATAAGAACGATGAAGCGGTTTTGCAAAGATTTCGCGAAAGCATCGATGAATACAATGTGGGGCGAATTAAATGCTTGAGGTAAGATTTATAACATCGATGCGAATTTTTATTGCAAACAAAAGTGAATTTTTTAATAAAATAGTATTCTATATGATTAGATACTGTATTCAAAGCAAACTAAATTTAAATCAAGACCCGCAATTTCTCCATTTAATATGGAAATTGGATAAACAACGTAAGTTGAACAATTGTATTTAATATATTACAAGTATCTTTCACTTCAAACAAATATACAATCAAATCTAAAAATTTTTAAATCAATTTCATAAGATATGCTTCTTTTAATTATATATTAGTATTTTAAGTATTAATAATTATATTTAATAATATATAAATATTATACTTTACGTTAATTTTCTGAAAATATAAATGTAATGTAAAAACAATTTTTATCGATTAAATTTAAATTATTTAATTGTATGTAAAAATAATAAAGCACGCATTTAAGATTTGTGATAAATATAAAAAAAATAGCAAACTACGAATTGTTGACCGGAAATTTGTAGTAGAGAGTTCAAGATAAATCAATTGCAATGTCGTTATGCATTGACGAATGCAAACAAATTTATCACTGCCTACGATAGCCTTAAGAGCAATAAAAACTAGTTGAAATTAATATAAGTCGCAGTAAATACTTTATTATTGTAAATTTCGCATTTGTAGATATAGATTCATCTTCGGTTTTCAATAAAGATATTACGTCTGAAATAATGCAACAGAAATCGATAAAATCTGACAATCCGTGGAATCAGCTCAATAAATGCACGGTAAATAATATAAATTGTATTGAATTTTTTTTTCCGCTCTACGATATTTCGATATTATTAAATGCAGTATAACAATGTAATTGAATGATAAAGTTTACGAAAATAATAATAAAATGTTTCTTGCATTTTAGTTCTCAATTGTTATCGGGTGTAAAATTTCGCAAGAAATTGAAGATAATTTTACTAAAATAGAAGAAAATTTAATAAAAAGTCTGCAACCTAATCCTAACATTTTCGAAGAATCTACTGATAACAGCTCTTTAAAATTTAACATCATAAACGTAAGAGATTTTTTCTTTTTCAAGAAGAAATGGTGTTTATATACGATAAGAAACCATTACTTAAAAAGTTAAATATTAAAGTTATTTAAAGAATACATTTTCAATAGGAAAAGGTAATCGATGAAAATAATCTCACTAATGAAACCAAAATCAGTTTCTATGTTCAAAACGATCAAACCGAAGTTAACGCCATAATCTTTGGAAATGTTTCCGAAATTGATTTAAAAATGCCTATTGGTAAGTACAAATAACATTGATATGTTAAACTTTTATTAAACTCGAAAAATATTTGAATACGATTTACATGGAAATGTGAATGTATTTGCACGAATTCAAATGTGTATTTTTTAAGCAGTAAAATAAATCTGTATGTTTTACATTTTCTATATAAATCGATAGATAAAGTACTAAATAAAATCATTTATTACAAATAAAATATAAAAAGCCATTTGATTTACAACATTTTAAAATTTTAATAAATTAAAATAAAATTTTCAATAAAGAATAATTAAAATCAAAACACATAATTTAAAAAGACATAAGTAAATGCTAGCTTATAAAACAAATCAAACAATCAGTAAAGAATGAATTTTTAAAAAGAGCGAAAATTACATCACAGTGTCTCTTTCTTGTACCGCGTATCGACCGCGCGCGACAATTTAGAAAGTGTACGCACACACGTACTAAACCGTACGAAGGTCAACCGTCACGGATATGTAAGGAACTTCGCGATCACATAGCTTAAAACTTGTATATGTATATGAGCGATTGCATGTATTTTATACTCTCGCCTAAAATTATCCGCGTGAGAAATATGCGTAAAATATACCGAATTATTTGAAAAATCAATATTTACCAATTTGTTATTGTTTGAAGATCTATTTTTAATATGTGCTTGGAAAGAGTGGCTTTCAAATCGTAATCACTTATTGTAAAATACGCTCATTTTAATTTACTTAAAATTTTGTTTTAATCAATTAATTTATTTTCATAAATTCATCATTTAAAATACAGGAGTAAAAATATGATTCCTTGAGGAATTGTTATATACCAAAAAAAAAAATTAATAACTTATTTATTTTATCGCAGTTCAACTTCAACTATAATTAGTTTTACGAAAAATTTAAATATATCTCTGACGCTTGAAATTATAATAAAAAAATATAATAAGCTTTTCTAAAATCGTTTCATTTTGAATACTCGCCAATATAGTTATAAAAACACATCGACATTTTCATTATATTAATAATTTTTACTGCCTTTGTGACTATCTTTGAATATCAGTGTTTATATATTGCTTTAAAAACTACTGCTTTACGATATAAGCTCGTTAAAAATTTTAGAAAGATAAAGAAACAACGTATTTTTAATAATAATGTTATATAGCCGATGACGTCAGAATAACAATTTTTATCCAATTATTATCATGAAAGCAACAATATTTGTGGCTCATTAAATACCTTGACTATTCTTACGTTCAAAAATTTTCAGTAAACAAAAATATTTATACTACACATATTTATAATATTTTAAAAATATTACATTTTATCATCCAAAGTGCATAAGAAGATTATTTTTAAAATTAAAATGTCGACGTAATTAGACCATCTTCCTTTAAAATACCAAATCGTGCTTCGCAAGCCAAAAAATAATTGTAAAAGTGCTTTTTTTTTTTTTTTAACTATAAATACTTAACTATGTAATGTTTCATTGACTTATTCCTTCGTATGTGACCTGAATTTTATCGCTTTCAAAAATTTCCACGCTCAATCTATTCTGGAATCTATACCATAAAAATCATCTTTTTGTACATGTCAACGATAAATTTGCATTATCATAACGCATTTCTATTAAATATCCGCAACAAAATAAATCCTCGTCGTCAATTCTATCCATTGTCAAGAACCATCACTCACTGAGACTCTCCGTAGAAACGTAAAAATTTACAATTATCTTTTTTTCGTTTTTTTTTCTTTTATTGTACGCTTGTATTGTTGAAGACATCGCGTCACTTGGCACAACAACGGCCACAAGGACACCGCCGCGATTGACACTCGCGAATACGCGCATGCCCGACGACACCAACGGATTACGACTCAACATTGTCGACCCTCCGCCAGGTGGCTGGCGTTTGGGAATCAAAGGGGTTGAAAGAGAACCTTACCGGCTGATCGTCGGCTCCGCGATGGATGAAAAGCTCCCTAATTATGAGAGGACTTTGAATTATTTTATCGCGGAAAATGGTGAGTAATTTATAGGTTTGATGATCGTTTGAAATAGCAGAGAATACCGATGAAAAATGACAAACATTTATTGAATTTTGAAAGTTTGACAATTTTAATCATAAAGTGTTGATGATTATGAAATTTTTAATTGAAAATATTTAAATAAAATTTGAATATCTTCATGATTGAAATCTTGAATGCTTTTTTTACAAACTTTTAAATTTCGCAATGACAATCAAATTTTATAAAAATTAATGATAATTTTAATAAAAATTGTTTATAAATTTAAATATTATTTTTTCAAATCAAAATTTTAAAAACGTTTATGAAATCTATCATGTGCAATAAAACTACATATATTAGCTGATTCTTAATCAGAAGATACATTTCTATACACAAGCATCTGTAACCACTGATAATTCAAGTAAAAATTTCGCTTTAAAACTTTTATAACGATGAACGATTCATGTTATTTCAAGGAGTGTTAAAATTAAATAAATATTTAATTCTAGCAACATATAAAACTTTGCTTGCATAAAATATTAAAAGTTTTATATTATTTTGATTTGAAAATATATTCATAAAAAAAAAGTGTTTTATGCAAAGAATAAATTAGCATTGACTTTTATTAAGTAACGTAACTCACAGTTTTATCTTTCTCAAAGAGTTTATAAACATTTTGATATAGATATGCTTAATATGTACGAACCAATTTATGCAAAACAAAAATTCAATAATGTAATATAGTTTAAGTAGGTATATATAATTCATTGGATCCACATTTCATTAACCAACGAAATCATCGAAAGTATCATTCCTAACGCACGTTTATTAAACCGACGGGCTCTTTTAAACTTTACCTCGTTGAACGCAAAAAATAATCAACGTTAAACAAATCTTCTCGGCAACTTCCTGCACGAGATGCAAGAAGCGACTGACGATTACTCGCTGGCCGTCGGCCAGTATAGTATGTGAAGCAACGTCACTATAACGTTGTATACCGAGCGATTTTATATTGTGCAAGAGCAATTTGCCCTTTGGCCAAGCACAAAGAGAGCCGCGCGCACGCTCGACAATATGCTTACGCGCGTATATTTGTTTTTCGTTATGCACTACGTTGTACGTAAATGACGCGAAAATGTAAACGATCCCGTGCTTGCATGTATTTAATTTAATGAAGAGAGAGATAGATCGACGTGGAAAAGTTATATTTTCTCGCGAGGATACCGAACGAAAAATTTAAACGCGTCATTGATTAAAATCAAAGATTATAACTAAGCTGTTGAGTTATCGATGTTGCAGCTTCAATAATCGAAGTTGCTGAAAAGCTTTTTTTGATGGATTTTTTCGTGGTAGATATGAGTTAAAAGTTAATACTTTGTTTTTGCAGACAAATTTATTTACACGTCATACGTGTGATCGTAAATTTTATTTCGAAATATTTTACTCGTAAAGATAAGATATCGCTATATTAATTAATTTTTGTTAAAACAAAACATTCACTTAGAATAAAACATATAGACATATATATTTAATTTAATAATTAATAAAGTCTTAACTAAAATTTTCAATTTCTAAAACGTAGCACATTAAGTGCACCGTCCATATATATACACTTAACACAATTAAATATTTCCATTCTATATTTTAGGAACTTTACATTATCAAAATTTTTAACTTGTAAATATGCAAGTGGTTCATTAATATTATTAAAATTTCTTAAAGTTGTAAGTCGTAATCAATAAGTTAATTCTGGATTTGTTCACATAAATTTTATCTTTTTTTGTTCTCTTTATATAATCAAAAACTGTTTGTATTTAGCAAGTCATCTAATAATTTCGTATTATTCGTCATCGTAGTACTAATCATAACATTCATATTTGTATAATGAAAAATAATAAATATTCTAAGTATAAATGTTGAAAAAACATATTTATACAATTATTCTTATAATTCATTTGTATCAAGGAAATTAATGCCAATTAAATTATTAACGATTGATAACCTAAATCTCTACAATATAAAAATTATAAAAAATTTTTTTAAATTATTAAAGTATAAACGTTTTTATCATTACATAATCATAGTGAAAAATTTATTTTAAAATTTTTAATGTATAATTTAAAAAAAAAATTATGTATGCATTTATATAAAATAAAAGAATTTAATAAATACAAGCGTTTATTAAGTATTAAAACAGTATTATCGATTTCGTTTTACTTCGCCAATTACAAATATTAATTTAAAAAACTGTATATTCATTTCCTTATAATAATCATGTAGATAATAGCAAGATAAAAATTAATATCACGGTCATTACGCGTGTTCAGATGTTTGATTTTATTATTGTTTTGGGATTGAATGAATTATATTTTATTTAAAAACAGATTTTATTAATAATTTATTAAAAATGTTACTTTTGTACTGCTTTATTTCATCATTATCAGACTTTAAAATTATTGATACATTTATTTTAACAAAATTTACTTAATTTTTACGTATTACGTGAAAATTGCTTTTAATAGGTAAAACAGCTTTGGAAAAGGATAGATTACAGGTATGTATTATTTTGGTTATTGAAACATAATTGTAACTTCATTCAATTTTTAAATTATAACTTATCTTTTTAGAATGTTGTGCGTTCTCGTCAGATAACAAATTATGATGAAAAAACTGATCAAACTAACGATAACTTAGGAATAAATTATGATTTTTCAATAAGAATGATACGCGATAGTAGCACATTCGATGATCAGGTATTTATGAAGATATAATTTTATGATGCAATTGCATAGAGAGAAAAATAATGATATTATTCGGTAATTAAAATAATTTTAGTTGATTTTAATTTTTATTTCAACTTATGGCCTTTTATATTTGCAATACAAATTATAAGTTTTTACTAAAAAGAGATTTATTTCGTAATTTATTTATTCGCGCACATTAATAATAAATTTACAATTCCTCGATTAATATAGCACGCGTTTTATTTTAATTAAAAGTTCTTTAAATTAATTTTAGACACATTTTGTTTAATATTACAAATATAATTATCTTTATTATAGAATGGGCAAAAGTCTTTTAAATTTCCAGAAATAGAAAACAATAATAACCATAGTTCTAACGTTAATATAACCGAGCGAATGGATACCGTTCAAGAGAAAAATATTGATCGAGAATTAAAGTTAAATAATTTGCAAAGATCGATCAACGAAAAATTGCCTATAAAAAATCATCTTATTGTAGAAGTTAATCCTGATACAAATCTAATTGCTAGTCCTGGAACAAGTCACCGAATTGTTTTTGACATCACTAATAATGACATTGTGCCAATTAGATATTTTTACGTGTTTCGAAGTACTCATTTTAGATTCAGATTTTACCAATCAAGTTACGTACAATAGTAAGTATAATTAATTTACTTCTTTGAAAATAAATATATCGACATTTATAAGTTGTAGCTTTAGACTAAAAATATTTTATTTTAATTTTTCAACCCTCAACTTGTTCATCTAAAATATTAAAAATATAATTTATTTGATTTGTAATTAAAACCTTAAGGCCAAAAGTTGCACAATTTTCAAAACCTAAATTAAAAATATATTAGTTCAATTTAATTTTGAAAATAAAAATTTCTTTCAGTGTAGATATATTACCAGGGCAAACTTACCAAGTAGCTGTGGATATTATAATACCCAAAAATATCGCCACATCAAATGCTAATACAGTCACTTTACAAGTTCATGGGTTAAATACTGTTGAAAAATCTGCAAATATTTACATTCGAACATTGGGATTTCCGGTAAGTTAATTTAAATACACAGCATTGTAATAAAAAAAAAAATAATAGTTTTTAAACCATACCATATTTATAATTATTTATATTCGGATCCATGAAATTTTCAAACGCACCATAATAAAATGTTCGTAATATCCATAAAAAAGTTAATACAATTTTCTTATTTTTAAGTATGATAAATATTGGAAGATAAAAAAAATTAAGAATCAATAATAAATTGTTAAAAAAATAATTTATAAATTGTGTTATTGAAAAAATTATTAGGATTTATTCAAAAATTTTATATTTTCATAATAAATTATAACATTTTCTATTTTTTAAAATAATTTTTTAGTTACTTGGTAATTCTAAACCAACTATTGACTACAACTTTAATAATAATTGTGCGGGAAGAACTAGCGCAGAGAAATGTTTAAAAAGCTATTGGAGTGTTGATATCACAATACAAGATTTAGATACAGGTTTGCAATCACTTAAATTGTGTTTTTTTTTAATTATTTTTAAATAGAATTTTGAAATTCATCAAATGCTTTATTTTTATAGGCTTAAAAAGCATTAATTCATTCCCCAAAGGCATTTATCCACGTTTTCAATATATTAGTGGCACAACAGATCCTGTCCACTTTTATTATTCAAATAGCTGCTGTAACCGTGCTGTAACAGTAACAGCTGTAAATGTATTGGGAAAAGAACAAAGCAAAACAATTTATGTAGAAGGTACAAAAGATTTTCCATTCTTTATTTAAGACTAATAAAGTTTAAAAAATTCTTTGTTAAAATTTTTCAAGTACACATTAAAGTAGTATTTTAAATAAACATCTAAAGCTTTAATACATTATTATAATCTAACAAAAATTTTAATTAAGTAGTCAATAATAAAGTTATTTTTCTAACGTTTAGATAAAAATTAATAATTTTAAAAATAATTTAAATAATAAATTCAATTCATGATGTGTTTGATTTTTAACACAATTTATGGAAAAATATTTTAAATAAATTAACTTAACTTAATGTATTACTTGAATTCAATTCAATTCTTCAATTACATTCTTAGATTATTTTCATTTACAGAATGGAACAATCTCTCAGAAGGTGAAATTGCTGCAATTGTCATGGGTGTACTTTTTATTATCCTTCTTATTATTCTGATCGTTATATTAATTATATATTGTTTAAACCGAAAAGAAAGTCATGATTTACCATACTCTCAAAGGTATGGATCAAGATCTGCACCAAGCAGTAAATAAAAAACAATATTATTTGAATTGAATGAGATGGAATATACTTTCATATCAATTTATAACATAATTATCTTTATAATCAGTTATTATTGTAAATTATTATGTTAATAATTTTTTAACTTTTTACATTTTTTTTACAAAAGTTTTTATCATTTTTTTTATAAAGATTTTCAGAATTTAAGTATTATTATTAGTTCTTTTAATAAATTTTAATATTATACTAATAATTATATTTCTTTAAAGTTTAAACAAATAAGGGATAAATATGTATTTCATAATTTTTTAACCATTTGTATGTATTTAAATATAATTTTTTAATTGTTAAGCCAATAACTTATTAAAATTCATTTATCCCTTAATCAATTTACCTAATACATGGATATTTTTATTTAGCTTGTATAAAATATAGTATCTCAACTTATTATATTAATTTATAAAAGATTAATATTGAATAATTAACAAAAAAAGTTTATTATAATTAAAAATTTATCACAAATTAATATGAAATAACAAATGATTTTTTTTAGAACATGCTACTTAGAATATTGTTGAATTTAACAGTTAAAATATTTTATTTAAAAGCTGATTTTGATTAAAAGTTGATTTGTCATTAACATGATTTTAAAGTACAAAATTTTTCATGATTTCTAGTTTAAAAATTAGTTTACATTTATTTTAAAAAGTCTTGCATTAATCATAAAATTAAAAACATATTTTATATATGGGATCTTTCATTACATTTGCACAATCATAAAAGAATACTAAAAATTGTGATTTTTTATTTTATTCAACAATTAGAAATGTATTATCTTATTTAATTGTACTTATTATATCGATAAAAATTGTTACATATTATTTTAAAAATAAAAATTTTGAATTTAACTATTTGTTATTAATATACTGTTGAATTTAAAATTATTTATACTTTTAATTTCGCAAAATGTTTTTTTATGCATCATAGTATGATTATTCCTCAATAAAACAAAAGTAATTAACATTATTTTTTAATTTTTATATCCTTATGCTATTTTATTATTTTCCTGAAATTTTTTTCCACTAATAAGAGCTTATCATTTTATATTTGTAGGTTAGGTAATGTATGTTTTAGCAAAAAATACAGATCTTATTCTTATGTAAATAGGAACTCCTATATTCTTTAACTGCAGTAATCAGTTATTGTTTTTGTTCAAATATTTTAAAGTAATTTATTTATTGTAATTCTATTAATGTTCAATGGAATTTTGGTACTTTCAAACAGATGATTACACATATTCATATTCAAATGATTGTAAAAGATTATTTAATTAAATTTATTGAAATTTAAAACAAATTTTTCATATTTATTTGGAAAAATAGAAATCCTTACTTTTTCGCTCCAATCTTAAAAATAGACGAATTTTCTAAATCAAAAATTTAATCTTCCAAGATAGATTACTGCAAGTTAAAGTTTTCGTCATTAAGGTTAATGAGAAATAATAACAACCACCTACAAAAAAGAAAGGTCGCATCTGGCATCAACGAATTCTTACCATCCTGAAGTACTGCGGGAGTTGCAGGTGTAACAGGGACGAGCAAAGTGTTCACAGAAATATTATCAAAAGGATAACCCGCTGCTGCAACCGAGAGTAACGGATTATTTGGCACCCTTTTTGCGTTGCTGTTATTCGGTAGTGGCTGCATCCTGTAGTATCTTCTACTGCTTTTGTTTATATTTACGCAACACACTGCACTAGAAACTACGGCGTGGCCATTATACTTTATTAAAAAAGAGGAAAAATAGGAAGCAAATTAAACACACAATAATAAACGTAAAAGTGAAAGAACTGTGTACCTTCGAAGTAAAAAAAGGCCGAACTTTATACGACGATGGTGACTACGATACGACCTTATTCACATATGCAGAATGTGCGCCTCCACGTAAGCACGTGGGGATTGCATCAGTATGCATATATATACACCAAAAATGTTAAAAATTGCTCGTCATGTTGGTATTGTGACTGTAATTTGACATTTTCTTTTTAAGCGCGTTAATTTGATAATAAACGAATTACAACTACATTGAAAGAACAATAAATATAGAAGTTGCAAAATGTTTTTTTCTTGCAGTGTCAATTAAATTTTATTAAAGACTATTCAATAAAGCATTGATCTTGCAAAATTATTAATTAAAATTAATTAAAATTAATATTATATTTTGTTTTTTTTTTTGTAAAAAAATTAATATTTACGCTAATTACACATTTAATCGACTGCTTAAAAAGCTGAAAATGTAACATTAGTGTTCCGTTGAATAAAATAACTAAAAATAAATTTTGTTCAGAAAATTAAATTTGAATTCATTGTCAAATATGAATGTAAAATAAACAAATTATAACACAATTTATTATCATATAAATTAAAAAAAATGTTCTGGATATTAAAACTGAAATTTCATAATTTTAAAAACATTCAAATATTTCCTTATAATTATTATTATTTGATACCTACAGGAATATTGCAATGTTTTTATGGAATAATTTATTATAATTTTTCACTGTTTTTATTGAAATGAAAAATGAAAATGATACGTTTACACTATTTTATTTGAAATGATGTTGTAACATCAAACATTGATCTTTAATAAATTTTTAAAGCTCATTTATTTGACATTCGTAAATAAATAAATTTTTTTTTAAGAGTAACATTTTTCCTCTAATTCTTGTCCAATCAATGGCAAGACTAGGAATTAATAAATATGTAATTTAAATACAGAGCAAGACATCTGTAGATGTATTTCATTTTATGAAAATGATATTTTTTCACTTTGCTTTGCCTTGAGCAGCAACCGATGCCATTGCTGCTTTTACAGTTTCTTCGTCACCAAGGAATTTCATGGAAACAACTGGTTTAAAGTTTTCATCAAGCTCATAGACAAATGGAATACCAGTTGGAAGATTAAGACCCATGATTTCATCATTGCTCATTTCTTAAAAAGACAAAAATAGGTAAAAAATTAATACCATTAAAAATTTATAAATTAATTAAATTTTAGTAACATAAAAAAAAACTGAAATGAAACATGCATTAATTTTAATAGATTTTTAATTATAACAAATTTAAAAAGTCAAAATATTTAGAAATATTTTATAGTAGCTATAATTATTAATACTTAAAAATCTTATTTTAGTTTTATATATGTCAATATAGGTACTATAAACTTAAAAAGTATCAAATAGTCTAATATTTACGATCAAGATGTTTAACAATTCCTCTCAAACTATTTCCATGAGCAGCGATAATGATTTTTTTTCCTTCCTTTAATTGTGGTATAATAGTACCATTCCAGTATGGTAATGTTCTTTCAATTGTCAATTTAAGAGACTCAAATTTAGGAAATTCTTCGGGTTTAGGTTCATTAGCATATCTAGGATCTTTAACTATTGCTTCATAATACTTATGATCTGGTTCCATTGGAGGAGGAGGAGTATCAAAAGATCGTCTCCAAATCTGTACTTGTTCTTCTCCATATTTTTGAGCAGTTTCAGTTTTGTTCATTCCTGTTAATCCTCCATAATGGCGTTCATTTAAGCGCCATGTTTTAAAAACTGGAATATTTTCTTGACCAATTTCTTTCAAAATACTTTGAAGAGTAACTTGAGCTCTTGTCAACATAGAAGTATGTGCCACATCAAAAGTAAAACCTGCTTCCTTCAATGCTTTACCAGCAGCTCCAGCTTCACTTTTGCCTAAATAAAAAAATAATTAATATTTATTCTAATCTGTAGTCGTATCTATTGAGCTGCATTTGTGTTTAGTATTATTTAAACATTCTTTTACATTGTAATTTGTAAAATTATAAATAAAAAAAATTTTTAATTTTTAATAACAGATATTAATTATAGAAATGTTGAAACAACAACTAATAATAAGATTCATTTACCTTTAAATTACTATTAAATTTTAACAATTATAATAATTTTTTAATTAAGTTATTAGATTAATTTAAAGTTATTAATATAAATATACAATTTATCAAAAATAAATAAAACTATTTGCATAGTCAAATCAATATTGTACGAAAAACTTTTATTTTCGTAAAATTTTAATATTTAAAAGATTATAAGCTCATAAAACAATGAAATGATAACACATGTGAAAGAAATTCAAAATTGTCCTGTCGTCATTGACCGGCCTCCAAAAAATATGACCTTTTGCCCTTGATACTCAGCATAAAAAAATTTTATACAGTATCTAAATTTTGTTATAAATTTTCACCTTTTTCAGACAAACCAGCATCGTACCAGCCACAAAACAAATTTAACTGATTCCATTCACTTTCGCCGTGGCGAACCATAACAATGCGGTACTTTGACATGATTTTTCAGATTTATCTTCAATTCTCTTGTTATATCACTTAGTCACTCAGCTAATGCCAACTAACTAATATGCTTCGGCTAAATATATATTGAGAAGGTAGCTATAGTAAGCTAGTATATACAGAAAGGATATGCTGCGGTCGATAGAATTTTCCGCACTTCTACTACAAATAGTAGTTAGAATCTGGATCTGTAGATGTCTATTCTGTAACTTACACAGTTGTAGAATTGCAAAATATAAAATGCCTTGTGAATGAAACGACACTACACTAGCACGTAGTGAAATATTTAATATAATAATTAATGATCAAATAAATTATAAAATCAAAAATGCGCGGGAAATTGTTAGTATCAATAATTCTAGAGTGCAATTAACAAAAAATAAAACTATTAATTATTGTGAAAAAAGTTTTTAATTTTAATTTATCTTTATATTTTTAACATTTTTGTAAAGTAAAAATTATTTTTAATTTTTATACATATTTTTTATTTAAATATTTTATAAATTATCTGCATTTTTATTTCATCGATTGAATATTTATTTATACATAGTATGCATAAATAATACCTCAATAAACTTTAATCAATCTGCAATTATTTTACCGGTAGGTTTGTCTGCTTTGTAGTCGTTTTGCCTTTTTGAAATTCTAACCTTCTTGCTTGTACAAGTATTATTTTACAAATATGTTGATAGTATACTATTTTAAAAATACTTATCCAAAACATTTCAGATATCAGTATCAACGAATATAAACATCTGATTCGTTAATAGTAATCATGGTGCATAATAACCTAATAAGTTTTTAATAATGTTTCAAAATAAAATTTGTCTATAATTTTATTATGATAATTAGCATGGAATCAGTATGTTGTCATAAAGAGACATCTCAAGATGAAAGTGTATTAGAAAAACAGAAAGAATCATTTATAATAGCATCAACAAATTGGGAAATTGAAAACAATAAACAATTAGATGACTGTATTTCAACAATATCTGTATTACAAGCACCTGATAGGTATTAATCTTAAAAACAAAAATTATACGACTACTCAAATTATTTTTTGTATTTTTTTTTTTATTTATTCATTATTTTGAATAATTTTTAAATATTAGGCTTTTTTAATTTATGTTTAATTAATTTTGTTAGAAGACTTTTTATTTCGAATTATTTAATAAGTTAATGATTTTTAGAACAAATCTTGAAGATGTAGTGTCATTAGATACCTGCGTAGCTTTGAAGTCAGATCCTTCTAAAGAATCTTGTAAAGCAGAATTCAAAATTACTAATAAACAAAAAATAGCTCGGATTGCTGTAGTATCAGAAGCATCGGTTTTAGAATTTTTCAAACAATCCGGTGAATATGCTACCACAGTTTTTGCTGAATTTGTTGATGAATTTCAAGATCATGCAGTATATTTTGCTGAAGCAAAAATTGATCCTCCATCTGCAGAAGCCAGTATAAAAGTAAATTCAAATTTTTATCTTTCTAATAATTATCTAAACTATTGAAAATTTGAAAACAATGTTCATTATCAATAAATCAATTTCACAAAGCATATAACTTTAATATATTAATTAAAATACAAAATTTTAGTTATTCACTAAAAATTTTTTTTTATTTTTATTAATAATTTTAGTTTACGCGTACTAAAAACAAGGGTACATCAATGTGGATTTATGGAATAAAACTTATTTTAACAGAAGTAACTTCAGATAACTCCAAAAACATGTTTGATTTGGATATAATTAATAATTTTTTAAGTAACCAAATTAAATCAGACAAGGCTGAAATGGCAAAAAAATTTTTAGAATCTTTTGCAGCTAATGAATCCAATTCAATTAATAATATGAATATGTGCTTCCAAAAACTACCATTAATGAGTGTGAATTCTCAAAAATGTCAAGAAAATAATGTAAGCAGTGAAATGAGTCAATTAAATAATACACATCAAAGAACAGGTGGCAATGATATTCCTGTTTCTCAAAATCTTATTGAATTAAAAAATTACATAGATGAAAAATTTGTCAGTTTGGAAAGAAGACTGATAGAGAAAATCGAATACATGGATGAAAAAACTAATAAAAAACTTGATGCGATTTTTAAAAAATTAGAATTAAATGTTAATCAATAAAAATATTTGTTATGTTTTATAAAAATTTTTAATTTATAAAAAGAGTAAAAAATGAAAATTATCATTTTTCACAAATTTTTGATTTGAGGTATACAATTTCTTTAAGATATAGTAGTAATTGATCTATTAATATGTATGTTTGCTTTTCAGTGTTTTTCTTAGTTTACATAGAAAAGTTTCAAAACGAGAAAATAATTTGGAAAAATAATACATTAACTTTAATCTATAATAATATCTTTCTCTTAATTATAAGAGCCTTAAATATATATAAAACAACAATTATTTAATATTGCTAAGATTTAACGTTTGCATCTTCTTTTTCTTCTTCTTTTGGATCCCAAAAATGAAGTTGTTTGCGCCATATTTTCACCATGCCATCCCAACCTCGTCTACTATATTTAGCATGCATAGGTGGTGTTCGTGGGTGATCTTTTGCACGCTTGTCTCTGAAAATAAATTGATTATAAAATAATTTTTACATTCTTCAAATTTAATTTTCTTTGACAATTGATATATTCAGTTTAAATAAATTCTTCAAGTTGAATATTATGTTTAAAATAAAAGTATTTTAAATTTTAAAATGTAAAAATATAAATTTAAAAAATTATTCTATAAAACTATATTAAAATATATAAGCTTTTAAATTAATCTAGTTTAATTAAAATATTTTGAATTATAACTATATAATTCTATTAAAAGATATAACCACATTTACTTTGGTATTTCTTGAATATATCTATCATAACCAATAGTATTCTTTCCATAATCAATATCTTTTTGTCTACGAGCTAAAACTGCAAGATCAGTTTCATATTCAACATTCTTACTGTTACTTGAGATTGTGCTGGAACTTGAATTACTATTTCTTCTATTTCTAGAAACTTTTATATCTTCATCATTTTCATCTTCTTCAAGCAATCTTTTCCGTGTTGATGAACTGTTATCAGAATCAATGATATCCATTGTTTCTTCTTTTTTTGAATTTAAACCATTTTGTGCTTCTTTTATATTTAAATTATCTGTTTTTTTATTTTCTGCTGAAATTCTATTATTTTCTACTGTACTACTCTTTTCACTTGATGGCGATAAATCCATTTTTTCTTCCAAAGGTGATAAATCACTTTTTCCATTTAGTGCATTTAAATCAGTATTAGAACTGTTTTTTTTTGTTTTATCATTGTCATCTTCATCATCGGTTTTTATTTCTAGATTTCTACTGCAGCAAATTGCTTCATTTAAAAGAGCATCTTCTTCATCATCTAAACATGTATAGGCCACAGTATCCTCTTTATCCACAACAGCCATTATTAATCTATTTATTCTGAAACAAAATTTTAATATTTAAAAAATACTTTAAACAATTTGAATAATATTGATGAATCTTTATACTAATAATGTTATTGATTTTTAAACTTAAAATTCATATACACGCATGCATAAAACATACATAAATTGATATATTAAACAAATTTTCTTACATTATTACCTATATTTACTTTCAATTTTTTTAGACGAGTACACAATGCATCATAACCTTTATTACTTACTTGTTCAACGAAAAAATTTAATACTAAGAAAAGATTAGATTATTTTCTTTTAAAATTAAGAATATATTCATATATAAAAGTAAAAAACAAAGAAGAAGATGCCGAAAAATGTAACATGAATTGACAACAGATATCGTATACAACACAGTTATACCGCTGTAAGCTAAATTACTTACTTTCGCGCTCTTTTTCAATTAATAGTTGAAACAACGCGCCTTTTCAAAAATGCTGCACTAAATAAAGTAATATTAGTATACGAAATTAAATAACTATAAACTGAAGAAAATTAAAAATAAATAAATCTACACATTTACTACTTAATAAATTAAAAATATTAAATTTATACTTGTTGATTTCTCAAATGATTATAAAAAATAATAAACATATATTGTTTATTTTTAAAATAAAACTTTCACGACCTCTTTAGGTTTAAATAGGAATTCAAAATGTAGATTTGCTTATAAACTATAAACAGTATAAACAAGAATGCAGCAAGAGTAACGTAATTTTGTAATACACATATACTCTGTTTTTATTACAAGTATATTTTTATAATGAATATTGGTAAAAGTTTTACTAGTACTAAATTTTAATCAATCATTTATAAAATATCTTGATCATGCCTTGAATGATTATAATTAAAACACTGATTTAGCCATTGATACATTTTTACTTAACCTATAAAATGACTATAAAATATTTACTATATTTGAATTATAATATAAAATATGTATACGTATGTTGGTTTATTCTACGTTAAATTATTGTTTATTAATTAAAAAGTTTGTAAATTTATACCATAATAATTATTCAATGTGTTAATAAAATTTCGAAAAATATTGTTATATTTATATGCTTTGAAAATTTAATTTTTTATTTTTATTATATTTCAGAAATTGAAAAAAGTCTTCTTATCATAATTTTGGATGTTAATCCAATGCAGAAACTTGTTAAACAAGTTATAACACAATGTTTGGATTCAACTATTGTATTTGCTAATGCACATTTAATGCAAACATCAAATAACATTTTTGCAATAATGGCTTGTCATAGCCAAGGAGCAAAGTTTCTTTACCCACTAGAGAAAATGTCAGAAGTGAGACAATTTGATGGACAATATGAAAAGTTTACACAACTTGAACGTACAGTTCGTCAACAAATACATAAAATGATAGGTGAAATGTCAATGGATAGAAAGGGTAATGAAGAAAGTTTAATTTCTGGTGCCTTGTCAATGGCTTTATGTTACATTGCAAGATTGGATAGAGAAAAATGTGCTGGTGAAAAATTAAATTCTAGAATTCTAGTTATTACAGCTAGTCATGATTCAGCAACACAATACATGAATTATATGAATATTTTCTTTACAGCTCAAAAAATGGTTTATAAATATAAATAACAATAAATAAAAAAAGTTTATTCAAATAATAAATAATTTATAACCATTTTAGGGTGTGATGTTAGATGTTTGCAGTTTAGATCATGAATTAGCACTTTTGCAACAGGGTTGTGACTTAACCGGGGGAAGTTATCTTAAAATTCCACAACAAAATGGACAACCACCACTGGCTGGATTACTTCAATATTTATTGGTATTTATAAAATCATTAGTTTCATAAATTAATTTCAAAGTTAAAAACTTTTTATTTAAATATTTATATTTATCAAAGAGTTTTAACAAATAATTTATAACTAAATTATTTAATGTATTATGACTGTTTTTTAATTTCATTAAATATTTAAAAATAAAAAAGAACTTTAATTTTAATTGATTTTATTTTAAGCTAATCTTCTATGTGTATTGTATATTTCAATGCATTGTTACATGATTTTCTATATTCTGTATATCAAATCTAGAAAAAAATATGAATTTTCAAAAATAATTTTTAAATTTTATGGAGTTAAAAAATTTTTGTAAAATAGAATAAATTTTTTATAAGTTTTTTGCATTATAGTGGGTTTTTCTGCCAGATCCTGCAGTGAGGTCTAAATTAGTACTACCACCACCTGTTAAAGTTGATTATCGTGCAGCATGCTTTTGTCATCAAGAGCTAATTGATACCGGTTTTGTCTGTTCAGTTTGCCTTTCAAGTAAGTTTAATAGAAGCATTAATTTTCATTTAGGAATAAAAAGTTGACTTATTATTTCATTTTACATTTCAGTTTTCTGTAAATTTAGTCCAATTTGCACTACTTGCCAGTGAGTATACTTATATTTCTAATTTATTTAATTAGCATTAAGAAAAGTTACAATAACTATTTTTCATAATTCAATAATTTTTAAATTCTTTTTATAGCACTGTCTTCAAAAATCCTGCTCCAATACCAATGAAATTAAAAAAAAAAAAGAAAAATGTTGATCTTGTACATTGAATTTAAAACGTATGTGAACTGTTAGTATTATAGAAACTGTCTGTTTTTTTGAATATTTGTAAATATATACTTTTTTACAATAAAAGATAATTGTTTATTTATTTAAATGAATACAAATTATTTGCATGCACAAAACATTAAAACTAAAATAATTTAAAGTGCATTATTGAATTTTAAAAAATAAGATCATTTTATTTAAGACAAATAATAAATATTATTCACATTAAAATTTTGTTTAAAATAATTTATTATTATTGTTTTTATTCAAAAAGCACAATTTTTCTCTTATATGTGAAAATTGCCAAAATAACAAATGGAATCTGGTAACCTTATTAAAATAAACATATTCAAAGAGAAATTGTTTTGACATCATCTTGTTCTCGTACCATCATAATTTCCAATTGCTTCATAGTCTGTTATTAATTTACATAGCAGTGCATTATTTTCTTTTTAATTATATTAATAAATTATCTTTCAGAAAAGAAGATGTTATTTGGTTGATGAAAGGTCTTGATTTTAACTTATTATAAGTTTTTTTTAGAACTCAATCAGATGGTTTTGCACTTTGTATCAGAATACAAATGAAAAAATTATAGTTCAAAGAAACTAGCGGAGATTTAGTTCAGAAAAACAGCGATATTGTTAACGTTTGTAGAAAGTGTTGTGATATTGCAAATGCCTTTAATGGATTTTCTCATTAAAAAGAAATTATAAAGCATGAAAAATATTGCATAATTTTGATTTATTGATGAATAATAATTAATTTAAACAATCTTTGATTTATTAAAGAAGTGCTTGCATCTTTAGGTGCAAAAATTAAAATTAATATGTAGTAAAATAATTAACATGAATGGAATATAAAATACACAATTTAAAGAAATTTTATTATTTATAAAACAACACGTTGTTTAACAATTTTAACATAATTATGTAATATAATATTTTATATTTCTATAATTTTATGAAAATTGAAGTAATATTTTATTATTGCACTTTATGCAATATTATTACAGTGAAGGCATTAGAAATAACTCATTTTTCTAAGGATATCTAACGCTACAACAGTGAATTTTCAAAGCATAAATCGTATTAATTATTATTTGTATTGTCATACGTATTTTTTTATTTTACGCAAACATTAAGTATTTTTTGTAACTATGTTCAAAAATATAATAAATAATTCGAATAATTTAGTAAAACTTACTTTAACTTAAAAAAAATTCACAAGAATTTCGTTGCGTGTAACAAAAATATTATAGAACTATAATTGGCACAAATGTAACTTTCAAATATTATTTATGCCGCAAGTAAAACTGTTTTTGTTAACGTAAGGCTAAATGTTAGACAGTTAAAAAGATTGCCGGAAAGAATAGATGATAATGGCATTGTTTTATTTTAATAATTCTCGGGCAAAAAAGTTCCCGGATAATAATACAAACTATAATGATCTTTATAGCGAGAGCGTTGGTAGTAAGTTATTTCCTTTTATTACACGCGAAAACACATATGCCGCATAACTATGTATTAAGATAATAGCTGTTTCTTAGAGTTTCAGAGTTCAATATTATAATCCGAGCTTGAATTTAAATCATCAGCTATTAAAGTTATAACAAGCATTTATTTCTGAGAATTTGTGCGTTACATCGCTAAACATAAAGTTATTATTAAATTATGGCCCGTTTTACTATTACCTAACCTTCTGTTCTTAAAGCATTATATACATATAATGGAGAAATTATTAAATTTTTAAAAATTTAACGACAGTTTTCGTAATAACGAAAAATTACGCATATCATCGTGAATGATTAAAAGAAAATGTTCTTGACATTGTTTTTTTAATTTTTTATTAAAAGTTTTAATGCAAATCATAAAAAAAAAAAAAAAATAATTATAACATCATGAAGTAATTCATTCAATCTTAAATAAAAAAAAACATTTAAATCTAATAAAATTTCAGATTTTTACGATTTTACGTGATTTAAAAAAAAAAGTAAAAATTATCGTAAAATAATTAATATAATTCTAAATACAAAGTTTAATAATATTGCTACATATTTTTAAACGACTAATTTTTTATATTTTAACAATGGTCTCACTTAGTTTTTTAAAAAACATTAATTCATTTGTAATATACTTTTACAACAATTTGCTGTGCAATTGCTTTAACGCCTCGTAAATATATTCTTGAAACACGAAACGGCAAAAACTAATCGAAACGTCCTTCATTTATGGCACATTTGTCAGGTTACACTCATCTATTCTTCGTTTAAAGCTCCCAATTAAAATGCTGAGTTCAGCAGCGCCCGAAACACAATGACGATAATCAGCGGCTCGTCCGAATCTATATGTATGTATACTCATACACATACTCGATCGCGCATTCGAGCATTGGTTTAATGCCCGAAAGATCGAGTCTCGCCGGTGCAAGAGAATCGAATCGGATTTGCCGTATTTAGGCCTTGTTTTGGACGCGCATGCGGTAGATATCCGCATCTGCGCGGGGAATCGATCGCGAATGCGATTCGCGGTCGGTTCAGCTTTTAACGCACATAAACTAAGCATTAAGAACGATTTGAGCGAGCCCGTACATATTCTGTATTTGGGATTATGCGATAATATGTGTTATATAGTTTGGAACATTTTAATTTTTCATTGACCATGCGTGTCTTTAGCAATTATTTTAAGGTTTCAAAATAATTTGAATTAATTGTGTCGTTATTTCAGGTTTTGTTTAATATTTTATATTTTAAAAATACATTTTTAAAGATAAATTTAAAATTATATCATTATGCAATAAACTATAAAATGGCAATTTTTTCATTTTTAGATTAACGTATTTCAAGATTCCGTTGTGATAGCCAGATTTTATCGTCAAATTTATATTAAACGCATTAAAATGCGTCTATTTTCGTTTTTAATAATTTATTAATTGGTTTGATTGAGCACTAGCTGAATTTTGAACTATTCGAGTTAACTGAACTTATACTTTTATATTATATTTATATCAATTCACTATTTCTTTAAACATAAATTAATGAAATAGGAGACATTTAAAGTGTACGTAGTAATAATAATATTATTGTGTATTAAAAGTAAATATAATTTACTAAATGCGTAATGTTAATGTTAATGTATGTATAATTTCATGTGACATCTATGCAAATTATAACGAATATTGTATATAATTATAAACATTTAAACAAAACTCTAGACTTCCAATCCATGAATTATTAAAAAGATACTTTCTTTAAATTGCTGCAAAGACAATTTTCATAAAATACTCTTTTCCGAAGGTTAATATCGCAGAAAAAAAATAAATAGTTATTCTCATGATTCAAAGTTAGTTTTGAACATTTTCGAAAGTTGCAACATATTAAAATCGCTGAGTATTATGTCATGCAAATATGGATTTTCTAAAAGCTCAAAAGGACAATATATGTGCGTGGAATGTTTCTCTATTCTGCATAAATGTTAATACACAGCCCACGATAAACAGAGATGGAATTCAAAAGATTCTACCGGAGTCACAGTTAATCGATAATGAAACAGAAAATTTTAAACTGCGAATTTGATCATCCAAATAAAATATGTAAAGCAAAGGGCCAAACATAATTTTATGCGATTATTAATAAATTTTTGACTATCGATTTTGGAATATATGACTTATGCAATAAACCTATCGAAGTTAATTAATTATTAATTACGAGCAAACACAAAAATTTAATTTTCTCAAAACTATATTTTAATGATCAGCATATATTGATTGGCATATTTTTTTGTAATAAAATTGTGATGAAATTTAAAATCATTAATATAAATACACAGATATACCACATATATCTCCTGATAAAATAATTTAATCTATAACTTATTATTTTCATCAGCTTCCAACATCGATTCTTTGAAAAATAAATTATTTAAAAATAAATATTTATTTTACGACGAAGTACATTGAAAACATGAATTTCAAAGTCAGTTTATTATCAAAGTTGTTAAATGCCAAAGGTCGACGTTCTATATAAACAAATATTTTATTAATTTTATTAATATTTTACATAAAATTATATCGAACATAAAATTATTTTTTTTTACAATAATAAACTGCCTCTACGTTATTTTTAATAATGAGCAAGTATCGTCACCCTTTAAGTATTTTAATGTTTTTAATATTGTTGTTAGCAAGGAAACTTTCGTACAACTCTTTCGTACATTGAAAGGCATATAATTTCAAAATTTTTTTCCACTGTTATAATATTTTATAAAAACTATTTTTCCATTGTAAAAATAGCTCAAAATGAAAGTTAAAACTTAAGACTGTATGCACATAAATACAGCATATACATGTGCATGGTTTTAAGATATAAAATAAAATAATTTAGTTTGCATTTAATATTGTTTCAAATCAATAAACTTCCTATTTTGCAATATAATATAGTCAATGTTTTATCTTTTCAAATAATAAAATCAAACGAATCTATACATAATTAATGTTCATCATCAGGCTACACATTCGCGCAAACATATATATATATATATATAAAAGCATAAAAAGAGAATTCGTATACACGCTTATATACACCTTCTCTCACAACGTATATAACGCATAATACATATACGCGGAATGGTATGGAATTAAAATTCGCGGAATCGTCCCCTGCGTACACCTACACCCGCTCGAACGTGTACTTGGAAAAGAACGAGAGAGAAAGTATATAAAGCGAGTCTCGAACGCGCGATCGCTCTTGCAGAGGCAGCGCCACCACATTGGCAACAGGCGACTCACGCAGCCTGGTGCGCACGTTTTCAAATACGAGAAGCGCGCGAGTGTATAACTGTACGTATATATATAGATATATAATACGAAAACTCGAGGCGACGGTTGTGATGTTAGCTCCGGAGTTCGGAGAACGAGAGCAGTCAGTGTGCCGCCAACCTTCAAGCGTGCTGTACATGTTTTGCGTTTACGTTGGTTATATTCTTTATTTATTTTCGAATAAAAAATTTTTTGTGATAAACGGTTTTAAGCCGTTTATTCGTGACGGTTTAAGTCGTGAACCAGTGCTGAGAATTTTCATGATGACGAATATTATTGTTCGAAACGAGTGTTAGCTTTCTAACTTTAGTCTCTTTGAAAGAAGACATCGATTTTTTTATTTTCTAAGAAATCGTCGATCGCACAAGCGATACAGAAAAGTGTAGAGATCGTAAGACTTGTTTTTTAAACGAGAAAAAACTGTCTTTTTTCTCCTTTTGCTGCTGGCTCACCGAAATTCCTGTGTACAAGCATTCTTTCTTGAATACGCACGAGCGTATTAAATATATATGTATATGTATATCTTAAAGTGACGATCTGGTGCTTTATCTTTGGTGTTTGTGGTACATGTGTATATGTGTTCGTTACGCGTAAGGATCATAACGACTTGAGGTTAGAAGGAAAAAAAGAGCAGGTATTCGACTCCAAATCGCGGGAAAGATCGAAAATGTGACCGTGAGATAAGTATCTCCGCTCACCTTTTTCTTCTTTTTTCTGTTGCAAATAGTAACCAAAATAGTAGTGTCCGCTCCTATTTTCTATTGTTCAACCAAACACATTATAGAAAATGGTGCGATTTTCGGTTCTCCCGGTGATAATCGCGGTATTGGTCAAATGCCGGGCCGATGACAACGAGCTCAAGGACTACTGCTCAATGCACCGTTTTGAAAATCTACCTGGCGGTCTGAGGTTCACCAAGGAAATCGTGAGCACCGAATACGCGAACGTCGGCTCTTTCAAGGCGATACACTGCTGTCTACGTGGTTACCGTAGCATCGAATGGTGAGTACTCCCTTGAAAAAATTCTTTTTTTTATCTTCTTTTATTTTGAATGAATTCCGAAAATTTAGAAGTTCTGCGAATAAAGTATTCGCGCGAAAACGATCGATATAATGTTGCGTCTTTTCGCTGAAATACTATGAATTTTTTAATTTTGCGGTCTAATAAGAAAGCATTTTTCATACTTTAATGCAAAATCATTTATTGCGACGAATATGATTCGAAAAGAATTATAACGTTTTACAATAGAAATAAATAAAATATTTCTTATTGTTTAAAACCTTCTTTGTTTTTGTTTTAATGTATGTTTTAGAAAACAATTTAAGAACTAAAAATTTATAATTCATATGAAAGGTTTTAAGTGGACTTTCGCGATAATTAGTAATAATATAAATATTATTTGTTGCGTTTCAACAATGTAAAATTTCTTTATTTAAAATAATGTACTATTTTTTATAATTTTATAATGCAATTTTAATGATAAAATAGTGTTTATATTGCCAAATACTATGTAATAAATTTATTTATAAAAAGTTTATCAATATCTACACTAATCAACAAATTAACAAATAAAATGTGCCGAATAAGTTTTTAAAATATTTAAATTATATTAAATAGGAAACATAAAAATAATCATGCTAATGACATAATATGAAAACAAAGAAAATATTTTTTTCTTAGAATTAGAAAAAAAGTACAATTTTTTACATCATATATTTGCATTTTAATTTACTTATCGGCATTTCTATATTGTTATTATTAATGCGTTTAAGATATAATAACAATTTACTTCTAGAATTTAATGAATACATGAATTATTATTGTTTTAGTCATTGTTTTAGATAAAAATAAAATTTTTACAATTATTACAAGAGCTTTGTAGTTAAAATGAATTCGAAGAACGACTACTTTGAAAAAAAAAAACCAATTATTCCTTAAACAGAAATATTTTTTTTTCTGTGCATGGTATTTCTTTGAAAAAATAACATTTTTTTATTTATTTCAATATTAGCACTTAATAGCTTACCGAGTATTCTGGCCATTCACATATAATTACGAAAAATTATGTAAATTTCCACAAAAAATTTAAACTCCAAAATTGCTCTAAACCCCAAAATTTAAAGGTCGAATTTTTAGGAACTAAATATATTTTTTTTAAATTATACATCAAATGTTCAGATTGTTTTTAAAATGCATTTCATAAGTTTTAATAAAATGACAATATTACAAATAAAAATTATAAATATATCATAGCGATTATTATAACAAAGTTCAAATAATGTTAAAACGGACATTTACAGATCTTTTAACTTAATTGAATTTATAAATTATTACATTAAGTGATATATTATATAATTTAAAACACACAGTTTTTTAAGCTGATTGCATCAAATTTATTAATTAAAATATTTTAATTTTAAAAATTAACTAAAATGAAGAAAAAGTTTAATTTCTTTAAAAAATTAAATATTTAACATACATTGTTGAAGAGATAGATAACGTATGAAAATATTTAAAGCTTTTTTAGAATCAAATTTTCAATACAAAAGAAAAGAAAATATTTAAAAACAAATTTTCTTTCGAGAGAATCCGCGCGCGAAAGGACGCGTTAACGCGTAAAACTGCAAAATATTTTGGCAAACGTTCGCTTTGTTTTCAAGAAAGCATTATTTCACTGACTTTTATCAGTAATATCTTCGCGATTATTTTTCAAGAAAAACAGGTACCTTGAAATTCCTTCATAGGAATGACGACTTCAAGGTAATTCATATTTTATACATACGCTTGAAGTATGGTTTCAAAACACGATGACGTATTTTTTCCTTAATTGTTGGTATTCTTTTTTTTTTATTAAATACAAAATATGTATTGTTCAATATGTTTAAATAATGAAGAGTTTTTATTTTAATATTACATTGGAGCAGAAATTAATGTATTTTTTATTACTGTTTAGTTTAAAATTTTATATTTTTTATTCAGATTATTTTCGCTCTTTTTATATACGGTTTTCAAACATTTTTCCACCTTTATTTTTTGTAATTTTATCAAGTAATATTATTAAATATTTAAAATTTAATGGTAACTGTGCATTTTAAATTTTTTTATGAAGTATAAAAATCATAATGTACTAAAACTGAACGATTTGTGTGTGTATATATATATATATATAATCTTTTTATAGATGTAGATATATAGTAACTTAATTAAGTACTCAATATATTATTTTACATTATGATCAGACTCATTATTATAATATAACTAAATTGTTTAATTTAAAACATTTGTTTATTTTATTTTAAATTTACATTATATCAACATTATTATACAGTTTATCCTTAGTACTAATTAGCAATTTAATTTAAAATAGATTATTTAAATTTTTAATATCTCACGAAATAATAGATTGTATAATGATGCACATACATGTATAAGTTATATTTATTGCAGTTGTGGCGAATCTTTCGTATTTTATTGTCAAATATTAAAAAGCATAACGATGATTATTCAATATTTATTAAATATTTGTTTATACAACTAATTTTAATAGTCACGTATCTAATGTGTAAAATAACTTTATGTCAATCGATATTATGTTAAGAATTTGATTAAAAAAAAAAAAAACTACAATTTACAGTCATTCGAAGGCTTATGAAAAATTTGTGATTATTTTTGGCAATTCGCAAAAATATCACTGTAAAAGAAGGAGCGTATCATGAATTCTTTTCTACATTCATTGATAACGTTTTCATTTAGGAGTACGCAAAATCAAATTTTACCAAAACATTATACAATAATGCGCGCTTCGTTGTTTCGTTAACTCGGCAAAAAAGTAACGACGGACTGATACCAAATATCGCGAATCGCTTTTAAAAAAGTATGATAGCGCCGTGCGATTTCCTGGGATCCTACGTGCGATTAGATTCATGGATGTACGCGAAATAATCAACGCGAATGTCTTTAACTCGATATACACGTATGACCTTAAATAGAAAGCTTTTCGTGGTTATCGGCACACCGCAAGTGTGCCAACTGTTTTTTAACTGTTAATACGCGAGCAATCTTATTTAAGTAATTAAAAATTAATTAAAGATTTTAGAGGCTTGAATATAATTTTAATACAAATCTGTTTATTCACTGAAAGAATACCTTAACTTATAAATAATTTTTAAAAAATTCATCAAGATAATGAGAGTTTTCTCTTTTGTGAAATGTTTGAAATAATTAGAAAAATTTTCAATCTAAAATTTAGAAAATAACTAAGTAAAAAGATAAAATCGTCTGCATGTACAGACAAAAAGTAACGAGCGCGTAATTATCGTTAACAAATCATTTAAATTTTTTAATTAATTGTATATATATTATCGTCGTTACTACATACATTTACTAATATGCTTTTTATATTCTTTGGTAGCAGTATTTGAAAACCTAGTCGTGTTACATTATTTGAAATATCCTGTTTCTTTAAATATTTTTATTTATTTTGATAAATGATCGATTGATAAAAGTAATTAGATAATTTTGTTTTTAAAAATTAAAGCATACTAAGCATGATATAAAATTTGCTTTATTAGTTATGCAGTTTTCAAGTAATTTTTTATTACTTAAAACAAATAATTTATTATACTGCAAATAACATTTAAAAATAAAACAAAAAGTAAAATTGACTGATAAAAGAAAAAATAGCTTATAAATTCAAATCGCATAATTTTCAAGTCATTTTATGGACAAAATTTCAATATTTTTTACAAAGTCTTCGGTGTCTATAATAACAATCGATTTCGACTTTTGTTAAATCATTACAAACATTTAAATAAACAGTTAACAACAGGGAGAGTATAGTCTCGCGTACAAATCTTGAGTCAGCACCAAACACGCGTCGGTTATATATGTGCATATAAAACTTCATGGCATCTTTTTCGCTTATCTCCTTTCTCTTTTCTCTCTTGTCGCGTAATCAGAGAAAAACGCATGAGTCGACGTCGTTGTATATATATACAGCTGTTGCAAGCGCTCGCAAAACTATCAAATCGCCTTTCTCCGAATGTAGTCTCTCTCGTTTTTCCCGAGAAATTATCCGCAAATCCGATTTTATTTAAAGTTTCTGGAAGGAGCAGCAACCCGTTCGTGATTAAATAAGAATTTATACGCGATATTTTAATGAGCTCTTTTTATTTCTTTTGCATTGCAGAAGATTAATAGCTTTTTTTATGTTTTTCTTTTATAATGATGGTGCAAATGGATTTGAATGACGTATAAGAGATTTTTTATAATTTAAAAAATATATTTGAATTGTTGTAGAATTAAATTAATGAACATATATATTTTAATTTGGTTTTAACATCTTAATTAATTTTTTGCAACGCTGAAAAAAATTTTAATGAATTTTGTAAAAATTCATTTCGTTATTTTAGGATTCTTTTAAAATAAATTTGATTAAAAACTAAAATTGCAAATAAATTATAACGTGAAACATGTATAAATGAGTGCATAAAAGATAAAAAAACAATAATATTTATAGTTTTCTATTTACAAAAATATTATTGAAAAAATAAAAGAAATTTTGTCTACCTATTTTAATTATTTAAGTAAACAATGTATTTTAGTTCTAAAAACATTGAAAAAATGCGTTAAAATTTTTTTAGAATTGCAAATAAATTATTATTATTATGTAAAATTTTATCGTTTGAAATAAAATTTTAACCTTTAATTATAAACTATAATTGAAAAAAAAATCGATAAAATTATTTCCCGAAGAGAAGCGATCTTCAAAAGGAACTTTTTTCATTTTTCTTTTAAAATAAGAGCTAACTTGAGCTCGAAGGAAAAGCAAGAGCGTAAGAAAAAAAAACAAAGACGTCAGTTCTATAGGTTTGAGACATCTCTTTTATCTTTTTCTTCTCTTTCTTAGCAATTTTCCGGACGTATACCTTTAAGATTACTTTCCCCTCGTCATTCTTCCTTACTAAGAAGTCAAAGAAAATCCGTTTGTAAACACAGTAGATTCGTTCTTTCTCGCGGAATGATTATTTTGTCGCCAAAAATTTATATTTCAAAATTACGCGCGCATGTTTTGAGCTAATATTTTTTCTCTCTTTACCATTATAAGTGCTCTACGATTATAATAGACATACATAGATTTGCCGGATTTTTTCACGATGTTCTCTCTCTCTCTATCTCTCTCTCTCTCTCTCTCTCTCTCTCTCTCTCTCTCTCTCTCTCTCTCTCTCTCTCTCTCTCTCTCTCTCTCTCTCTCTCTCTTTCTCTACTATTTAAGCACTTGGTTAATTTTAAGATATTACTTGTTACCTGACCAAGTGATCCAGACATATGCATTTGGTCACCCGTACTAACACCGAGACTGTCTCTCATCATTACTCTAATTCTTTTGTATTAATAATGTAAAAGAAAGTTGATAATAGAAGAATAACTGTTAAAATGAGAGCATCGATTTTTCTTAATAATTGTAACTTCTTTGATAATAAAAAAAGTTATATTTTAGAAGAATGAAATCATAAGAAATTACAGAGGGATTATATAACGTTTAATTTTTCCTTTTATTCCACGAAATTACGTATCAGTGCAAAAACACACATGAAAAAATTTTATCAAAACATTAAAAACTTCTTCATACGTGATCTGTTATTCTTAGTAATGCGATATTTAACAAAAAATATTTATGTATTCACAAACAATTTTAAAAAATTCATTAAACGATAGATTTCGCATCAATTTTATTACGATGAAAAATATTTATCTAAAAAAATGCATTGATATGAAACTAATTTTTTTAATTAAACTATTTTTTTTTTTTTTTAAATACAAATTTAGACTATATTTAATATATATATTTTTTTAACCATATCTTTGTAAAAAGCTTAAAAATAGTTATCAATAAAAGTAATCAAGCAAACAAAAATTTAAGCTTTAAAAAATTCGAAATTCGTATGATTAATTTAAAAATCACATTTATAACAAATAAATGAATTATAAAAATTTTCGACATAAAAAAAATCATAAACAAATTATTAAACAATAACTTGGTTATTTACAAAAAAGATACTCAAATATCCGTACCGCGAAATCGAGAGCTCCTATATATGTAACTCACGCGAGCATGCAGACCTGTATCTTGATTATATGCATAAGTCGCCTTGATTCGCCTTCTGAGTCACGGCAACTTCTCTCTCTCTCTCTCTCTCTCTCTTTCTCTCTCTCTCTCTCTCTCTCTCTCTCTCTCTCTGTTGGCTCGATCATACTACGACGTCGTCGCGCACCGTTGCTCCTTGAATTTACCTCAACGGTATGCGCGCTTATGCCGCTTGTACATATCTCTATATACCTATATACCAAGCGATTCTCGATTGTATGACACCCGCGCCGATTTGCGGAAATCTATTCTCGGGTCTTTTCTTACCGGACGATGTACGTGTAAGATTTTACGTTGCGACGTTTTGTGAAATTGAACACGATTCATATTTTCTTTTTTTACTCTTTGATAATCTGACTGCATCGGTGAATTACTACGAATTTTTCTTCATAGTGCGTAATATTTTTTTACTGACAAAAATTTAAATTTACTAAGCTGTATTATAATGATGAAACGTGTGATTAATGCTATACGATTATAAAGCAGGAACGCCGTTATCTTAAACACAGTTATTACGTTCAAATTCAATTGCAATATTGTGTATCATCGTTTGTAGAAAATACACTGTTTAAGATTGTGTTTTAATACTACATTGGATGTATATATAAAATTATGTTTTTTTCTTTTGGTGATGAAGCCGATAATATAATTATACGACTATCATGTTCAACTCGTCGAATTGCAATTTACTTGATTTTCTCGTTCTATTCAGCACTTATTAAACAGTATTAAAAGTTTAAAATTTCAACTGGTAACAGGCAAGGCAAATATTGTTGGGCAAAAAATACGAAAATATTTTGTCACAACATTTTAATATTCTTTAAATATTTTTACACGAATTTACAGTTTAAACGAACAATTAAATCTTATACGTTCATTTGAAAAATCATAAAATATATTTCAATTTAAAATTCTCGACTCGACAAAAGATTGTATTACGAGATCGACGAGAGAATTGCAGAATTAAGAGCGAGCAATACATCGGCATTAAAATCTTAGATAGCCGTAAAATGAGAGCCGAAAATTTTTTTTCGTTGGCGTACTAAAGTAAAAAATTGCATCTCTCGGCAATGTTCATTCACAAAGAGTAAAACTGTGTAAATTTTTTCTTCATTCATTGGTGGTGGTCTATATATTACAAGGGAAACCGGATAAACATCGGTAATATCGGATTTCGTCTTGTCACGAGCGATACGAATAATAAAAACTGTTGCAACTGATGTCTCGTGTTTAGACAGGTAAAGGAGAAGAAGAAGAGAAAGAGAGGGAGAGAGAGAGGGGGAGGGAGGGAGTAAGTGTGTGCATTAGAAAAAAGGCGTGTATTTGTGTGAGAGAGACCGGAAAAAGGTACGAAAGGTGAAACATGAAATGGAACTTGAATAAAGAACTGGTACAGAGTTGCTCTCTTACTTTATCTCTCTCTTTCTCTCTCCCTCTCTCTCTTTCTCTCGTTCACATTGATTTCTTTTGATGGAAAGGAAAAAAAGGACGAAAACGAAAAGAGGAAACGAGTGCCGCAAAAATTCGGATAAAATTGTGGTTCTAACAATGGAAAAGTCGGAGGACGTCAACTGCAGAAACCGTTGAGTGAGAGAGAGAGAGAGAGAGAGAGAGAGAGAGAGAGAGAGAGAGAGAGAATGAAACCCATAAATCTTAGTTCGAATTTTCACGTTATTTCATCACACAGTTTGACCATTGTCCTACTCGACAAAATCTATTTCTTTTTCGGATATTTTTGTTGCTCTTTTGAAGGTTTGCTTGCACTTTTTTTCGTCAAAAAGGAATATATAGTTTCTTTAAATCTTCAATAATACAAAAATATTTTGTTATCAATTATTTGCTTTATTATAAAATAATTATCCAGAAGTGTATTTGTTAAGGTTAATTATTATCAATGCAAATGTTAATGTTGAAAGGTTTAGTTTTAAATGAAAAATTGTAAATTTTTTTGTTTTATTATTATAAATAAATAGTTAATATCTTTAATATTTTAAATTAAAATATTTAAACAGTTAAAAACAAACACATTTACAATAAACACTAAATTAAAAATGATAGACAAATAATAAACATACACAGTTTTTTTTATTTTGTTTTTTAAATATATTATGCATTTTTACATATTGCGTGAATAAATTTGCAAATGAAACAAAAACAAAAAAAAGGATTTATTTTTAATGACTTTTTAATCGATCATAAAGTAACCATTAGGATGCCGTATAAATCAATAGAGAAAATATCTCGTTCACATTTCCGAAATCCCTCGTGCTATCAATTCTCCCTGATACTTTTTTATGTCCGTTCGTCGATTTCATAGAAAACCACAAGAGCGAACGAGAAAAAAAAGAGGGAGCGAAACTAACAAAGGCGCGCGCGAGCGTACACGTACTCGAAACGAAGATAAAGGAAGCAGGTATGCGCCACGTGTACGTATTTGTATACATATATTCGAGAAGGTAAAGAAAAGGAAGTTTTTCGAGAAGTCGTAAAGGAGCCGAGGGCAGAATACTCGCATATGCGCACATACTGAGAATGTTACAAGGCGCCGACATGTACACACACACACACACACACACGAGAAATGGATGCGGGTAAACGGTGTTTCACAGTCTAGACCTCTCGAATGAGTTCAGATATATATATATATATATATGTACACCGATTAGTGCAACGATTGCGCGACTTTTGACAAGCGAAAAATAAACTTAATCTGATTCGAGAATTAGTAAAGCAGGAAGCAAAGAATTGTTTTTTATACTTGTAGAATTATGCGGTATTTATTTTCCGGACGAAAATTTGTATAAGTCAGGGGACAATTCGATTTTCTTTTAAACGAGACGATAATATAACACATCGTTCAATAAGTCCCGAGACTAACAACGAAAACAACATTTTTTTTCAAAAATCATTTTTATTCATCAATATAATCTCCTTTTAGAGTGATACAATCTTTCCAACGCCTTTCCAACATTTCTATACCATGTTTATAGAAGGATTTATCCTTTGCTTCAAAATAGGCTTCAGTTTCGGCAATGACCTCCTCATTCGAGCCAAATTTTTTTCCATGGAGCATTTTTTTGAGATCAGCAAAGAGCCAGTAGTCGCTGGGGGCTAAATCTGGCGAATACGGGGGGTGGGGAAGCAAATCAAAGCCCAATTCGTTCAATTTTGCCATTGTTTTCATGGACTTGTGGCATGGTGCATTGGTGCAATCGCGGCACCCACTTGGAAAAAACCTTTTTCATGCTCAATTTTTCATGAAGGATTGTAAATACGCTTCCAGATGATCCAGATGATATCTGTGTCATTTCTGCAATCTCACGGACCTTCACTTTGCGATTTTTTATTACAATTTTTAACACTTCACTCACATTTTCCTGTGTAACGGCTTCCAATGGCCTACCCGAACGTTCCGCATCGTTTGTGTCCGTACGACCACGTTTAAACTCAGCATACCAACGACAAATCGTTGGTTTAGATGGAGAGGAGTCCGGGTAATGTTTTTCAAGCCGTTGCTGGGCTTCTACGGTGTTTTTACCCATTAAAAAACAATGTTTTATCAACACGCGAAACTCGCTTTTTTCCATTTTTCAAACAAATTACAAAGTGACTTTACTCTAACCTCGATAACTCTGCTGTCTGTGATCCGATCGACGTGAAATTTTTACACGTTTCATGTAAAGGTTCGCACTCTATGGAAACGTGGCCAGTTTGGTACTACTAGCACCATCTCTGGGTTAGTCTCGGGACTTATTGAACGCTGTGTTATTTATGTAAAAATGGAAATTTAATTTCTTATAAGACAAAATAATATGAAAAAAAAAATAAATTCTGTTTTATGAATTAATTTTCTGCGTTTTTATTTTCATTATTATCGTATGAGTAATTGAATAATAAAACTGAATTACAGGAAAGGTACACTTATACATGAAGTTAAAAAAAAAAAAAAAAAAGAAAAAATACATATCCTTTCAACCGCGCGACTATAAGCACAAAAAGAAATTGAATGGCATCACATAACCTTCGTCGTCGGATACCTTAACTTACTGAAAAGTTCCCGTGAATTATACCTTTTCTTCGGAATCACCCGAGAGTCTTGAAAAAGCCTCAAACCTGAAAGGTCCTTAAAAATGAAGAGGCGCAATAAAAGAAGAAGAAAAGCTTTGTCAAGATGTCGCAAGTTACACATGGAGCAGTTCGTCCTCGGTCAAGAGCAGCTTATTAATCACTTTCACGCGCTTGAGAGATTTTTTGTGTATACCTGAGCTAACTTTAATTTTCTTTTTTTGTGTGAAAAAAAATTGTGCAAAACATAAAAATCCTAATTTTGCAATAATTTAAAATGTTATATAAAATAAATATGGGAATAATAATTTTTATTAATTTTTAAGAATTATAAATAATTCTTTATACACTTTTAATAATTAACGGTGCTGGTTAAAACATGAATATATATATATATATATATATATATATATATATTTTTTTTTTTTCGATCGATTCACATAATGCAATATTAATTTCTTTTGATACATTATGATGCATAAAATATGAAAGAAACAGCAGTAGATGAGCATTTATTTTATATAATAAAATGCGTAATGATTTTAAAATAATTTAAAATATATAGAAAGTTATTAACCAGTATCTTATGTACATTGTGCACTTTCTGTTATGTATTTTTAGAAGGCTTAAAATATATTTTAGAGTTTTCTTAATATTATCAACGTAATTATTAACTTGATTTTTAAAACCAAACTTATTTATTTTTAACGATTTTAATCTAAAGCTTAAAAATAAGTTGCTGCTTATATTTCTTTTAATATTTTGATTCGCAATTCAATATTATAATTGCTAATTACTTAAGTTGAAATATTGCTTGTGAATAAGGAAATTATTATATATAATTTAAGGAAAAATCTGAACAAACAAAAGAAAAAATTTTAATTTGACTTTTTAAGTTTCTTTAATCGCTATCAAATAATTGTCATATTATTATTTTATTTTATTATTTACTTAGGCAATCATAGCGAGTAAATATATAATTTTTAAAAATTGACAATAAAAATTTTTGTACGAACAAAAAATGTTATGCAAAATAAATGTCTCCATGTGATATTCTTTTTAGTTTTAATTAAATCTGCTGTTGAGATTTTCTTTTTACAGTTGGATAACAAGCGGCAGACCCATAATCTTAAAAAATAGATGAGCGAAACGTAAAGATAACTTGAGTTTAAGAGATTAATGTTTGATACCGCGAAAGTCGAAGCAAAAGTACTTAAGCCGATTTACCGTGAAACTTCCACCTGATACAGTAATTTCTGAGAAGTTTGAGATCGAGGTTATGTTCCAAGAAGTTTAAAAAAATTTAAGAGTAATAAGAGTCCCTTAAAAGCAAAATAATGTTATGTTTTTTTTTTTATTTTTGTAAATACAACAAAAAAATGTCTTATTCGTTATCGATTTGGATATTAATTGTAAGGTAAATTTTAAATTAGCGACACTGAAAATTGTATCGATTGATAATTGTATATTAAATCGATCTAGTATTTTTATAATAAATTCATGATTTTTACTTATTTTTTTCGAAAAATAGTTAATAAAAATAATGAATTAATTAATGACATTTTAAGGATATCACCGTTCGGTTGTATTTTCTACTTTTCAGAAAATGTATTAACTTTTACGATCGAGCCATGAAACGGCCAGTAAAGTACCCTACTATCTATTTATCCCGTTCTTCTTTCATTTTCTTCCCTCGCGCGCCATTCGTTTCCGTTGCCGACATTAATGTCGCGGCGACAGCCTTTCCAGTAAACATACCGGAAAAAAGGAGGGGATAAGTCAAGAAAAAATTAAAGGGAGAACGAGTGAGCGAGAGAATGAGAGAGAGAGAGAGAGATTTAATGAGCGCAGGTGAATTCGCCGATCCGCAAATGTTGAAGCGACTCACCTGCGGCATAGGCGTTGCAGTGTGTTACGGCTTACCGTTTTACGGCGCTCGATTTCAATTGTGAAAAATAAAGCGGCGAAGGATAAAAGTCACGTTGCGCTTTTTCGCAGAAATGAGCAACGAGTCTACTCGTACATTGTAAAAATTCCATGAGAGAGACTGAGCGAGAGAGAGAGAGAGGCGGAAGGGGATAGGGTGAAAAAAAACACACATTGCGCGCATGCGTATATATAAGCTAGCGAGGAGAAAAAAATGCGCGAGGAATTGAAAGCGACGTGGATGACGGCGAGCTACGGTAATTGCGATGGTAATGATGCTAATGACGATAATAACGCGACGTTATAACGAGGCAGATGTAATTTGCCGATCTGTCCCGTGGACGCACATACGCGCGCGCGTGTGTGTATGTATTTGGAGTGGGACGGGTCTCGCGAAACGAGTGTAGTTATCGTCGTAGGTTTATGTACGCTGTGATGCTTTTCTCGAATTCCGCCTGTGACATTTTTTCATCCCCTCTACCCTATCTCGCCGACCTTTTTTTCTCATTAATTTACGTGATTGTACAGTTGGTCTCTGAGGTGAGATATAGATTTTAAGATATCATGGACCGTAATTTAATTTAACGTTGTACTTGGAAAATTCCGATTTTCTTTAACATATTGCGTGGTTGGAAATGTTATTAAAAATATTATTAACGAAATGAAATGTCATATAATGATATTGACGTAATTATTTATTTTTTTTTTTCGATTATATGATTTCATAACATTTCATTATTTGCTTTATAATTATAAAAAAATTGAAGGTACAGAGCGATTTATTAATTTAAAAAAAAGTAGGTCGCCCTCGGTTTTAAAAAAACATTATTAAAATGTAACTCGAAATTAGTGCTCGTGCAGTGCAGTAGATAAACCTATATAGTTATCCGCTAGCTCGTAACTTTTAAAAGTATAATAAATTTTCTAGATTCTAGAAAAATTGTTTACCGCGAAAATGAAAGTTTAGTCCTTGAGTTACTTAGTAGTATTGCACGAATGGTCATTCTTTTTTTGTTTATATAATTGTTAATTAGAGTACCTAAGCATTATTATTATTTTGCATTTTAGGAATCGCAACATCATTTTTCCTACAAATATCATTATTATCATTATAGTAATTAACAAAATATTAATAATAGCTTTTAACCATAACTAATATCGGTAAAGATCGAGATAATTTACATCTTTTATCCTTAATTTAGTTAACAACATCTTTTGATGAACATAAAGTTTACAGGGGAGATTATTAAAGTTTCGGCGTATCATGAAAGTTAACGCGTATTCATGAAAGCAAGTCCTCCTTGTTTAATGAATTTGCATTTTTTACGTAGATGGTAATCTCAGATGATACGCGATATCGTGTAATTTTACAATACGTTATTAAATATTGCCGTCTTGATAAATGCCTTTGATTTTTAAGTTAGAAAAATAATCAATGGTTTTATTTCGATAATTATTTCTTTATGCATTTTTAATGTTATAGATCCCGTTATTATTTATTTCATACAGAAATTTAACATCAGAATAAGATTTTTTAGGTAGAATTAGAACAACTGAAGCTAAATATTACATGTGAATTGATCAAATAAAAAAATTGGAAAACTCTGTTTTATTTTACGTCGGCATATCTAATTTTTTTTTAGAAGATTTAAAAAATTTTCTGGTATGGATGCGTAGATATTCCAATTTTTTTCTCCATGTTTTTTATTTCGTATTTCCAAAATTTTTAATTTACATCCGAATTTTGAAAATCTGGCAGCTTTTTCAAATTTTACAACAAAATTTTTTTTTTTTTTTTGCAAAGTTTCGTTATCTCATCCAGAAATCTCGATCATCCGTATTGTGGAACATTTCCTACACTATGAATAATAATTGAAAGTCTCGAGTCATAAAACTTCACATTGCCCATAAAACAAGTGCGGGGAGTTCGAACAAGAGAGTTCGCGTACATGCAAAAAATAAAGCGAGAATACATCGAAGTTATAAATGAACAATGGCGTCACTAACCTTTATTATGATTAAAAAAAATCTACAGCGAAGAACTACAAATGTCATTCCAAATGTCCTTTACTCAAAAATGTAAATCGCTCTCATGCTGAATCGAAACTCGGTCTGTCGAACGAACGCGTTTCGCGTGAAAAAGAAGAAAAAATAAAGGTAACGCAGGCGCGCGAAAGGAACAAGAGAGAAGTTGTAAAAGAAAAAAGCATAAAGAACAACGATCGCGTGCTAGGTTTCGCGATGTATACGTGTGCGGAGAATACTTTAATGAAAGCCGTTAATCGATTCGCGGAAAGTCGTTTCCCCGCAAGCGAACTCGCGTTATACGGGTGCACCGTGACGCCTCGTTTCCTCGAGTCCTTTTTTTTCATTTTGCCTTTCTATATATCTTTTTGTCCTTTCCCTCTTTCACTTCTCCAACCGACGATGAGTTGATAATGACAGTCGGCGTGTGTGTTCACCTGTTCGATTTTCATTTTCGATGGATTAAATTAATGGTTTTACTTTTCGAAGAATAAAATAAAGAAGGTCCTCGAAACTTTTTATTTTTTTTCTCTCTTTTACGAACAAAGTACTTGTTGTCGGTTGTTATATGAGTTTGATCGCAATTATTTTTTTCGGAATTATGGATTTTTAAAAATTTTTGAATTTTTCGAGGGATTAATTTGGAATTTGTGTAAAGAAAATCTAGCTTTTTCAAGTAACGCAGGATTTGAATAGAAAAAATATCTCAGTTTTTAAAATAAATTTTATTACTTTCAGATTTGATTTTTTAGATAAAAATTTAGATATTATGAAAAGTCGCCCTAGAGTACTTATAAGAATGCATTATAATTCAATATTTATAAATGAATAACGTTGTTTGTGACAATTGTGACGAGAGTTGACTTTTTTAATGGATTAAATTAGTCGACAATTTCCACCTCGTAAATTTATTTGTTAGAATTACAACGCATTTACAGTATCAAGAAAGAAAAAATGAACGTCGCTTCTTTCACTTATTGAAAAATTGTTTACAGCAATTATGGATCAATTCGAATGAAACAGCTTGAGCAATTTTTATTTCGCGTTGTTCACGTGTAAGTTTGTTCGATCATTCAATTCTTCGACAAACAAAAAAATAAAGCTAAAACAAACAAAATTTCTACGAAACTTCAATCAATACACTCAAATTGTCGTTCAACGATCAATGTTTTTCTTCGTGTGACATTGTGTTCAAAGCAGATAAAAAACGAAATAAAAAAAAAAAAAAAGAGGCTGAACAAAGAAATTTTTTTTCCATCCGGACACACACAACAGAGATATAACGTACCAGGAGAATATTACAATTTTAACAAACTGGCAACGTTATTCGAATAGAACAGATCTATCGAGAATTCGAAAAAAAAATGAACTTATAAAAGCAAAAAAAAATATATTGCCGAACCTTGTAAATATGGATGCTGTTTGTTTTTTTCTTTTTTTTTTTTTTTAAATTCTCCATATGGTATTGCGTTGATATTTCAAAGTGTGATTCTTTTGTCAACCGTGTGCTTATATTACTTATTTGGTTCACCTGTCTATATTTCATATGCTTGTGTAAAAAAAGAACACAGACTCGTAAGAAATTCGATATCTAACGTAATATATACATAAAGTATTTATCGTAAATATTTTTATTATTTTTTTGCCCGTAAAAAAGAAGAAAAAAATACCGATGAATTTTTCAGATGAAAATAGAACGCAAAAATGTTTTGTTTATATTTAATTGAAAAATGTTATAGATTTTTTTATAATATTATTGACGTCTCGGTTTAATTTTTCGAAACCCAAAATATAAGAGGTGAAAAAATCTTTTTATAATGATTCAAATTTGTGTTTTATTTCATGAATTTTAACTATACACAGTAATGTTTGAATCTATACATAGATTTTCTTGTTTATAGAAGTAAAGATGCGATTGTTTTATTTTGAATAAATTTTTTAAACCACTTTATGTAGTGTTTATTTTTATTACGATTTTTATTATTTATGATTTTATTATTTATTATTACAATTTTATTTACATTAAAACTTTAAATATTTTTATTTGCAATGATTTTAAGTTTTTAAGAAATACAAATATTGAATTTTAATTTATGCGGCGCAAAGACAACATAGCCTAATCAATTCATAAGTTAGAATAAATGCTACTTCATTCGTACACTAGGCGTACTTGGGTATAACTTTTAACACGCAGAACGATAACACTTTCTTCACATTATCTTGATTAAAGTCGTAAATATGTTGTCTTATTTATAAGATTATATAATGTTTAAAAATATTTATTATAATTTTGTAATAGACGAATTTTCTAAAAAAACCATCGTTAAATTCGAAATAATTGTATTTCGAAAAACAAAATTTTAAAACTCTAACCACTCATTACAATAGACATGTTAACTTAATCTATATACTCGTATGAAAAAAAAATCCCTGTATTCAATTCCATTAAAATATTAAATTTCAACGGCTGAAAAACTACGCACGCGCGTTTAATCCCCAGTTATTTTTATCCTATTCTTTAGAATCCGATCCCTCTCGCATCGAGAGAAAATACGCTTGCGGTGTACGCGTTAGGCTCGAACAACGGGGCTTAAGGGCGCTTTCTCGTAATGCAAACTTGCCGCGCGAGTGCTTGGGGCCAAATGCGTTGGTCGTCGAGAGAGATTCTACTCTCTGTCTCTCTCTTTCTCTCTCTCTCTCTCTTTCTCTCTCTAAGGCTCTCTGATGCCGCAGTATAATAACAACGCCTTGCTTGATTTCAACATTCTGGAGGGTGGAGATAGAGAGAGATCTAAGCTTATGAAGCAAGGTTTACTCGTTGTCCACACGAGATACTGCGTCAACGGTTATGCGATGCTTTTGATGTAGTTGCTGTCGATAAGCCTCTTCGTAAATATCTGTGTAAGTGTACATGTTTACAATGAGAGGATAGAGGAGGAGGAAAAGCGATCAATCTTGTATGCGTTATAAAATACAGCGAGAGAGGAGTCGTATAATCGAGAAACGGTTTAATATCGGTTCAATTAGGTTTTCACAAATTAGGCGAGTGATACACACCGCGTGCGCTTGTACGCATACAACTCGCACTCTCTCTCTCTCTCTCTCTCTCTCTCTCTCTCTCTCTCTTTCCCTTTCTCTCTCGTGTTTTAGGCTTTTAGAGATGCTTAAGGGTGGATTTGCCACGCTTAAACGTGGAACGAGATGGACACGCGCAAACGCGTAAACACGGACGAGATTTGAAATTGTAATGAGATGGTGTGTGGGCAGAGATGGGTTTGCTTTTCGCATTGCCGAGATGTATTTAATGAATTAAAAATTGCGCGATCGAGAAATTGATTGCGCTTTGAGTATATTGGTGGGTTATTATGCTGTTTCGGTATTAACGGCATGAAAGTTATAAAATAATCAAATATCCGTATTCTTTTGTGATATTACATAGCGGGACAATCAATTTTTGAATTAGAAGAAGATTTATACGGTTTTTAGCAAAAATATAAAAGTTAAGAAGTCAAACAAAATAGTAAGTAATGTGCTCGAAAATTATATTTGAAATTCAAATTTTTTGAATTTTAACAAAAATTCTTTAATTTTTCATCTTATTATCTTATTTTTTATATTTTCTTATAAAAGTTGCCTGTATTATTCTGGTTCAATTTCTTCCATTACTTTTTTTATTGTTTACAAATGGATAAATTTTAATTTTTAATTTTTTTTTATCTTTTTTGAAATTTTAAATTTCATGTTATGATTATTAAATTTTCTAATATTTCTTTTTTTAAACTAGTTAATATTATACTCATTAGATTATTAGTCTGTCGATAATATTATATATATGTTTGTCAATTATCGAATATATTTTAAAATAAATATCGCAATGAAATTTTACAATAATTATTTCACTTTAGGAAACTCGATATCCTGTTTCCCTTTTACACTTGCTATAACACAAAGGCAATGGAAATTTCATACGCAAAAGTAAATTGAATTTCTGTGTTTTCGTACGCGCATACGCGTGTAACTATATTTTTTACGCAGCGACAGCAAGTATGTATGCATTCGCGTTTTAGTTTCAAAACGTGTACCCATATTACGATATCGTTTTATGCACCAGTGAACGCTGTGAATTTCGGAACGCCGTGTAAAGAAAAAAACATATACTCTTAGCATATATACCTGAACAAAGCAACGCTACCGATAAAGTCACGTGCGCGTGTGTAAGAAGTTTGTTAAATATATACAACAAACCCGTTGACTTTAACGCAAACGCAAACTCGCTCGTACGCACATACGAACGCTGCGCGAAATCGTATTGGCACTTTCTCTCTTTCCGCGTATAGTGCAAGCGATAGAGCCGCACAATATGTACACAAGTTTGATTGTCGCTGGTTAACGTAGCTACTATATACACTCCGTTCGCGCTGCGCCGGTGCGCATACGCAATCTCTGTGTGATGAAGCGACCAATTCACCAGCTCTCTCTCTCTCTCTCTTTCTCTTTACGTAGCAGCGTCAACCGCGTGCGAATGCGTTATAACCTGTACGCACGAATGCAGGAAGAGAGAGAGAGAGAGAGAAAATGCGCGCGCGTACATGAGAGCGCAAACGTGCAAGCGCGTGTTTGCGTAAGCCAAGTGGAAGTGAACGAATAAACGGAGGGCCTCTTTCTGGCAAAATTTATACAAGGACTGGTTTTATCGTGGCTTTTCTGGTTCACCATCGAGAAACCCATTTTGCGAGCGTCTCTAGCGATTTAAAGACACGTATTTCTTTTCTTCTATTGTGTCTATTCGCCGCGCGTATCGCGGTGGTTATTACGCTCTTTTCGTTTCTGAAAATGCGAGCGATGATACAGGGTTTACATATATTGGCCATGGTTTGCGGATATTATTGTAGAAGCTTCATTGTTGTATATGAGATCTAAGGGTTCGGTGTACGTTTATTAAACGTGTAGAATACTAGAGATTCGAACCAAAAATAGCCTTTGAGCTTATGATGCTGAAACGCTGTTGTTTTAAGATTTGAATTAATGTTTAAAATGTAATTTGTGCTCATGTAGATCATATTTTGTTTTTGAATTATTATTTACAAATAAAACTGCAAACATAAGAAAATATTTAAAATATAATTTTTATTTTGCAGCTTTAAAATATTTGATGAATTTTCTTTTTTATGTTGCAGGTGAGTTATAGATGACTATTCAATTTTATTTTCGCATCCGTAAGTAAGAAAATAAAAGTTTTTTAAAACTTTGCAAAATATTTTTTCAAAGTATCGTCGTTTATATTATACTCAATAAACCGAAAAAAAAAATTGTATAGCAAATAACATTTTGTGAGAATCATGGCGCGTAACAGAATCGTTTCTTTATGTATCGCAAGCAAAGAAAAATTCACACATAGCTTTCATTGAGCGTAAAAAATAATTTTGTTTTTTTTTTAATTTATGTAATAAAATATAAAGATTATAAAATAAAACATAAAAATAAAAATTTTTATAAAAATTGTTTATTCAAATATTTTAAAGCTTTGAATAGCAGAACATTTTTCTCCACAAAATTAATTTCCTTTTGCGAAATTTACCACATTTACTTTTTTTTTAATTATTATATTTTATTGTTTATTTTATCTTTATAAATGTATTATCATGATTGAGATAAATGAAGACGAAGTTTATTAATATAGTATTGAAATATTTCTTAGTTTAAACAACAGCTTTTCTTCAAATATTATTTAATTATAAAAGTACACAACAATACAAACAAACTTTTATTCAACCGCAATCAACAACTTCAATTAATACACAAATTATAATTTCGAAACATTTGAAACAGGTCAAAACGAAACATTGAATTCGCAATTGGCAAACTCGTATCCCGGTTTGTAAACTCAAAATTTCTTTAGCTCGATCAAACGTTATATCGCACGCGCGCGCGCGCGTGTGTGTATAGGTGTTCGCGTACATTTACCCACCGGCGACTGCTCAGGTGCGCGTGATCTAAACGCGCTCGGAAATTCACTTTAGCGAGTCTCTTTGAGTACTGCCTTCACGTCTTGTTTAATGTATACGCGTTACATAGGGACTCGCGTACAATCACGACTAACGAATTTCATAGTATAATGTGCGTTTCATCAATCACATATATTTTGAGTTATTGCCTTTTTTTTTAATTTAATAATAATATAAATTCATTAAAATAAAAAAAAAAATAAAAAAAAAAAAACTTTTTCGTTAAATGAAAATACCTAAAGTTGTGATAACTTTGAGTGGATTTAATTACAACGTTATTATTAACAAAACAGATTATAATTTACATTCATAGATAGTAAAGTGAATTGAAATATTTATTATAATGATATTTTACACTCGATCTTAAATTAACATACTTAATTTGTATATTTTAACAACAATTCGAATCATAGTATTCGAAAACAAAACTAGAAATTAAGTGTAAACACCCGATAAAATACCGATAATCATAAATTATCTGAATATTAACCGATAAAATATCAAGTTTGCCATCGTTCGACCATCGTTGCGTTAACGTTTGATGCGCACGATTTCTGAGAAATTTCGGTTAAATTGGTCCAAAGAATTCAATTTGGTTGTCTATTTGGCGACACGATTAAATTCAACAAGTAAACGGTCTAGGGTACCTTTCTGCATGCTGCAATCAGGTAATATTTGCTTTTTGAGATCGTCGTCGCTTGACCAGTAATCGCTTGTCAAAGCTGATTTTAACTAAATTAGGAAGACTGAGCGAATTAGACGAAAATTTCTCGATTATATAGTCATGTCTCTCTCTCTCTCTCTATCCCATTAGCTTTTCGTTTTGAAATCAACGTCTCGTTTGGTGCACATGCGATATACACGTAAATGTTACATCTATGTGAGTTTGAATTCGCGGTAAGCCTAACGTACACCAAAGCTCCTAACTTCTGATGACTTATCGTCTTTGCGCTTTGAATAATACTGTTAATTAGGTGAAGCGAGAGCAAAAAAAAAATATTTATCCATGTTTTACAAATTAATATTCATTACTTTAAATAATTAGAATATATTTATAATAATTAAAACAATTTTATGAAAACAATTTTTCTCGTATAATTTCTTTGATAATATTTGATTTGCAATAACATTGGTATCGTAGAAAATATTTTAGAATTTTCATCGGTAAGAGAAAATAGTTTCGCGATCGAAAACATAAAAAAATATACAGCTATCTGTTAAAAAATTATTGCAATTTTTTAAGTAAAATCAATACATTATTTTAAAAAAAGGGATATATTTATATTGTAAAGTAAATTCTAATCTAAATTTCTAAATTATGCAGTTTTATTTTTTCCTAAATATTTATAAAATAATTAAAATTGGAGTTATGAACACACGAAATTAATTTACAAGAATTGCTACCAGCTGAAAGAAAATATTATTTAATATTATTTTAGTTGTTAATTTATATTTGTAAATAGTGCAATGGAACTGTAAATAATTTGTTATCTTTAGTTTAATGAACTTTATGGTTGTCGTTTAGAATTATTATTCTTTCGGTTTTATTGTCTTCTCTATCTTGAAGAGCCAAAATGATTTCTTTGTTATACGTATTGTTGTCTTTCATTTTTAAGGCATAAAAATTTATTTAAAATGGTTAATAATTGAGAATTTTTTACAAGCTCATTAATGTTAATAAATAAATTAAATTTTTGTAGTGAAATAAAAAATTGTTATCAATTTTATTAAAAAATATAATTAGTATATATTAATCAGACAATGAAATTCATATTTTAACTTTACTGTTTATTTTCCGTTTCCTTTATTGAATTTATTACAAGACAAACTTCAAAGTCATGAACTTATTGACTTTATACTTTCTTGAAACACATATATACATTTTTATATAAATATTAGAATTTTATGAATAGAAAAGAAAATAGTATGTGATTTAATTAACAATTAAAAGTTAATCGAATTGTTCTGAAAACAAGTTACAATTTAAGCTTTAAAAATTGAATTTTAGAATATGAAATTTACTAACGATTTAAAGATCAAACATAAACTCTAAAAGAAAAGAAAAAAGAAAATGAAAAATTGTAAAAATATACATGGCTATGTTCAACATTGTCTTCCTAATAATTTTCAAGGAAAATTCTCCAGCGTATATAACTTGATGCTAATACAATCTCCTCGCACTACGCAATACTCGAGCAAACTTATTCGTAAGTGGAATACGTCAAGTTAAGCGTCGTCGTGAGAGGCCGGGAAAAATAAGCGGAAAATTGGACCAAAAGTAAAAAAAATGGGGCGGGGGAAGAAACTGGAGAGAAAACATGGGAGAGATAAAGAGAAAGAGAGAGAAGAAGATACAGTACAGAGAGACAGACAACGCATTGCCTTGCATCCAGTGAGGATGCCCAAAGTGTGAGCGCAGTCATTTCTCACTGGATAATTTAATATCGTCGTCCTTTCGCAGACGCGACAACCGTTTCTCTTTCTCACTTTCTGTCTGTCTGTCTGTCTGTCTCTCTCTCTCACACACTCTCCCTCTTTCTCTAGCGTTCTCTTGTTTGGAATGCACGCGCGCGGGGGACTACTCTTCCCGTGGAGTATCGACTTAACGTGTTCTTTTATGCGAGAGCGCCACTGCAGTACGTGAAAAATTTGATTAAAGCAACTACGTATGAGAGAAATTCCGATGCGACTGTTTCACATTTTCTCCCGTCTACTTTATTCTACATCGGTATACAGGGATAATTATATTCAATTTGTATGTCATAAATAACTCGGTGGTTAACATTAGCGTAATTGAAAATTGCATTCGATACAAACAGATGAAACAATCTTTGTTTAACTTTCGATAAATGAGATTATTTAAAGTTTGAAACACTTTTGTCAAAATGAAAGCCGTTGACAAATTTAGAACTATAATTAAAGAATTCTTTTTATCTGAGATATGCTAATTTCATTTAATTTGATTTTATAAACAAATATCTGAATTTGGTCACAAAATTTACTCATTGTAAGATGAAAAAGGTAGCAGCGGTCTTGGCATACGCAAAAGGTTTAAAAAATAAATCTTTATTGTATTATAATACATATGTATTACAATAATGATTCACAACAGTAATTATAACGTATACATATTTTTTAGTTACTTTGTTTAAAATTAAAAAAAAAAAAAAAAAAAAATTTAAGAATATGAGAAAAAAATAAGAAGAATAGAATAATATAATCCTTTGATCTATAATTTCTCGTCACTTATATGTTAGTGACGAAAAAAAAGTAGTATGTTAAAAATTATTATTTATTACTGATCAATTTTTTTAATCCTGTTTTAGATTTTTTATTTTAATTTCCGTTTTATGCAGTGTTTTAATAAAATAAATGTATTAAATTTTAATATTATCCCCCTTTTCTTATTTTATTCTTTTTTTTTTCCAAATATTCGCGTCAAGACTCGGCGAGAAAATCGCTTTTCTATTTAGAATAGAAAATCGAGAAACAAATTCCTTGAATGTAAAAGCGCATAATTAAATGATCAAATTAATTTAAGTAAAGTATTCATCAAGATTTTAGAGAATAATAAAATGAGAATATGAATAGTTGTTTGATTAATTTAGCATATGAAAGCATATTTTTATTACCTTAACTAATGTATAACAATAAATTTTATAAACACTTTATTTTAATACAATATTATATCGTTAAACTGTATTCTTTCAATTAAAAAATTGTTGTTTAAAAATGATTAAATTTCCAACTAGGTCATCATATTTTTCCTATCAAAGCCTGACAATATCGATGACTTTTTAGACGTTAAAGTTGGAAAGCAATATAAAATGCATGAAATTTTAAATGAATAATAAATATGATAACCAAGAAGTTGACGCTATTTTCTTAACCAACATTACCAGGTTGATCCTATCTTATAATATACGTAATATACGATGAATCATTTATCTCCTAGAATATCTAAGTAAAGTTATCTATTCTTCATTTGGTTTTAATAGTAGTTATAAAAGAAGCTTTACAATTAAAATAGAAATTACGCAAGCATATGCGAGTGTGCAGGAGATATACAAATATAGATCGCAGTAGAAATGGATATTTTTTCAACGGGCGATGTTAAATAAATAAAATGTGTATATTTTTGCAACAATACAACCGTTGCAAAGGGAATATTATTGTAAAAAGGAAATAACGAATTGCCCAAACATCCTCTTGTTTTGAATGTTGGTTTCCTTTGTAAAGATATAATTCTCAAAAAGTTCACAAGAAGTTAAGGGAAAAGCCCTTTTTTTTTTACAAATTTTTAGTTTGCTGACGCGGATATAAACTAATTCTAAAAGAGTTGCTTTAGTTACTTTTCCCTCTTTTACACACCGCGTAGTATTTTTCCCGTTACTTCTTTTTGACGCGAGTTTGCTTGCTCGTCTTGTAGCTTGGCTATTTATTGTTCCACCGGAGTAAAAAAATTGCTCTCTTCTCTTGTTTTATTTCCTACATTATTTGTGTCCTTTTATATTGCGCGGATTATTTTTTTTATTTCTTATTATAAGCTCGCCGTAAGTTTCATTATTGCGTCGGGAAACGACTGAAAGATGAAATCATTTAGTAGAATGAGTTTCTAATGGAAATACAATGATATTGCAAGGTAAAAATGTAGATATAATAGCATATCTTCTTACACTATTTACTTTTAACTTTCGGATTATTACAAAAGTCTCTTCGAGGTTTTCAATGTATGGTAATTTTTCAGATTATTCGATAAATAAAATGTGAAAATTTTCAAACAATTTATTATTGCACAAACTTATATTTTACAATTTTTTTCCTGTTTTAAATCTTCTTTTAAAGTTTTATATTAAGCCAGATAATTTGTGCACGTAAATTAAATTTTAGCCACTGATTTATTCTTTAAAAATTTTTAAATAAATTTTAGTTAACTCTAATATTATCGTTAAGTTCACTTTTATCTCGTGTAAGCAATAGTTCCGGAATAATTACTATTTCTTATAATAAAATATTCTTTAATAATCGCGTGCTTAAATGGAAAAGAAATTTGAAAATAAAAAAAAAACTTAATTTTATTGCACTTAAATATATTTAAACATAAGTCTTGAAGTACTTACTTTCTATGTGACCCAACGGAATTAAGTTTAATAACGAGTCCCCGACCAACTCTAGAAATGATTACTTCTCTACGTTATCATCGTTTCCAAGTCATTCGACTTTTCTTCAAAACTCAGTTGCGCTTTCAGTTTCTCATTCGACGCATTAGCGTGAAAGATTATGTATAATGATTATTTTTGTAAAGTTCTTACTTTAATAATAAAAAATACTTATAAGTGTATTGTTAATACCCAAATAGAAAGGCATGAAAAACTAGAATCCAATAAAAAATATTTGATAATTTTGTAATTTTAAATATCATCTACAATTTTGCAAGATTTCATTTTTTTTTTTTTTTTTTTTTTTAATTAAAGTATTAGATTTTTGTTTATAAATAATCAGGAAATTAATGGTGAACACTTTGAGGTTTCAATCTCTAAGATGAAAAACATTTTTATTTTTTATATAGAGACAAAGGTGAAAAAGATCAAGTATTACACTAACAACCGTAAACATTTTCAAGCAATGTTTATATCAACATTAAATAAGCATAAAAAAATATTCTTTGACACAAATACTTGCAAAACTAAAAATCTTTTTTTGTTAAGTGCTTACGGCTTTACGTAAATATTTTTTTATCTTTTTATACATTTTCTTAATGATGTGCTGAGTAGATCCTTCTTAAAATCTTTTTAAAAAGGAAAAAAAGCTCAACGCTGTAGAAGGTATCGTAAGAAAAGTAGGGATGAAGCTTTAAGAACTTACCTCACTTTTTTTAGCTCCTAGTTTTTTTTTATAGGTTTCTATCTCATATTTCTGTCAGTTTGAAAAAAAAAAAAAAAAAAATTAACGATTCATAATATTATTTGGCTCAGAGCCAAAAGGCATCTTTTGAAATTTTAAGTTAAAGTTATTACTTTTGACTTGATCGTTAAGTTTGTCAAGTTCATGATCCTACCATGTTTAATTAAAAGAAAGTATAACTTAATAATAATAAAAAATAAACTAATAATAATAAAAATGGCGCTAAAAAATTATAAATGCACTTTCTACAAAATAACAATGATTAAAGAAAAAGTTAAAAAGGATTGAATAAATGTAAAATTTGAAACAAAAAAAAGTATCCAGGCGCGATTCAGAAATTTTAATCAATTTATTGAAGAGTCGATTTTTACATTTTTATCTTTTTATGATTTAAAGAGTTGAATATTTTTAATAGGTACACAAAGGGAAATGTAAATTAATACCTTTAAGATCAATGTTAATATATATTGAATCTATTCGAATTTTATTACAACTTTACAGATAATTTATGATGTTTTAAAATTTATATATGCTTATCTTACATAATTAATAATTTTAAATTTAAAATTCTTTAGTTTTTATTATTTTTAATTAAATAGAAATAATAAAACTATACATATACTATTACAAATTGATTGTTTATTTAGCCAATTAACTACATATTTCGCAAAATTAATAATCTAAATAAATAACTATTTGATTTCGCTTATCCTTTTCTGCATTGAAAATTTAATTTACAACAATTTTATGAAAACGTCGAAATATTTTTGTTAGCGCGTATGAACCGGTTTAATTTCAATTTACATGAATCAAAATGAATGATGACCTTTATGTCTTCTGAATTGGACTTGTTGACGATATTTCAAAATGGCCTGCAATTAATAATTTGCACACCTTCATTAACGATAATGTATTGTTGAGATCAAAAAAAATTTTTCTTTTATTTGATAAAATTAATGTTCATAAATTATTTTTCATGCTATTTTAATATTTATGATCAATTAAAATTTTTATTTAATTTATTCAAATTATTTTTTAAATTATGTTAAATGAAAATTCATGTTTCATTACGATAAAAATATAAATCAACGTTAATTTTTTTTTATTTGAAATAAATTATATTTTGTGTAACAGCTTAAAAAAATATTGATAGTTTTATTTAAATATAATTTTTCACAATTACATCTTAATTGACTCTATTAAAAAAGGAAACATTTATATCATAAAATTATTTTTATTTTACGCTCTAGTTTTAAATAACTAAATTTAATAAAATTTATTTGAATTGATAATGATTATCTTTTGATTATCTTTTTTACCAATTTAAAAAAAAAAAAAAAAAATTTATTTGCATTCTCTAATACAGTTACACGTATTTTTTTTTTAATTCTATTCTGTTGTGTCTGCATCGTTTCTTCCTAAAACTGACTTTTCTAATTTCAATTCTTTTGGAAAGCGCAGCCTGCTTTGGTCTCAAGATTAATCTGTCTGATAGGGTTGAGACCTTCTTCCCTGTAGACTGTTGTGGTTTAAATACCTGAGTGCTACTGGGATTTGGTCTTTATAAGGCTGTTGTTAATTGAATTGGCCACTTTAACAATGCTCTTAGCTTCTTTTATCTTTTTTAACAATTTATAACTGAATGGAAATTCCCGTGGCTTCGAATTCTCAAGAAAATTTCTTATCTTTTTATCAAGATGTACTTAAATAATTGCAATATGCAATACATTTTTTTGGCTAAACAAACCTGAACCTTTTTTGGCTAACAAACAAGAATATTTATATTAAATAACTATATATAATCCATATTATGTGATATTATAGTATTGTTTGTTATATATTGTAAAAGCTAAAATTTAACCAGAAGTAAATAAATTTACATGGCATTGTTAATATTTAACTTCAAAGATACAGTAAGAGTAACCGATGCAGACGAAATTCATATATTCGTCAAGCGAATACTATGACTATACGTGAAACATTTGCAAATTGTTTGTATCAATAATATTATTTAATTTATAAAGTCGAGTATTGGCGCCAAGCTGAAAGTTCTTTGACTATGTAAACGTTCCATATATTAGCATCTTTCTAAATAAAGAAAAATTTTTTTTTTTTGGTCCACGAAGTCATTTGCACAATGTAAATTATCACCCGAGCTCCAACGATTCTTCGACGTGAATGTGCAGTTATACGGCAACTTGCTTTTTTGTTTTTTCATTTACTTTTCTAAAAAAAAAAAAAAAAAAAAAAAAAAAAAATGTTTTAGTTAAATATTGTAGGCATTTTACATTGATTAATTATTATTACTTTTTATTGTTCATTATATATGTACGATTATAATCTAATGCATTACCATCATTGTTTAAGAAAAATAGGCGTGTTTTTCTACGTGACTAGTACCATCAAGCATTTATTGAAGCCGATAAAATTTATCAATTATTTACAATTTTTCCGAAGGTAAGAAAATAATTATTTTTAGTTTCAAACAAAGTAATACAATTTCTATTGCTAAATATATTCGCAACACAGTATGTTTATAACGCAATCAAAATACTTAACGAGAAGCAGAATTATCAATGTTTAGATCTCAAATTGAGGAAAGTTTTCATCCATTATATGCAACAGCGACAACAGATTTAGAACATCGATCAAAATGCAGCGTGCCAAACGGTTAAATTTGATCGACGTTAATCACGTTGCGCAATCCTTCATTACACCCGGTAAAGAAAATTAGCAAGTAAAAGGCAAGTCAGGCGTCGGTAAGAGGCGTGGCTTCTTGAGTGGATACGAAGAAGAAAGCTAAAAAGCGACGCTGATGAAGATGAAATGCGAGAGTACAAAGAAGTAGGTCAGAGACGAGCTCTCTGACAATTTGTAGCAATTAAAGGACAGTTAGTAAGGTGCCGTACCAGGTAAATGGAGTGCAAAGCTCGAGCCGATGAATAACACTTCTGCAGTAAAGAGAGTTAATAATTAAAGTAATGACGGTATAAAGATCAATCTTTTAGCGTTGCGGTTGAGTGTATTCGATTTTCTGGAAAAAAAATTTCTTTAATATCTGGTCCCTCCATTTCTCAATAGATTTATGAAAATGGAAACTTTGTCGTAAATAATCGATTAAAAATGATTTGAAAATAATTCTTTACATCGAAGAATAAATTTTAACTTCATTTCTTTGAAAATCAAACCGTCTATTAATTTTTTTTTTTTCATATATTCCTTGTGAAATGAATTTATCGATTCTCCAAGTTGTTTCAAAGAGAAAATACGGATAAATTATAAAATCTTATATGTCATTATTCTCGTGTGTGTAACAATTTCATTTTATTTTACTTTGATAAAGTATTTTCTATTTTTGGTTGAATAGCTTCGACAGTAAAGAAAATGAAAGTTCAACTTTAAAACACTGATTGACTTTGCTCACTTACTACTGCGAAAAGTTCGAAAAGCGGAAACTTCTCTTCAACTGTGAAACTAGACAGTTGTATCAGTGCAAATTTCCTTCGTCGAAACTTTCTAACAAACTATACTTTTTTTTTTATAAATTTTGTATTTATTGTACAATTACCAAGATTTAATTTTATTAATAATTTAATTAAATGCAATCTCGAGATACCGATAATTATTGTACTCTTTTCCACGAAAATTAGTGTTCTAATAATATTTTGCAATGTAATTCAACGGGATATTTTATTATCGTAAAATGATATTTTTACTAAAGACGTTCGTGCAAATTGGGACATTAAAATATGAAGAAAAAGATATCGTAAAAAATGTGATAAATAAAGCAATAAAGTTTCAGGAATAAAAAATATCACGACCGTCGTTTCGATTAACAGATAGCGCAACCTGTAATATCTTCTCAAAGAAAATCTTTCACCCCTATTTTATGCATTTTGCACAAGGACTAAAACGCGATAGCTTCGCAGCAAAAGAACGAAACGTCGGAAAAAGGTGATCGAAACGAGAGAGTGAGATAAAGAGAGAAAAAAAACAATGGAATTTCCTCGCGACACTAGCTGAATTAACGATACGTCAAAACTTATACTACACACGTTCACGTACGTACATACGCACGTGGATGCACGTGCACTTGAGTCTCGATAAAGGGAAAGCATGCACGTGCCGCTTTCGTGGCAAAAGTGCGAGAGAGAGAGAGACAGGAAGCAAATCGAGATTCTCCGGGACTGTACGTCCGGTCACCTCGGAGCTTTTTATGGCCGGGTGTATGTGTCCGTGTGTTTGCGAAGTCGAGACAACTGCGAATCGATTTTTCTCCTTTTCGTTCTCACAGTCACGCGTGCAACAAGGAGATAGAACTTATAATCTTAGGTAAAATCCGAGCGGATTTATCGTGGACTCGCTGCTGTTGCACAACAGTACAGTTTTGTTTCAACTTTATTTTTTTCTTCACGTTTGGGCAACGCGCCCCAAGCTACGTTGTGGATTTTTTCGGTTTGCTTTTACGAAATAATCTCAGAGTTTTTGTTTTTTCTTCTTCTTCTTGATTTTTTTTTTTTCCTAAAGTACATTATAACTCGGACGGAAATTGTTTTTTGCTAATCAGATTTTAGTGGACAACTGTGCAGAGTATGCAACTTCTTTTTTCGACGCTAAATGGACTTTGTGTTTGAAGTTTAATTTAGAGAAACAGTTTCCACTTTCCGCGCCGCTTGTTATAAACTAGACGGTGAATCTTGTTTAACGCTCATCTATTTCTAAATCATGCATGTGCACAATGTTCTATTTTAGCGGTTTCTCAGTGAGCTTCGAGCACGATAATTATTCTAGCTGTATCACTTTGATCAATATTTTCAAAGATAGTTTATAATACTCAAGTACTTTTAAAGTTTTTTTATAAATCAATAATTGAAACAATATAATTTTATCTAGTTTTTCAATTGACCTTCATTATTTTTACATAATACAGTTTTGCAATTATTATAGATAATTTTCATATTTTATAAATGCGATTTTAATAAATAAAATGCAATTCGTGATGGTTACGTATCTATGATGTTTGTATTCAAATTAAGCTTAAAATTGATTAATATATATATATATTTCTAATAAATTTAATAATATTCAAAACGTAACTTACTGCCAACTGGCAAACGTACTTTAATTTATAAAAAGAAATATTTGCTCATGTCAGATGTTTAATAAAAAATGTTATTAGTTAACTAAATATAATTCTGCAATAAATATTTCGCAGTAGTAAACAATATCAAACTGTTTATTAAATTTGTATTTTCTGTCAAGTCCTCATTGCATTAACGTTGGATTTCTGCGAAAACTGCTGAGTAAAATATGATATTTGCAAAATTTAATGGTTCAATGATATGATATTTATTTTGTAACTGGATACTACATTACCTGAGCATTTTATTGGTGAACTTATATAAATATGGATATCGTTTATGTAAAATATCCCGGTATTATCAATGCGTATTCAAAATTATCATTCTGTTTTATATTTTCAAAGTTTATCAGGTGCATTCGATATCATAAGGTTTGCTTTCAAATATTGCATTATACATGTTTCATAATCTGTTGTTAAAATAAAGGTAATTATTCAGTAACACTTACATATTGACCATAATTTTACAATAGAATATATTTAAAAAAAAAAATTTCTTAAAGTATGTTTATCATTAGAAAAGAATTAATAAAGTTTAATTTATTATATTGTTTAAAGATTAAAAGAAATTTTTTAATTTGAAATTATTGAAAGATATTAATTAAATGGTTAATCTAAAATATTTTGAAAGATTTTATCAGAATTTTATTAACAATTTATATTTAATTTTTTATGATTTAACAAACAAGTTTCGCGATGTTAATTATATACAACAAATTTACAAAAATAATTTTATATCTAATTTTTAAAATTTCTTCTATTTAGACATTTAATTTGAGTTGATAATAGATTTCGTTAATTATTGTAATTTATACAATTAAAATTTAGATTTTGCGAATATTTTAGAAATCAATAAGAAAATTATTTGCTTACTAAACATTTGAAATCAAAATATAAATAGAAGCATAAAATATGTGAATGCAATGTGTATCAGATTTCTCGCACAGCGAAATTTAATATTCGCATACATTTTGCAATATTAAATTACTTAACAAAATATAACCATGGGGATGTGCAAATCACAAATTAATATTAATGCATCCGTTATAGTTTATCACAAAAACAAGATATTGCCAACTTTGCAAAAATCGAAAATTTTATTCACTTTTAAACTTCGCGCAAACTCTCTCGTCTATCTTATAACACGATTCGCGTTCGCGCGAAAATAGGCAATGATGAATCATGCATACCACGAGTCGGGAGAGGAGAGCGAGTTTACAGCATCCGCCGAAAAGAAATCCTTGGAAGGATCTCTCAAAATTCATAACTCTCTCGCCGTCAGACAAACGAGACAAACCTCGTGCAACAATAATCCGGATACGAAATACATGCGGGCACGCGCATCGTCTTTCTCTCTCCGTCTCTCTCTGTCTCTATCTTCTCTTTCTTCGTTCAAAAGTTTCGGAGGTCGATACATATCCATGAACTCTGGTTTGTTCTTCTTTCCTCTTACCCCTTCCTTCGAGGATACGCGATAACTGTAACAATGCTGAGAGGAGGAGGAGGAGGAGGAGGTCGGTTTCCGCGTGTGGGTAATCGGTAACAAATTTTCCGTGCGATATCGAGTTTCCATCCAGCCATACGGGCGTTCTCCATCACTTTTTATATTCATGCATGTATATATATATATATATATATATATATATATATATATATATATATATATATATATACCGAGTATCTCTAGGAGTCTTTTATATCGTCTTCCTTCTCTTTGCAAACTCCTACTATAAGTATGTGTGTGTATATATATATATATATACATACATACCGTACGTGGAAGGAGAGAATATCGATGTAATCTGGAAGGAACTTGATACCACTCCTTCTACGAGCTTGGATGATTCTTATCACCGCACGTTTGGGGAGTAGCGTAAGCATCCTCGCGTACCTCTATTGTCTCCGACTGCCGCGCCGTTGCCGTTGTTGCTGCTGCAATAGCTACTATGCCGTGAGCGGAGCAAACAATAACCAGTATAGCCAGCGACAATGTATGAGCTCTCTCGGGTTATCCATCCTTTTCATTCGCTCTCTGTATCTTAGCCGATTTGGGTTTGTTTTGCATTTTCTATTGTGTGTAGGTGTAGGTGTGCGTTGTACAAACGAACTTGGTGGAGCTTTGATAAAGGTAGGTCAAATTTAAGAAAAAATACCTGTTGCTGATGTAGAGATGTTTCACGGGTAAAAAATTACAAACATCTTATAGACGTGTGTAATAGCTTTGACTATAGAAAATTTTTAATATTTGGTAATCTGTGTTGTAATTTGTTTTTTAGGAAAGCATTTAAATTTTTTAAAACTAAAATGCAGATTTTTTGCGTTTTCTCAACGACTATTTGAATTTCATCATTGAATTAATTGAAATAAGCTTTGAATATGTTTAAATTTCACTTTGAAATGTTGGACGTTATGAAAAGCGATATCGAATTATTATACTCATCGTTGCAAATTAATAACGATCAATTTGAAAGCATTAATGCATCATTTTGATAGCATGCATAACCTAGATTAATGAATCAGAATTATCATAAATAAATTACCGTTATTTCGTGCAAAATGAATGTACCAGATTTACAACTCTAAAGGCACTCGATAAATAACAACGCATTAGAAACTGTTCAATCTTTGAATACTCGTTTGCAATGAATTAACATTTTATACAAAGATCAATTTACGCTATTAAAATTTGTAATCCTATACGAGCAAATATAAACATCCCATCGTTTAAAATAAAAAAATTTTAAAATTCCACTTGAGCGAGTATACTTTAACGTCTCATTTCATCCTACTAATTAATTTTAGCTAGTCATCGAAGAAGATTGCGTACGCAACAATTTCCTGTGGCGTATTCGCGTTCGATAAAAGTAACGTAAAACGAGCGATAATTAAAACATACTCGTACATTTAATCGTTGCACATACGTACATATAAGCGCAGCAACGTGCGCGCGGCAATCGAATTTTAAACATCTCCACACGTTGAACCATCCTAATTTTGCATAAAACGTTCCGATCCTTCATTCTCGCGTTCGCATTATGCGCAACGCATCAGCGCTAAAGCGTATACGTATGAGAGCGCGTGCGGTGCCTTATGCTAATGTTTGTAAATTTGTCGAGGGCGGCGTTGCGCCTTTGTCGCGCGCGTTCGTACAGGATTTCGCTCTCCCTTTTAACGGTGTATTAGTCTTTTTTTTTTTTTTTTTTTTTTTTTGGCTGTTTTATTTGACGTCGACAAGCGTACGTGAGCTCCGGTGTGCTTTTTATGTTGACGCATTTGAGAGGATTTTTTTTTTTCTTTTTTATTACTTTTACCTGGTAAATTTAGATTTTTCGATAGCTATAAGCTTATACGTTTTTTAGTTACATTCGACGTCGAAAAATTATTTTACTGTTTTATGTTTTTGTGTAACCGTTTAATTAAAATAGATTCTTTTAACGAATTTTTCAAAATAATAATAAAAAGATTATTTTTAATATTTAATAAATTTAAAAATAAAAATAAAGAGATGTATTATATCGAAAAACATATTCGTATTTTTATCTGTAATTCTTGTATTCATTTTATAACTTTGCATTATTCAAGCAAAAATTAAATTTTTAAAAGTTACATAAAATTCATTTTACGCTTTTAAAATTAAATGTTTTGTTAAACTGCAATTTTATTTTTGTTACAGGTAAGTTTCTTTGGATTACATCTTTTATTAGAAACTCGTTTACATTACAATTAAAAAAATACGTACGTATAAATTATTTTATTTTATTTTGATTTTTTGAAATCTGTCCCCTATTTTTATAAATATTGACAGCAGAAAAATTATATCCAAACAATCTCATTTATTTACTTTTCATTATTATACAAAATATTTCCTCTAGCAATTATTGCTTTAATTATTGAAATGTCAATTTTTGATAAAATTATACAATAAAAATCGAATGGATATGAATTCGGAAATCCAAAAAATTTTTTTAATTGCGTACTAAATAAAGAGCGTAATCTAACAATGGAAAAAAGAATATTGTAGTTTTTAAAAAATATAAAAACAATATTAACGCATTTAAAGACGTCACTTTTGTTTTAAACTTTTTATGTCAAATGAACGTCATTGTAAAATAATAATAATAATAATAATAATAATAATAAGTAAAGAGAAATACGTAAGAAAATAAAAAAATTTTTGAGAAAAAATGTAATCCTAGAAAGTTCATTTCAGAATTTAAATCTGTTAAAAAACTTCGTCAATTATGCAATTTTCTTTTTCTTCTCTTTTATACTTTCAACATCAAAAAAAAAAAACCGATCAAAATCTCCATAATTAAATGCTCGAAGTAAACTTTTTACAATCGTACTATCAAACGTAAAATTTGATATGATGCTTTGTTAATTTTTCAGTGCTAATATTAAATTATTTATTTATTTATTTATTTATTTTTTTTTAAATTTTATAAGTTACCAAATAACAATTTTAAAATAATAATAATACATTTGCGAGACTTTATTTGCTTTAGATTATTTTAAAATTATACAATAGAAAATTAAAATTATCTTCTTCACTGTTTAGTGTTATAAAGTTCAATTTACTTTAATAGAATAATTTTATTATTGCGTTTACTGCAACACACACGTAAATAAATTAAGGTAGAGAAACAAGCTAATGTGTTTACAAAATATAAATATTTATAACAGCTCATAAATTATGCTTTACCTTAGCATGCAATTTATTCGACCTTTCAAACATTTAATTGATATTTTAGATATTCTTATAATACTTCAACCACATTAATGAAAATTATTAATTGTAATTTTATTGTTGCCTTTATCGATAATAATCTCAAGTGCGAAACCTAATAATTACCGTATTCGAATTCGAAAATTTAATTTTGAATTGTAAATCGTAACTTTACACTTATTATGCAACGTTTCTTATCGGCATTTATCATCGTAATTCTTTTTACTATAGTAAAAGTTCAAGCAAAGTGCATTTTTAACGCGCCGTAATTTATATCTATATATACCTATACTCCATTTCTGTCGAATCCGTGGAAACATTTTCTCGTCTGGGCGTATTAATTTAATTGAATTTTTCTATTAATTTTATTTTTAATCTTTCCCTTACCCTCCTTCCTAAGTTGATAGTGACTCAACGGCGGTAGCCATTAGCGCGTCGCGTTTCTTCTCTTTATTTCTCTCGTATATCAGTACTTTGTAATGGGATGGGTACCGTGATTTATTCTTTTTTTCTTTTTTTTTTTTTTTTTCTTTTATTATTCTTAGGCATAAATTTTATTTTAAATAAAGTAGAAATAGAGATAGCGCGTGTTTAAAATTTTTATTATTAAGGTGTAATTGACATTGCTGATGTTTAAATTTGAGGTTTTATTTCAAGAGCGAGTTGTTTATTAAAAATTGAATATAAGTAATAATTAAGTGATAAACTCAGTTAAATAATTGATAATTATTGTATAATTAAGTAGGTGATTTTATCTTATTTACTATGAGGTTATTTTATTTATTTATTTATTATTTTTTTTTTTATTTAAAAATATAAAATTTATTATACTATAATCCTGTCGCAAACAATTTAAAACACAGAAATTAAGAATCTATGAGTCGCATCATAATCCAAAAAATACGACGTCAAGAAACGACATTTAATTAATCTTTACGTGAGTAGAAACGCTAAGAAAACTGGAATCTTTGTAAGGAACTGGACCGATCCTCAACCTTAAGGAGTCGTCGTCGTCGTCGTCGTTAAGTCGTTCCCTCGCATACACACACCGATGTATACAAGGATATAGGTACATATACACTTAACGTCTCGGAGGCTTCGTTTCTCGATGTTTTTTGAGGATTCCCTCGTTTTGTCGTGTTCTCTCGGGGCACTTTGTGACGAGCGATGCCGAAGATCTTTCCCGTGCGTCTTCGTGCGATCCTTGCGAGACTCGGTTTTTTTTTTTCTTTTTTTCATTTTCGGTTCTTGTTTTATTTTCGACGATGCTTACTTTGGCTCGACTCGAAGATGTTTTATGAGCTTTGATAATTTGCGCGAAACGATTTCTTGGAGAATTTCACTCGTGTCCGGCTATTTTGTCCGAGCGCGTGTATTTCTTGTAAAAAGGATGCTTTTAAGATTGGTTACAAATGTTACGCGCGCTGTTAAAAATATTGCAACATAAGTACGTTATCTCCAACTGTAGATTTTTCTTTTTTTTTTTCTTGAATCTTGAATAATTAAATTTTTTTATAAAATGTTGTTTCGAACTTTTGTTTTTATCCACTCTTTTATTTCACTTCTTTGCTGAAAGTAATGAACAAAGATCAATCAATTGAAACTATGCTGAGTAACTATAACTTAGTTACAGTCAATTAGCAAATATTTATCTGTTCTGAACTAATAATGTAAATGTATATTGTAAAATTTCGTTCATTAAAATTTCTTTCATTTATAAATTCAAGTACTTATTCATAATATTATTACATATTTACAGAAACGCTTATGTTTTTATTAATATTTTACCTATCACCTTTTATTCTTTCCGTATTTTTATTTCTTTAATATTATTTTTATACCTCGTGTGTTATTTTTCCGACTTCAAAAACAAAGAAGTAAAAATTCCTTGGAGTTTTGATTGACTGCATTAAGAAATGACGGTCGAAACAAACGGTAAACTAGATTACGATTACTCCCTTCGTAAAAACAGAGAGTAACAACAAAAGGGAGTCGAAACGTGATATAAAAGTAAAAAGACGCTGAAGAAAGAAACGGAACGAAGACGAACATAAAAAGATAGAGAGAGGGAGAGAGAAAGAGGATGGGGGAGGGGGAGGGTGAGAGAGAAAGGACACCAGTAAAATGAATAAGAAAAGGCAGACGTGAGATGCGCGGAAGTTCGCTTAATCCCCAGTGGAAATAAGTGCACCTCTGTCATGGTGGCGTTTCTTCCAACCCCGTGCATATAGACACACACACACATACACCAGAGGTACTTTAGATGGAATTTCCTTGCCCTCTTTGAGAAAGACACTTTCTATTCTCCTCTCGAATTTTACAACGCGACCTCACGCTGAGAGAAAAATCGAGTTTTACCCGAGCGATGTTTTAATTCTTTATCGACGTGAACATTAATTACTCGAGGCTGATGTCCTCGTGTTGTATTGAGACATTTTTTTATTTTTTTTTTTTATTTTTTTTTTTATGGAAAGTAGAGGGAGAAGTGAAAGCAATGCATTCATACGTTGTAATATCGTTTAGTATAAGGTAATGAATGCAGAAACGTAAAATATGTATCTTGTTCGGGAGCGATGTTTACTTCTATTCTGAATACAATTTGTTTTCTTATAATGCATGCAATTTATTTTTTATCTGTGCGAGCAATAATCAATAGCTATTTTTGAGCTATCTTTGCTATTTTAAGCGTGGTCTTTCATACGTTTTCAATATTTCTATAGTTTAATTTACCGGTAGAAATAGTTAAATTTTTTCTGGAAAAAAAGATATTTATTTTTAGGTTGCATTGTAGTTTTTAAGGATATCGTTTACGAACCCGGAGTCGACTTTTTTCAAATTTTAAAATGATGCAAAATATAATATTAATAATTGCTAAATATAATAATAATCATTACAAAAATGTAAAATATTCATCAAAAAATTTAATATTTTAATAATTATTGCAAATAGGGAATAAAAATAATATGCAAAAGCAATTTAATAATTCCAGACGTGCATGCGCTTGATATGAAAATACCTCACACAATGCTGAAATAGCGGTAGTGTTGAAAGGCAGACGAAGAAAAGAGAGAGAGAGAGAGAGAGAGAGACAGGCAGACAGAGACAGACAGAGATGAAGGTTAAGAAAGGGTAAAAAAAGTACAGCAAAAAGACAGAGAAGTCCGAGGAGAAGCAAGAAGGAGTAGGATGAGGAGAGCGAGCGAGCGAGCGAGTGAGTGAGTGAGAAAGGTGAAATCAGGTTGGAACAAAGGCAAGTCATAACCAACGTTCATCGCTCGGCGCGGCTCGCTCGTACTTCTTCGTCGTCGTCATCGTTGTCGTCCTCCTCCTTGTCGTCGTCGGCGTTTCCACGAACGCGGGTAAACGGTAGAGTAGAATGGACTTCCGTGAGCTTGGAAATATTTCTGTTTGCTTATTTGCCGTCGTCGTCGTTGCTCGTCGCGTCGAAAAATGTACGGCTATACATATATATATTGTATATATATATATATATATATACATATACACTCTATGAGAAAAGTCAACCTCTCTCTCTCTCTCTCTCTCTCTCTCTCTCTCTCTCTCTCTCTCTTTCTTACTCGCTTCGGGTTTTTTTTCCTTTCATACATGTCGCGTGAGTTTGCGCGACTCTTTTTTTGCCTTTAATTAGAGATAAGAGAACGCGCAAGTCGTGCGACTTCGAGGAAATTGTGTGTATACGCGTACACGCGTCTACACGTATACATATACGCATTGCCTAGCGGAGAAAGATAAAAAAAGATGAGGAAGTCGCAGAATGCGATGAGGGAAAATAGCGTTTAATTGGATGGTTGTTTTTTTTTTTTTTTTCTGTCGTGTGCATGAGCTCGCGTTATGTGTACGCCACTGTTTGTAGCCTTTACCGTAACTGGAGAGAATTTTGCTTGATTTTTCTACCTTTTTCTATTTTCTCGGGAGATTTTTTTTTATTTTTGTATTATATTTTTTCGTGCTAATTTTGGCCGCGAGAATCTACAAGTTGGCTTTACTACGTTTACCGCTGTCGCTTCTATTTTTCTCCATGTCTAGTCGTTCACGGCCGCTTAGAAAGGTCAAATATTTGGAAATTATTATAAAATGCGACAACTTCTTAATGAATCGATTAAGTTTTTGAGTTATCATGGATTGAAATGAAAATGTCATTAACACGTTCCTGCCGCGTAGGGCGTATGCGCCCCACGCTGAACTTTCCATTCAAGCCATTTGTCATTATCATTGTAAAATGAAAAATTTTTTAAAAATTCATTATAGTAGTAGCTCATAATTGACTGCATAATGAATTTTTAAAAAATTCTTCATTTTACAATGATAAATACCAAACGGCTTGAACGGAAAGTTCAGCATGGGGCGCATACGCCCTACGCGGCAGGGAACGTGTTAAATAAATCCGTTTTACAATTTCTTTTTTAACGAAAATTGATTGATAATCGAATAGAAACAATGGAAACCTGGAAAACCTTTTATTCGTTATTTGTATCGCTTTTTTTATACGAGAATAAAGTATGATGAATCCATAAAAATAAATTTTTTTTTTTTTAATCAAACATATGAAATAATTTTTATTTTATAAATATTTTAATATAAAAAATAAATACTTTTATACAAATAAATATCAAAAACTATAATTTTTAAAATTAAATTTTTTGCGAAATAAAAAGACAAAACGAAAATGTGTAAATGTATAAAAAACTACTATGGGTGTTAATCTTTGAAATGATATTTTTTGTTACTTAAAGATCTAATATTGGAAGTAAATAATGACCTTTATAAAAAAAAAAAAAAAATTCTATGAAACATCAGTAACGTCCGAAAAACTTTTACATTTTATATGAAAGTTCTATATATATTTTTTTGAGTTTGTTTTATAGTTTTTGTAAACATTGATATTCTGTTTAAGCAACATTTATTGAAATTCATTTCATATGAGCTTAAAAAAAAATAGTGTTATAATTCTTGGAAATTTCACATTTCTGGAAAACATCAAATAATTCATTTTGAAAATTAAACTAAAATATTCATAATCTTAAAGTACTATGAATATATTCAAACTTTTACATTTTTGTTTTAAGTGAAATTAAAAAAAAAAAAAATAATTAAAAATACTCAGTAAACTTAATAATTAATTTTTTCTTAGCGCTTATATTCGTTGATAATTTTTTAATAACGAAGAATATATTTTTTACGTAAATTTCAAAATCGTCTAATTTAATTTGCGATTAATCTCGATCAAAACTACGCGAATTTAAACACACGGCGCGCACTCCCTCGCGTATATAAACCAGAAGTTATATCTTGGTAGTAGGTCGTAAAAGCGCGTTTAATTAAAAGAAAATCCGTTTGACGAGCGAACGGTAGTTACAAGAAAATAAATGCGCGCGCACGCGTATACACGTATTTCCCACGCTTACGGCACCGTACGATTTTGCAAAAAAAAAAATAAATAATTAAGAAAAAGAGAGGGAAAGAAAGAAAGCGGAGTGTGAAAACTTTGAACAAAAAAAAAAAAAAAAGAAAAAAGTTAAAGAGAGGAAAGAGCGATTTTAAGGCAGAAAGTATTGTCAATTGAAAACGACTATCGACTCGGTATACATACGTGAATTCGCGAAAGAATGTGTGCGTGTGTGTGTGTGTGTGTGTGCAAGCGCGTTTTCTCATTTCCTAAAGTGAGCTTTAGCTGCGGGGGAGGTTAAGCGCTGGTAGACACTTTATATGAACGTGTGTACGTGTAAGTATGCGAATGTGTGATCGTGTGTGTACGTGTATACGTGCGACACGCGAGATAAAAGCGCGAAAGTAAGGCGAGAGAAAATTAAAAGAAACAATGAGTATGCATAGCAGGCGATGTGTTTTCTGTTTTAACTGCACTTTCTTTGTTTCTTAGCTATTTATTCGGTAATTTTCGTCCTTAAATTTTGCTTTAATGACTTTTCCTAGCCAAATCGCCTGCGCTTCGCGTCACCTTCGTTAACGATGACTATTACAAGTTTTAGCGCTGTTTTAGCTACTTGGGAAATTAGGTCCTACCTTTTTTATTACACTGTCTACTTTCTCTTCAAATTCAACTTAATGATTTTTAAATTTCGCTTAATTCTGATTGTCGTGGAGACAAGATTTATTGAAAAATTAATTAAATCGAGAGCTTATATTTTTAGAAGCAAAATGGACATTTGTGGAAAACTGATTTTTAAATTAAATTTCTTATGTTTAAACAATATTTAAAAATTTATTGTAGAAAAATAAGTCGCGCATTATATTTCAAAAAAATTTTTTTTGGACTTTTAATTAAACTTAAGCTAGCTGTAATAAATTTGATTTATTAACTGTTTTACGACAGACAGTTATCCACATTTTCATTTAAGAAAACAGAAACAAAAGCTCTTTTAGTTTTAATACACACGTTTTGTTTCATTATATAAAATTTTACATTTTTTTAAACCGTGGAATATTAATATTCGTTATAAGTTTTATTAATTAAAAAAAAAAGCGTTATTTATTAGTAAGAGGAATTTAATAATAAAAAACGCGTTATTTGTATTGAAAATAATATTGATTTAATAACTTTTTCTCCGAAGTTTAATATGATGAATTTCTACGAAAGCTAACAGTATCGGCAAACACATTTTTTTTTTATTTGTTCATATCCACGATGATTGTCGTTTCATTGAATCGGCAAAAATTGAAAATTACGGAAAGTAACGTTAAAAAAGAAAGAATAAACGATCCATAAAAACAAAGACAGTTATCGTTATAAGAGGGGTTAGTCGAGCGGTAACCTACATGCACATAACAATATGCACTGCATCCCTTTATCCAGTGAAAGAGAAAAAAAATTTTCGTAATCAATCGACCTGCGCATTTGGATACGTGTATACACATCTACGTTCAATACTTTAGATTTGTTTGTAAAAGGTCAAAGGCTGCGCCGTCGTGACGTTTTATCGACGCTTAATTTAATTTGCGGGAAAGCTCAACGATTTGTTTCTTTCTTTTTTTTTTCGGTGAAAAATTGAGTAAAAGAATGCAATTGTATGAATGAAACGAAAATAGAATTCTAATTAATTAAGTTCAGTTGGTTGGGTTTTAAAAATTGTTCGAATGTGTTACAAAGTATCTCTGCAATGTTACTCAAATAAAGAGTAGCAATTTCATTTAATAAACGAAGTTTCCAAAACCTCGCATTACATAAGCCTTGATAAATTTCAAATCACGTTTATTTACTTTCTTTGCGTGCCGTTAATACTCACCCACACACAGACTCGCTCGCGTTCACTTTGACTCACAAAGGCTTTCATATCCCGGCGTTAAAACGACACAATAATCACTCGGAGGCTTCATTCTCCCTTTAACTTTTCCACGGGATAATAATTGCGCGCATTAAAAGCAGTCAATCCCTCGCTCCGTTTATATATATATATATATATATATATATATATATATACATATATATGCGTACATGCGCGAACACACCGAAGGAAGTGAGAATTTACGATCGGTGCGCGCGTGTACGTGCAACTCTCTCACGTACACATGCATCCGGAAACGCGCGCGAGAGGAGCCGAAGGAGCCGTTAAGAATTTACGAGCGCGTTAACCTTACCACTCGGCTTATATCTATCTCGTTAGATCGTGAGCTCTTGCACGTCGGCTTGTCATCGGTGAAATGACGTAGTGCCGAGCAATTATGAATTTTAACGTTATTTTTTTTTTTCATCGCGTGTACACCCAAACGTTGCGCTCTGTTACGCTCACCGATTTTTCTCGGATCTTTTTTTGCCTCTTCTTCGTGTTTATCATTCAGCTGCAGTTGTTTTTTTTTTTTTTTTTTTTTTTGCGCACTGTGAACGCTTCTGGCTCGCGAATGCTCTTTTTTTTGCCTCTTTTTTTGTGCAGCTAGCACCGAGTAAATTGAGATACATTTACGCATTCGTCTTCTTTTTTTCGTCTGTGATTAAGCTACGCCAATGTTGATTATCTACTATTTCACTTTGCACACCTGCAAAGGTAAAAAGAGTTCTTATCGATCGACTGAGGCAGATGAGAATGATGATGTCACGCGTGGAAGACAACGTTTTAAGCGCAGGCATACAATATCTTGGCTAGATGTTCAAGTAGAAATAAGAGCACAGTAAAGTCGTAAACTGGATAAATTTTCTCAATATCCAAAATCATAAATAAAACAGTTCATCAAATCCTTGAAAATTTTACATGTACCGTATTTTTTTAATAAATACTCGCGTGTAAAGTCTCTGCCTTCTTAACTACGATTTTGAAGCGAGTAAAAGAGAAATTAACGGTAATCACGAAGACTCTACAAAGCAGATTACTGCAGTAACACTTACTATGTATGACGCTCGTGAACATCAGCGGGGCGATTTATTGCGCCCATAACATCACGTTACATTAGCTGAAAGTTAAGTAAATAAATGTAAAACTTATACATATTTTTTTTTTTTTTTTTTTTTCTAATCAGAAATGTAAAAAATGATCGAAGCGTAACGCTTATTGAATTTCAAACCTTTGGATGTGAATAAAAGTATTGGATAAATATTCTTAATAGTATTTACTGATGAAATATATATTATATATTCATTATAAGAAAAAAAAATGGATGAAAATTATTTTGTCAAATATTACTTTACAATTTCTCTAATGTATAACTTTATAACCAAAAATTGTTGAAAAGTATTTTATTTCTACAGATACATAAAAAGTATGTGTTTTTCTAATATTTTCTGCGATGTATTTATTTGTTGCAGAAAAATTTATTTGCTTGAATGCTTTTAAAAGAAGAAATTTTATTTTCATGCAATTTTTAAACATTTGTGTGTTTACGTTATGAATATACAGTACATACAGTGTACAGAATAAAATTTAAACATCACAATGTGAAAATAATACATTTATGATTCTCGATCGTATTACGTGAACATTTCATACAATCAAATAGGAATAAATCATTGCGTAAATTTTATTCATAGTGATATTAATCGATCAAACAGAATACGCTAGCTTTGTAATGCAATAACGATGTATAATAACAAACTCGCATACATTAGTAGATCAACGTATCGAAAACGCATGGCTTATTATAATCATTTGCATGCTAGCATATATAATTTGCACGTAAACGAGTTTCACATGGTGTTTGAAATTTTAGTAAAGCCACGAAAATTAAAGGGGTGAGTAAGATAGGAGTAGCATCAAGAATATCGTTAACATAATTCTCCATCGATTGGTTAGAGTCGATTAGAGAGTGAACTAAATTCCCCAACGGACGCGCGTCCAATTAAGATTTCGCATTAAAGCGTCTTGTACGTTATATCGTACCCATGCTGAGCTCCTTTTTTTTTCATTTTTGTTTCAAGCGCTAATTGCTTGTATTAGAAAAGAGAGATAGAGGGAGATAGTGAATGAGAGAGAACGAAAGAGAGAGAGAGAGAGAAAAGAAAAAAGGCAAAGTAGAAGGAGAAAGAAAAGAAGAATAGGGGTAACGAAATTGACTCGTCTCGATGGGGTGGCAAAATTCAAGGCAACGAACTACTCCCCCCCCCCCTCTTAAACCGTATTACCGGGTTATTAAAATCGACTACGTGCCTTACTCACCAATTTTCCGATCGTAATAATGAAAATTGATTATTTGCGCGATCATTTCATAGAGATAGATTGTACACTATGGGGAATTGGCTGTTGTTTCGAATATTTACTAATTTCAAATTACTTCGTGTTTGAGCTACACGATGATCAACGATGACTCGTGGGACTTTAAAGGTTTGTATGGTTAAGTATTTTATTGACACATAAATATGCATTGTACAAGTTAGTTAAAAAAAAAGAAAAAAAAAGAACGAATCAATACACAATTTAAAAATTTCATATTTTATATCTGAATATAATATTTTAAGCTTTGAAAGTACATTTACTAATAAACGTTTGCCCTTAATCGAATAATTTATTATTTTAAAGGAACTTTTATTAATAACTAACTTTCAAATTAAAATTAATGCTTTATTGTAATAAAAAATAATTTAATAATTTATAACTTGCTTGTGAATTTACAAAAATAAAAGTATGCGAAGTAAAATATCTATTCACGAAATACATTTGAATGCAGCTCGAGTAAAAAATATTCTGCAGTGGTTATACTAACCCATGCAGTAGCCACTTGTCATATTCGGTATGCGACAGTACATGAATGAGCTTTAAGCTTTGTTGGTTTTCAACGGTAAAAAGTGAATGTTTTGTATAAAAAATTTTAAGGTTTTCCATCAAAATACGTTTAGAGGCACAGCTGTGAGTTTTATTTTATTTGTTACACAGAATTTTGCTTTTTTATTTTTTTGTATTTTTATATTTATGATAAAGTGGACATTTTCAATAATTAAAAGGTGTTATGGAAAAAATATTTTACACGTTTTTAAAAATACCGCAGAACAGATTTCAAAATAAATGAAATGGGTATTTTTGAATATACTAATATGTTCGAAGCTGCTATGCGGTAAAAAGCCATCGAATATATATTTTTTAAAATATATGTTTTTTATTTTTATGATTTACAAAGCCATTAATTAATTCATTGAACATTTGTACGCATACGAACGGGCTATCTATACTCTCTTTATTTATATACAACGTTAAAAGTCCATTAAAGAAAATGTGAATTTTCAGCAGCGATAATTAATGTCTTTCTAAACGGTAAAAAGAAAAATCATCGATTTTGCATTAGAATTCACCTCAGTTTTTAGCGCAACGATACACATTTATCAATTAAATCCGATGAGAAAATAGAGCGCGAGATTTACCCTCGGGGCAAGCCAACACATACACGAGCACAATACGCGCGATCTTCTCGGTCGCATTTGGCTTACGAATCTCTTCACGATCGTTACTTTGTCTTCCTTTCTCCTTTCGCTTCTTCCCTCTGCTATTGGTGTAATGTATTCGGCATTCATAGCTTGCATGGCACGGGTTTCGTATATATTGTTTTTCTTCCTCTATTTAACCCCTGAAAGAATGGTATCAAAAGCGTGGCGCGACATTGCAATGTTTTTATAAATTTTTCAAAAAAAAAAAAAAGAGCAAAATGAAAAAAAAAAATTTAAGCGTCATACGCTTGATTGCACTTGCAGTGTGTTTACGGTTTTCTCTAAATTTTAAAATTTTCTCAGATACGGCTTCGGTCGCTGGGAAAGTTTAAAGCGATGGTTTACAAGCTTTTTACTTGTAAACTTTATGATTATACTAAAGTTTTATTATTAATTTGTAAACTTGCGCTTTATTTAACAGCGTTGAATTAAAAAATAAAAAGGCTTTGGGTTATTATTATGTTTTATATTTTTCATGAATTGGTTGTAACGTTTAAGTATAACGATATTAGAGTATCTTAACTGTAACTAGTTTTTAATATATAATAAAATGTAATAATTCGGTTCATTTGTGGAAACTAGTGCTTATATGAAAAGATTTACAAGAATTTCAAATATATTTTAAAGCTCTTTTGAATTTTCTTAAAAGTATCCGAACAATCCGAGCACTCGTGCAAGAATTCACATTTATTTTCCACCTCTTTTTCTTATTAACTTTACTTTTTATTTTCGCGTTCTCAAGAAATAATAAAAAGAAAGAGAGAGATAAAAAACAAATAAAAATTGAAGGGGAGAAAAAAGCTAAAACTCTTAACAGATTTGCCGCGGCCGCTGAATAAAAATCCACTGCAATCGAAGGAAAATAAGAGTTAGTCGGAAAATTTACGCAAAGCCCTCTTAAGAAATGTTTCCGAGAAGCCACGAAAATGAGGAAAATAGTCATGATTTCAATTTAAAAAGAATTTTTTCTACCAATCGACAGCTCGTTGTTGGAAAATATTTTGATTAACCTACGAATTTCTCTTAGTTTCGCTCGAATGAATGGAAAGAAATTTTGGTATTCCAACTGAAGCTTAGTCTGGAAAAGGGATAACGATCAAATCGACAAACGATACGTTCTGGTATATTTGTTCCGTTAACGAATTCAATGCTGCTGCAGTTAATTTCGATGGCTCGTGAAGAATTCGGGGATAAGTGATTTATTGTAAAATATTTTGAAATAACATTGCCGTCTTGTTGAGAAATGTGTTTTAAAAGGATAAAAATGATTTTTGCAAAAAAAATTTTTTTTCTCAACAACTTTCACCCATATTTCAAAATTCATGCGCTCACAATAAACGTCCCGCAGATTCTAGTGCAAAGTACGCGAGTATTCTTCAAAGGATAAATATTAAAAGAGGGGTAAAACGTTTTAGCCGTACGATTGATATTCAATTCTCATTACCGTAGAAAGCAATCGAAGAAATAGATTCTTTCCCTATATCGAAAACCAACTCTTAACCTTCGCGTAAGAACGTATCTTTCTTCGTCGTTCTCTCTCTCTCTCTCTCTCTCTTTCTCTCTTTCTCTCACTCTTTCTCTCTCTCTCTCGCTCATCCCGAGTTTCTTGATTACGCATTCTTCCGTGAACCCGTCGAGTATACAGTTTATAGACAGGATGAAGAAGGAAGGGTGAGAGAGAGAGAGAGAGGAAGAGAAGAGAAGAGAAGGAAGGAGGGAAAGATCTCGTTTTGGCGATATTGCAGGTGCTCGAGGCGCATTCGTGAAACCGTCGGTATAAGGAGTAGACAGACGCTGGAGAGATGGGAAGGAAACGATGATGATGAAACCGCTCGAAATATTTGCTAATGGCGGAGAGAGAAAGAGAAAGAGAAAGAGAGAGCAAGAGAAAGAGAGAGAGAGAGAGATACAGAGAGAGAAACGAAGTTCCCGGCTGTGTGGTTATCGAAAGCTACTGTTTTAGTGCACTGCATTGGTGTACGTGTGAATGTACATATAGAGTGCACTTTAAATTAATAATTGGATCCTTTTTACCCTTTACGCTTTTTTGCTATTATTTCCTTTTTTTTTTGTATTTTTTTAAACTGTTTTTTTTTTTTTTTTTTTTTCATAGATTTTTCGTAATAAAATGTGCGAGTTGATTGTGTGATAAATTTAATTCAGGCACTCTTGATAATTAAATGCGTGAATTTTAAAGTTTTCGTTATTGAAACGAAAAAAAATAGAAAATATCTTATTTATTTAAAATTTTTTTGTGCATCTATTGACGTCGAATTTGATTGATGTATTAATTTCTATTTTTTTTTTTTTTTTTTAAATAATGGTCGATTTATACTGGTTTTTTAATTATGAGTTTACCGTAAAACATCGAATTTATCGAATGATTGAATAATTTTTTGTGAGATTTGTTATTTGTTGATTTTCAAGTATTGAAATATGGTTTTACTTTGAATAGATTTGCAATTATTTTTAATAAATTCATAAATATTGCTAAATTATAAGAATTCGTTAAAAAAAGAAACGTATAATTATTCTATTCATGCGTACCCTTATAGAAATAAATTTTTTTGAAAAAATCGTTTAAAACTCGCGTCTGCGAGCAAATTTACATTTTTTTCTTATTAGATGATTTTTTTATGTCTTCGTTATCAAAACCATCTTAATTAACTTATCGTAAATTCTTGTCTAAAAAAAAAACGAAGCGAGCGAGCAAAGCAATCGATCCATAAAAAAAAAAGAGAGAGTGAGAGAGAAAAATCGCATTAGCAACTCGTTGGGTCGACAAGAGTAGAACGAGAACAAGAATGAGGGGAGGATAGAATAAAAGGAAAGGTAAAGATACAAGCCGATGAATTGAGATAGCGAGAAACAAGTGTTTTATTGATCAGATTACCTTTACACCGGTGATGGAGCGAGCGAGTATAAGAGAGAATCCATTTTGTGTTTTCACGCACAGCGAGTCGTAACTTGTTTCTATGTACACACGCGCCGACTGAATGGAAATAATAAATCGTAGACGCGCAAACAACAAATGATAATTCATTCATTTTCTACGTACGCATTCTAACACTTCTCACGATTTCCTACCCGTAAACCCTTTCTCAACGCATACGTACATGATACACGTATATACGCGCGCGTTGGAATTTCAGCGCAGGTCGCAACCTGCCCAAAGAACTAACCGATTTCTCCCCCCCCCCCCCCCTCTATCTCCTCTCGATGCTTCTTTTTTTGCGTCTCTTTTACCTTTCAAATACACGAGAATGCTCAAACACGCGGGTAACGCTCCCAGGTAGCGAGAGAGAGAGAGAGAGAGAGAGAGAGATAGAGAGATAGAGAGAGTGGGGGAAAGAACGAATACGTCGCAACTGAATTCCATAGATTTGTTCGCTTGCGTGTTTTCTCTCTCCCTCCTCTTTATGGTCCTTCGTCGTTCGGACCTTCGTCTCTCTCTCTCTCTCTCTCTCTCATTCCCTCTCTCTCTCTCTATTTCACTCTTTTTGTATCCCCGTGGGTTTGCTCGCGCGTCTTTTAAAGTCTACCGCCCTCATGTCCTTGTCCGCACGATGAAGTCGTTCTTTCTCTTGGAAACAAGAGGGAGAGAAATCGAGAAAATTATATACGAGGGGACGAATTTTTTACGCGCGTAATCGGTATCGAAGAGACACTTAGTTTGACTTTTATTGTTTTCGAACGCTCGATTTCCGATTCTGGGATGAATCTACATTTGTCGTTAGTTTTTTTCTTGTACGTTAGAGAGATGACTTTGAAAGAGTAAAAAAGAGAGTCAGATGTCCATTTTGTAAGATCGGTGCCACTTATTTAGGTAACAAGTTTTTTAAGGCCGTCTAAAAAGTCGTTTACGCCGTTAAATTTATTTAAATCGTCTTCCAGCGTCCGCATATTAATTTATTCTTTTATTAAGCCTTTTATTTCTTTTTTTCTTTTTTTTGCACACTGTATAATAATTAACTTGAATTATTATTTTGCATGTGAATATTGCGGAACAAAAGCATGTACAATATTAATAAAATATTCTTAACCTTTTCATGCTGGAATTTTCGTATTACTTTCATACTGTACGTGAGTCGAATGATTTAAATATGTAAATTGTAAATATTTGAGCAAATTATTTTCACGTAAGAGCTATTGTAATGAATTTTAAAAATTATTAATTAAATTTTATGTTTGTTTATTTAAAAAAATGAAAGACTTTAATCAAATAAAAATATCGTACAATCGTGATTAGTTTTACTATTTGTTCAATTTATAAAATAAAGATTTTATAAAAGCGATATTGATTTTTATTGAAAATTCAATAAAAATCATAAGTAATCGTAAAATTTAACGCATTTTGTTCGTGTACAGCTGTAAAAAAATTAATGTTGACAATTTTTTTCCACACTAAATTTGTTGATTCAATAATTTGTTAAAATCTTAAAAAAAAACATGTATTAATAGTACGATATTCAAGAGGTCGATTCTCTAAACATTTTAAAAAATTATTGAACAAATTTTTTCACAAAATTCAAATTTAAAAAATTGAAAAATAAAAAAAGAAGCTCTGTGTATTTAAAAACTATATCTATAAAAAGCTTTGTGTATACAAAACTATGTCTATAAAAACTAACGATAAAGCTTAAATGTTAAAGACGATAGAAAAACTTTTAAAAATCGTGATAAAAAGTAAAATTTTTTAAATAAAACCATCATATTTTAAAAGAAATTTATTATTTTTCGAAACTAATTAACTCAAAAACAAAAAAAAAGAAAGCAAAATTTCAGGTATTTTCGAGAACGAAACAAGTTAGAGTGACGAAACAATTCAAACTAACTCAAAGTAATTAATGGCTATTAAAAAAAAAAAAAAAAAATTCAACTCTTTGAATTGCCACATTGCATGCACACACGCACACTCGTACATTCTAGAAGTATTTCACAATTAGTTCAATCATTTATCCTACCAGCAGTACCAGTGCCAGTTACCTACCACAAAGACTAAAATGTGAAAAAATAAGACAAATAAAAAAATAAATTCGTCGCAACGTTGCATTTTTCCAGCTTATTGTTCGCTCTCTTGCACGAGCGCAAAATAATTATAGAGTTCGCAAACGTGCCTTCCTCAACGGCGCGATTGTGATCCTCGAGCGGAAACGCACCGCCGAAGGAACAATTAGAATTGTCCGCTGTTGCGAAAGCGAGTTTACGTTATACCGTACGACCATCGTCATATAACTCTGTATAATACAGGTAATCGTTGCGCGCGAGTGCAAAAGAGAGAAAGAAAAAGAGAGAGAAAGCCGGATGCGCGAGACTCGCATATATTTTTGTTCGTGCGATGCGCCCTTGCTTTGCGAGTTGAATGTACACCGAGATAGAAAGAAAGAGAGAGAGATGTGTGTATATATATATATATATATGTATATATATGTATATGTATGTATATATGTATATATGTATATAGTGTGCGGTTTATGCGGAGTTAAACGAGGCGCTAACGCAAGCCTCGGAGTTTCTTGTGCCCGCCGCGTGATTAACATTGCTAATTGCGCGCCAATAGACTTACTAGTATATACTAATGTCATTATTTTACTCACTTATGCATATTAGTTAGATAAGTTGCAAATCAATTTAGTTTTTGTTTTTCTTTTACTCATTTAAAACTTGCGTATTTTGATACACGCGTATCAAATGTATTCTGTATATGTGCTTTAGACACGAAACCTTGTCTCCCGGTATTTTCACGTCGATGCTCGCTAGTTTCTCTTGAAGTTTAATTTGTTTCAGAGTTTGGATAAAACTCTTTTATCATTTTTTATTTAAGGTAATTTCATAAAATTGCAAAGCGTATCTTGAATTATTTTTTTATTACTTGAATCAGCTTAAACGTAAATTTTTAACTTGAATTTTTTAACTGCTTCTTGTACTAATGTGTAACATAATTGATGTGAAGACTTTATTGTCATAATTTTTAAATAATATTTGTGCGTTTCTTTTTTTAAACGGATATTTACGTTTTCAAAATTATAATTTACAACTTTCTTTCAATTAAAGACATATCGATATTTTAGCTTAATAGTCAATGTATTATTGATAATTGAAATCGATAGTTTATTTCACTTTTTGCATTAAATACACATACAAACTCGCTTATTGAAACAACTCTGTTTCACTTAATTTATTGAATGTTTGTTGGTATTTAAATTAACATTTCTATAACGCAGTACAAAGTAACTCTTCGACAATTAAAACCTTCAATAATTTATCATAATCTAATGTATTTTAATGAATCAGTCAATGTATACTAATGTAAATAGTATTCGAATGAAATCAAAAGATTCATAAAAGTAGAAGTAAATGAAATTGTATATTATATAATAACAAATATATTTACAAAAAATAATATGAAATTATAAATAATATATAAATATTATTTTGCATTGTATTTCTATGTAAATCTGAATTAAACATTAATGTACAGATAAGTAAAATTCCTGTATTATGAAAACGAAAAGTTAATTGATTCACATATGCATGTAACATTTTATGTTTGTATATGTGAAATTGAATGTAAATATTTTAAAATATATACAAAAAGTTAAAAAAATATTTAAAATAGTTTCTAGCAAGTTAATTGCAAATAATTTAATTGCTCCTTTATTAACGAAAACATTTGGCGTATATTTAATTTATTATTAAATAGCGTTCTTGGTACATCATTCGTCAAAATTATGGAAATAATATAATATATAAAATGAAAGGTAAATTTTTTTCATAAAAAACGAGTTAAAAATTAAATAAACAATTTATTCGGTGTACTATTCTGGATTTATAAAGAGATTTCAAACTTTGCTTACAAGCTTATGCAAATATAATTGGATTATTTATTCAATCAATGCGTAATCAAAATACAGATAAATTATAAGAATGAACAGTTTTCTTTTAACAATAATAAAAGTTTAATTTAGTCATCAATATTATTTATACAATACTTTGTAAATTTTAAATACTTAAAATAACGTTTATTTATTTTTTAATCAAGTTTGTTCAACGAACATTTTAAAATCTTTCGGCAAAATAAAAAAACTAATAATACATTTTCCAATTTAGGCTATTTTAAATAATTTTTTATTAACTTTTTTTAAATGTAATATTTTTAACCATCAATTCAGGTTTAATTAAGTTATTTTGACAAATGACTAGTACTACTAGTACTACTAGTAAGACTTTTTGTCGATAAAAAGTAAAAAAACAAAAAAAATAATCGCACTTTAATCACAAAACATCCAATGGAAAAAAAAGTAGAAAAAATTTTCTCGCACGATTTGTCACGTAAGAAAATTCACAATATTTCAAATCGTCCAAACCGCATCGAATCGCACGTCCACATTCATCATACAACGAGCCTGCAATGGCGCGCATGTGTACATATACCTATACACATATATTTTTTCATTTCTTTACCGCCGTCTATTCATTAAAAACCGATTGAACATCATATTTTTCCGTTTTACTCCATCTCTTTCTCTCTCTTTCTCTCTCTCTTTCGCGTTCGTTTTCTCGCTTTATCAATACTCGTTCATCAAAGATTTTCGCGAAACAAACACAGGTGCATCTCTCTCGAAGCGCACGGATTTTGCAAGCTTCGAATTTAACCTCATAAGAGACAGAGCGAATGAAAAATTTGAAAAATGGAAGGAAAAAATAATAAAACTGCGATACGCACTGGATTTAATAAATATTTGAGGAAGGATATCGAGAGAGAGAGAGAGAGAGAGAGAGAGAGAGAGAGAAAGAAGGAGGGAGGGATGGGTAGAGAATATAGGAATTCCTATATATTCACGTATACATTGTTTATTAAAATCGATCGAAAGGTCTCGTATTTTCTTCATTTTTTAAATATGTTCCGCGTATATTTACATGCACATTTTAAATGTCAGCGCATCTTTTATACGGCGATTGGCGTTTTATTTCTGATATAACTTGGTGTCTTCTACAGATTATCTTGCACGAGTCATTATTAAAGACTACTCATTACATACGTATAACGTTGCAGCTCATTTATTTTTTAAATTACAAACAAAATTTTCAATTACTTCTAAAACATTTTTTATATATATAATGTTATAATGTTATAATATTTGATAGAATAAAACAAAAATAACGCGATATAAACGACGCATATATGACGCCGTTGGCAAACCTACCTTTTTTAATTTAATAAACGAATCGCATTCAATTAACACACCATGGTTGATTCATTTTAAATTTAAGCTCGCTTGTATAATTTATTTTATGAATTATGTATCGTCCCGTAAAATAAAAATAATAATAATTAAAAATTCAAAGTAAATTACATTCGGTACCGTCATCGCTGCCTTTTTCTTTCTCTTTCTCTCTCTCTCTCTCTCTCTCTCTCTCTTTCTTACTCTTTCTCCCTTTAAGTTTAGTTGCCGAATTATTTACATATAATTTTGATAAAACTTTAAGCCGTCGTTAAACTTTATCAACATCATCAATCTCGTTTAGTTTTTTCAAAATTATTCATTACGATAAATCTTAATTTTTTTAATTTCACGCTCAATACCACCACACATATACCTGCAAACAATTTAAACCGCAAATTAAGAGAAACGTAGTTCCTCATTACCATCGTCCATTGCTTAACCTTAACCGTACCTCCGTCGTGTATCTATAATTTCCTCGTTAAAACCAACAGTCCGACGTGTTATATTACTCCCAATTGCCGGAATAAACGCGCGCTTTAATTTACATCTCCGGCGTAACCGTTTTCTCTCTCTCTCTCTCTCTCTCTCTCTCTCTCTTTCTCTCTCTCTCTCTCTCTCTTTCCTTTACTATTGCGCTAGCGCGCGTTTTTCTTATCTATCTCGTTAATTTTAATTTTAATTCGGCGAGAGCGAGAGAATATAAAAAAGGAGAGTTAGAGAAAGAGAGAGGAAGGGTGGAGAGGGGGGAGAGAAAGAAGTTTTTAAAGCGCACACATCGCGTGCTTGATTTATCGCTCGGACTAAAGTAAAAATTGCTCAATTTCGAGCTTACTCTTATATCGTGAAGTTTCTCTTTTTCTCTCTCTCTCTCTCTCTCTTTCACACACACACGCGCACACATACACATATAAGAATACATAGAGAGTCGCGCGTACGCATTTCCTCGGAGTTAAGGAATTTGATCACGCGTGCCGGGTGTCGGAACGACAGGTGCCGTCTGCATACAAAGCGCTCTCGTACTTCTTCGCCGCGGTATTTCTCCTACCCCTTGCGCGTATATACTTATATAGGTGTATGTATATGTGCATGCTCGCGTTCTTCTTATTCATGTAGCTCGAGGGGGCCTCTCCGTGTTATTACCTGTCTTTTGAAAACAAAGTGCCAGTCGTATCGCACTCCTTCTTTCTCATACCTATACGTATGAGCGTCCTCTTGGTAAGATTGTTTATATGGAGCTCCGTTGTGATAGCCTCTTTTTTTTTTTTTTTTGTTCCTTTTTTTCTCGTGCTCCGGGCGACTATATTGCGTTGGGCTGACGCGAAATTGAACTGGTTTTCTTTATGCGCAAAAACGAAATTCTTTTTTCTTTGAGTTTCGCTCGCGGTAAACGAAGATGTGCGAAGAATTTTGGATGTAGTAAAAACAATTTGAATGGGAAATATTGTTGGGCGAATAGGCTGCGCTTGGCTTTGTTACATGAGCCTATAATTTTTTTAAATTGATGTTTGCATATATGCAAAGTAAGCTGCTTGTAACTGAGCTTTTACATAAACGTATTAAAATACAAACATTAATCATAAAAACATTTTATAATAAACTTTTTAATTAAATTGATTTAATTAAATTCAAACTTCCATCTTATGTTAAATTTAATAAATAAAATTTAAATTTAAAAATAAAGAGTAATATTGTTTTGACGTAAACATGTAAATATTATTCTAAAATATTTTAAAATTATGCATATAATTTCATATAAATTATGCGTATAATTTGACATAAATTATAGATATAATTTAAAAATATATGCATCTTATTTATAATAATTTATTTACATTAAAAATATAAACATTTAATTATTTACAAAACTTTATCTCCTTTGTATTTTAATTGCCATTTTGATAAACATGCGGCACTACATTTATTATGGTTAATCGCTCTATTCACTATACAAAATGTTTGGATACGTGTTTCGATTAAAAAAAAATATAATATTATGTATTAACAATATCTATACTGCGTATTGTTTTATTATTACGCATAACAAAATACAAAATGAGAATATTTCAATCGAGTGAGGGAAATCCACTAATAAATTCTTAGTGTGTGCGAAATGTAGATCGGAAGGTTAAACGGTTCACGCGGAGAATTCCTGTATTCACGAGCCCTTTGAATACCTTAAACTGTTTTCTTCATAATCGTGCTTTATAAGTACTTACGGGAGACCTTAAATTTTACTTCGAGATAGAAAGCCATTCGACTTTCTGCTATAAGTTGTCTTGTTAGTCTTATTTTTTTTCATCCCATTGTTGGAATTTTATTATTCAGGATAGATTTTACGAGTTTTAATTCTTTGCCCTATGTATTTAAAATACGTAAGACAAGTCAAGGATTTTTTGTTTCATTGTTACGTCATCGGATTGTAGTATGAATTTGAAAAGTTAAATTTTGTTATTTTAAACTTTATTCGAAGAATATTATTGTATTGAAAATTATCTTATACTTCTTTAATATGATAATGATATTTTAATAATGTGATAACATATTGTATTACGTTTTTTAAATATTATTCTATTTTGATTGCAGGTAAGCGCGATTTTATATTATACAGATTATAGAGATTCAATAAATTCAAACAATTTTTGTAAGTAAACAAAATTATTTAACACACATCATTTTAATTAATATATATATCAGTATCAGAGAAATTATTAATTTGTATAAAAGCCCTCTATTACTTTCTTGTGATAATAATATAGTTACCTAACATACTATTATTATAACAATTATTCATTGGTATGCACGCAAATAAATTTACTTATTCAAATAGCAAGTTTTTCAAACAAGTCGACCAGTCAAACATTTCTTTTGTACCCGCGAGAAGGCAAAATTAGTTCAGGTACCTACAAATCTCATGAGCGCGTGAAGGTGACGAATATGGTGCATTTAACCGAGGACAATGAAAAGTGCGCCGCGTGTAACTTGCGACGTCTTTAAAAAGCTTTACTTCTTCTTTTATTTCGCCTTTTCATTTTTAAGGATCTTTCATATTCGAAGTTTTCTCAAGACTTTAATAATTCTGTAGAAAAGATGTAAAAGTTGCGAAACCTATTTTAGTCAGCTAAGCTGTCCTATGACGAGCAATACGTGATGTTTGTGCATTCTTTCTTTTGCGCTTGGCCGCGTGGTTAAAAGACTATTTATATATTTTGTAAATTTTTTAATGCACTCACATTTCATTTATCTCTTGTGGCTTTTCTATCCAATTAATCGTATGCAAGGTATGCATTAAATTAATGATTTCATATTTTAAAACGAACAAAAAGTTTATTCCGCCACATATTTACATTTACATGAGTTCTTTCTTTTTTTTTTTTTTTTTTTTTTTGTTTGTATAAAAAAGAGATTAAATATCACATACATACTAAAAACGCGAATGATATATTTATAAAATTTTTAATATTCACACCGTACGTACATTTAATATTTTCCCTTATACAACTTGATCAATTATTGAAATTTCAATCGATCCGTACACGAGTATCTAACGTATACAATTCCACAATCGTATAAGGAAGCAAGGAAGATTCTTCGCTTCCTGTCTTATTACCGCTGGACTCGTTTCGAGTTTATTTTGCACTTGTTTTCGAAAGTTGAACGGGCGCGATCGTTGCGCTCATCGCAGCCCGGCTATGCACTTGTGAGTTCCAGAGTGTGGATTTTTTGCGTGCGCATGTCGGCACCGTATAATGGACTCTATGTATACATATGAGTATTCTTCCCTCGGCTCCGTTGCGACTTCTCGAGAAATTTCCTCTTCTTTATCTCGTTCTTCTATGTGGGTATGCATGTACCTGACTCCTTTTTCTTCGTTTCGAACGCGCGCGCCTTTGTTAGCTCCGTTCCTTCCTTTTCTCGCTTTCTTTTTTTCTTCTCTCTCTCTCTCTCTCTCTCTTTCTTTCTCTCTCTCTCTTACTATCTTTGTGATTTTCTACGAAATAGGTGAGCTCGCAAAAAGAACAAGGGAGAATTGAACACACGAGGGATTTCGGAAAAAGTGAACATTTTCTCAATTGGTTCATACGGATTTTATTCTCTCTTTTTCTCATTTTCCTTTTCTTTTATTGTTGCTATTTTTATTTCATGGTAATGTAACGGTAACTTAATAGTCGATTGAAAATGCATTCATAATTTCTTGATCATTTTTTTTTTTTTTTTTTTTTTTTTTTTTTTTTTTTTTTTTTTTTTTATATATGCATATAGAAAAGTGTAAATAACATAAATTTAAAATATAAATAGAATCTACAAGCTATTGCACAGAATAATAATTTCTAAAGGTTTTATTATAAGCATGAATATGTGATTTTCATAAAAAATTGAATGAAGTAAAAATAATAGTATTTCAAACCAAAAAAATTATATCCAAGCCTCGAGAAACATTTATAATATAAATAAAAATAATGCATGCATGCATAAATAAATTTATATAAAATTTATGCACAATGAATTAAAATTTACACATTTTCAAATTTACCTGAGCGAATATTCAACCCGAGTGTCGCTCAACTTTACATAAGCCCTGATAATAAATTATTTCCTACGTACATCGTAATCCTTTATCTACTAAAATATGCGTGAAAAAGGCATCAACCTTCGCCTTAAAAATATCTTTAAAAAAAAGAAAAGAAAAAAAAAAACTGAAAGAAATATGTGGGCGAGAACAAACGCGGGATATAAAATCACCTTTTCCACTTATGAAAAACAGAATAAAAAGAAAAGTATAAGAAGGAAAAAGCTCTTCGCCCTCGAAGAAAAAAAAAAGAAGAAAGTAAGAGAGGCGGAAAACCCGGGGTAAAAGATTCAAGTAAGCGTAAAACGTCGCCCCTGCGAACGCGTGTGCTTCCGGCGACGTTTCGGAATTTAGGAACGCATTTCCTTTCCCTCTACCTTCATATGCCTATCCTCCAAAAGTGGGTGACGAAAGTTAAAGCCCACCCTCGGCTCCATCAAGCAAATCGCAAATAAAATTTCAAGATGCGCGTACTTTGGGGGGGGGGGGGGTGAGGGAAGAAGAGAAGGAAAAAAAGATAGAGAGGCGGTGAAAGCTTTTTTTTTATACTTTTCTCATTTTTATTTTCAGGATCTACGCACATATACGTGTACACAATCTTCATAGATCTATTTTCCAAGCTACGATCGTAAAAATTTACGTATATCTGTATGTAAATGAAACTCGCCAAATTTTTATCGACTTTGAAGAAAAAAAACTTACGAAAAATTCAGAGAAAGTAAACCGTATGAAATCATCGAGTGTGCCATTGTCTAGTATGTTTTGCATTAGTAAAGTTTTTTATTCGAAAAGCTTTAGATTCTTTAAATAATATACTTGTACTTTTGCTATTTATCGCATCTCGTGAATATGGATCTCGAAAATAAATTTAAATCTTTGGAAATTTTAATGAAATATGCAATACTTTAACTATAATACAATAATTTATTTAACTAGTCTACAAAAATCTATTTTATTGCATATTACAAAAACATTAAACACAAAAAATTTTAATTTTAGATGAAAATTCCTCATTTTTTCGCAATGTAAATTTAAAATTGAACGAACTTATTTGCTTTAAGAATAATAGAATATGTAAATAAAATTAATTTTTTATTAAAAACTCAGTCATGATTATCGATGCGCGTTTTCAAAAATCAGCATAAAATAATTGATTTAAAAAATCGACAAAGTATAAAATTAAAATTCTGTAATATAAAATCAAGTTATCGAAAAAATATTAAATCAATCACTTTTTTTTTATAAATTATTCAAACAACGATGAAATTCTAAAACTAAATTCATTAAAAGGTCACTTATGATAATATTAAATAATAATTATTATCGTCGTTCGTAAAATACATTAACAAGAATTAAAAAAAAATTATCAAATATGAATAAAAGAAAATATAAATCCAAGAGAAGCTAAACAAACATAAAGAATTGAGATGCGACGAAGAGTTCGCTTTGATGGCGTTTAACCTTATCCCTACTGCTAAGTTTCAAATTAATTTACCGCGACCTGTATATATGACTGATATATATATATATATATATATATATATATATATATATATATATATACAAGCTTGATGTCTATCTTATTTAAAATTTCATTTAGGGAAGCGGAACTCTTGCTTTCCCTTCTCTCTCTCTCTCTCTCTCTCTCTCTCTCTCTCTCTTTTGTTGTTTAACCGGAGTAACATAAAGAGACAGATGTTGATTTCAGTGTCCTAAAGAAAAATATAGTACCAGGCAATCGTGGCGCACACACACTTTCCTCGGTTGTTTTTTCTCCTACCGGTTTTTCTGCCCATCTCGCTTGGACGATAACGCGATAAACTTGCCCCGGTGATGACAGAAGTTTAACGTTACCGGTGTGCCTTTTTATATTATTCGAACTGCACTTTTATTTTTCTCTTAAAATTACTTTAGCTCCATAGATAGTACTTTAATAAAAGTTACAATGAACGTTTTTTGGATTCATTTTTTGAATAGTTACTCATAGTATATACCTTAAATAGAAAAAAAAGTACCGAGAAAAAAATAACGACGATCTTGAATTGCTTGAAATTATTCGTAAAACAGTCAAAATTAATGGAATTTAAAATTTTTCAAATACAAATGATTCAATACTGTTCATTGGAAACTTTAAATAAATTTTTAGTTCGCGTTCAATTCAAATTACTCGTGACGATGAAGTTATGTAGTAATAGTTCTATGATTAACATTTTTATTTAACGATCAATAATTAATTATTAAGAAACATTTCAATGATAAAGATTTATTTTCGTATAAATTAAAATATTTTTATACAATAATAAAAAATGTACATTAACTTCTTAATGAAAGTAGAACATTTTTTTTTCACAATATTTATAGCAATTAACAGACTTAATAAAAGATTATTATTAATGTATTATATGATAAACGGTTTATAAAAATTACATAAAGTATGATAATCAATCTTCTTATTTTTGTTCGATTATTTATTTCCAGATAAATATTAACTACTTTGAAACTCCTTTAATCTTTAATAACCTCATTTGTATCAGTAAAACTACCTTTGAAATTTTAAAAGTTGATCACAACTTTAAGAAACCTCTTAAAAGAGTATCTAATCTTTTAATTTTTTATCAGCTGATTACGCGACGCTATTTTTTTCCCTTTACTTATTTAAATATTTTTAATAGAAAATATTGGCATTAATTATCGATGAAGAAAATTTTATAAATTTTATTTAATTTTTTTTTTTTTTTTTTTTTTTTTTTTTTTTTTTTTTTTTACTGCGCGAATTATCGATTTTATTTATCTTCGTTTTTCAAATTTATGTTGTTTTTTTTTACACGCGGGTAAATTGCAACGAGACGTAAATAATTTATTGGCTGTTTAAACGTACAGTGTGGGTTGAATACGTAAAAAGTTGAGTAACTGAAGTTGCCACTGGTTGATCGTATTTAATTATTACTTCTTAACAAACTGTGAGATTAAAAAACATTTAAATTCAGCGATTGGAATAATTTACTTTTAAAAGTGAAATTCCAAACGTTATGTGACGGCGGTCGAAAAAGCTTCTTATTTAAATAATTTATTAGCGCATAATAGATTTCGGCTTTACGGTCTGTTATTTACTAGTAAATCTGCGATTTTATTGACGCATTAATGTTTGAGAATCGTATATCGCCTCGATCAATTTTTATCAGGAATCAAAACAAATTGAATTTCATCAAAATGTAAAGAAGTTTACGACATCCTTTACGAGAAAAAGGCATTTCTCAAGTGTATCAATAATTATATCATGCACTTTTTTTCCAAATTTTATTATCTAAATTTTTGCAATTATAAAGAAAAATTAGCGTAATTTGGTTAAGTAAGAAAGACAAAGTTTTAAAAAAATATTACGTAATAGAGGTTACAACCGACATAGCCTAAGCTATCGCGTTCTCATGTCCCTCTCGTTCAAAGGCCATTTGTTCATTTCATCGATTCGCCGAACTTGTTCACAACCATCTTGGCTATACGTATATAGAGAAAGAGAGGAATCCCTTTGCTGATCTAATTTTGAATTCCGCTTGACTATCGGCAGCTATATCTCGTTCCTTCCTTCGTGTATATTCTTTGTGTGTGGTTGCGATACAAAGATCCCAAAGATCATGTGAAAGAATAGAGAGCTTAATGAAATTCAGGACAATGACGGGAATGAGGAATAGCCCCGTTATTTTTTTTTTTTTTTTGTTTCTTTTTTTTTTAAACCTATCTGAAAAGGATTTAATTAGGAGTTGAATAGCGAATAAAAAGTAAAAGGGATTACGAATTTTAGGAACGGAGAGGTTTTATATGAATCACTTCCGTTTATCTAACAAGCGCCTCGTGGACTCTTTTCTTTTTTAAAACTTTCGCATTTTTCTTGCCCGTTGAATATTTAAATCCATTTGGCTGGATTGCGGATTAAAGTCTGATACTGAAAATACCAATGCGAAACCTTCGTTTCTTTAACGCAAAGCCGTCGCGGACGATATTTTATGGAGTTACGGTACTTTGTTTAAACAAAGTTTGAAAAGTTAACCACAAAAGTTATACGCATCGAGATACAATGTATCCGACATTGTTGGCGCGTGAGTTACAGGAAACTTTTTGTTTCGGGGAAACTTTTATATACCTACGTAAAGTATCGATCTCATCGTTTGGCCAAAAGCACCGTGTTTTTATCTTTCGAATTTTTAAAAATCGATAGCCATATGTATTCCTGTTAAGACATCAATGATTTTACGTAGTTACCGATTATATTTATATTGTGGTTATTTTCTAATGTTACACATGATTAGTTAATATAAGAGTTATATAAATTTTAAATTTAAAAATACGTATTTTGATAATAAACTACTTGATAATAATTGTTTCTAAATCGGTAAAAAAAAAAAAACAAAAAAAAAAAAATAAATAAATTTATAAAAATATTTTATTTTACTTATAAAAACATTTTATATATAAAAAATTGTGATTTTTGATAGATACTTGAACGACGCCTTATTGTTTCAAAGTAAAACTTTCTTAGTTTCTACTAATTATACGAAAAATAATTTATTTTATTATAGCATAATTCGACTCATTTGAAGTGATTCATTCGAAATTTCTTAGTCCACATAATCGTTGCTTATTTGAGCGTCATAAAGGAACAATTTCTCGGTCGGCAAGGCATCAGGAATTTTATTTGCCGATCCCTTTCACAAAAATTTGCTGACACGCCCCTGCTCCCAAGAATCTGGTCTAGTCTTTTCGTTTGCTTGGCTCGCGCCGTTACTTTTTTGGTTTCATACCGCGTCTATTATTGTATTAGAAAATTAAACTCGAAGAACGAAATCGAAGCGGAAATAAAACGAAGCTCTTTTCGATTTGTGTATTCTCCTGATAATCTTAATCAAGAATAGGGTACGTATTAATTTCGTCTTGATAATTGGAAAACCAATATCGCAATAATCGATTCGATATCACCGACTGCAGAAATGAAGCAGAGATATAATTGATAGTATGTTTTACAGAGAAACTGTAGAGCTCGATATTATAAATTTATATAGGTAAGCGATCTAATTATTTACTATAAGATAATAATAATACATCTTCTAAATTAGCTTCCGTATAAAATCAATTCTTTGTTTAAAATTATTATTGTAAAATTTAACCATTATTGTTTATTAGTAAAATTTAAAAATAAATTATTTATTGTGGTTAGATAAACAGTATGAATACAGCTCAAATATACTTTTAAAATATTTATAAATTAGTTTATAAAATAATTCAAATTATTATTACATAACACTGTACATAAGGTAATAAAATTTGACGAATGGAACAGTAACACATATCAAGTATTAAAATAAGTAATAACTAAATATGTGTTTTAAAAACTAAAATTATTTGCTTCTATTATTTTTTATTAATATATTTATGTATATATAAATATATATATATATATATATATATATATATATATATATATATATATATATATTAAAGCATCTTCAATGGAATACGTTCACAGATTGAAGACGAATTCACGAGATTTAGAGGATTACATAGGATTTGAAAAGGAATTAGGTATATACGTATATCCTCACACAGTGTTAAGGAGTTGGGAATAACCATGACGACTTGGGCAATTCCCGGAGTAACGTGCAGGATTCTCTCGCTTACGCCTACTACCCAGATCTCTCATTCTCTCCTTGTCTCTCGTGCGTGTATTCTAACCTTTCACACGAATCAGCTATTTTCGCCAATAGAATCCTGGCTAACTCACCGAATGGGTCAACTAACTGTTTCTCTTTCTCTCTCTCTCTCGCTTTATATCTATCTATTTATCTCTCCCTCTCCCTTTCGCTCTCTCTCTCTCTCTCTCTCTTTCTCTCTTTGACCAAACCTTGTGTAGGTATTTACGAGCAAGATTCGGACACCGAGTTGAAACAGTATTTCGATGCGACAAACCCAACCTAGTCCACATAGCTATTTTCCCGTTTGTAACCGGGAACTTTGTTTCTCGAGAGTGCCGCTAACTGCGTTTCATTACAATGTATGGGATTTCAGAAAATGCAAAACGCCTGTTATGTGAGTAATGTGCATTAGTTTGCTTTTAACTTTTGATAATGATTGCGATTTAAGTTGTTAGAGCTTTTAACTTACAAATTTCAGTAGACCTTTACAATTTCGTTAGATCAAATGAAAATTTAATCGAAATGAAATATTTACCTCGATAAAATATTAAAAAAACTTCTTTATCGCGTTTTTATTTTATTTGTCATGCAGCTCGGTGGATATAAAAAAAATTAATTTTATTTTGTGACATATTTATATACTACATTGATCAGATAATTGTTTAAATTTTCATAATGTAATGTTAATTTTAGCGTATTAATTGAAAGAGTATATCTCAAAAGCTTCAAGAGAGTTTGTTCTAGTGAGTCGATTTCATGAATTTTTTTTCTATTTCCTTTTGAAATGCAACTTTAATAACCGGAAAAGCGTATTTTTTTCCAGACAGGTTTGTCAAATTTTACGTAACACTAGTCATCGTTGTTTTCACTTCAGCTATTGTCAGTATTCGCGGAAGGCGCATTGCCTTAGTTAAGACCTGCTATTAAAAAAAAATTTTTTCCTTAACCGAGCGCTTTCACCGGTGTTGTATATTTTATTCTATGACTTTTTTTATAAATAGTAAAAAGTTTTTTTTTTTTTTTTTTCAGAACAAAAACAAAAATTTTTTTTTTTTTTTTTAACAACAATAAGGCAAATAAATTTGTATATTTATTTTTTTCTGCAGATAAGTAGAGAGAATTTGGACTTAATATTTTCAGTGTTGGTTTTAAGAAGCAATATCTCGTCATAGCTGAAAATCTAACGCGTTTTTATACATTGTTAAATTTTATTACAAAAACTCTTCGATGATATGGTAATTTTCTATTAACTTTAACATCAAATGCTTTAAATCGTAGTTTGAAATTTAATGCAATTTTTATAACATATTCGTTTATATTATCGAGTCTATGAATTGATAGAATGTTCGAATATTTCTATTTTCATAGTTTTGTTTGAATTCTTTTGAATTTAATATCGAGTATTCATACAATATGAAGGAGTAAATTAAAGACTAGCAAAATTTTGAATCATTATTGTTAAAAATATAAATTTCAATTTTTGTTTATAAAATTACACGAATCAATACATTTGTAATATTACGCGCTGTTACTATTTATAATATTATTTATGATATTATTTACTTGATTATAAATGCGACATAATATTTATATGTAAAATTTTAATAAACTTTTAACTTTATTATAAAAAACGATTCGCACCTTATTTTCAACTCAGAATTATAACTTTTACTTCGTAATGTATTTTTACTTTTATATGTTAATAAAAGTTAAATTATCTCGTTTGAACTTCAATTTGTTGCTGAGATGAGTATGTTAATTAAAGACAGATTTACCAACAAATTTTCATACCAGAAACATTTTATTTCATTACTCGATGAGTATAGCTTAAATCACATTTTATGAGTTTCTGCTAAAGTTCAAAGCACATGTGAAATGAAACTTTCCAAATGTTTTAAAAAATTACGAAAGTCAAAATCACAATGTGTTTAATCTTGTAAAAATAAAAACGTTCTTGCTGTAAATGGTGTGAATATTGTCATTTATTTGTTAAATAATAGAACCTTGTTTTCAAATTTAATTAGGGCTGACTTGATTGATGTTAATTGTTGTAACTGCAAATATATAACCTAATTATAAATAATTAAAAAATTCGAAAAAGTAAAAATTACACAACGCTTGCTCGTTCACGATAAACAATCGCCATGAAAAATCCTTACACTTTTCTTTCTCGCTGTTTTCTATTTTAATCACTGACCCACTCTTTACCAATCCCACGTGTATGTCGGCACTGAACTCTGTGCAAGGCGCGACACAAAAGCTCCCGCAATGGTCTGTACAAGTCTACGATAACATAGATGCACTCGCGTCTATTCACGCCCCGTTCACGCTTTCGCAACTCGTTGGCTTTTTATCCCGCGTCGCGTTATCAACGTATTGATCTCGAGGCTCGTGAAAGAAGGCGCCTATGAAAAGCTTGGCTTTAATCTCGATATCTCTCTCTCTCTCGCTCTCTCTCTTTCTCTCTCTCCAGTTCATACTCGTGAATGTGTGGTTCCGGCCAAGTGTAAAGCACCTTCGAATGCGGCGTTGAAGAATTAAAGCTCGCGCGAGTGATTGTAAAATCTACTCGAAATCTGAATGAGAAACTTGCGAAAAAACGCACCCGAGTTGGTGAATAGCCTTTGTAGAAAGATGAAAGAATATGAATAAAAAAAAAGTAACAAATATTAAATTAACAATACAAGAGAAAAATAAATATTAGTTACTAAGATAATTCTCTAAAAGTAGATACAGAGAAAGTGATTGCAGGATTATAGGACATGTAAAATTTAAATATTCAACAAAGTATCGATTAAATTATTATTTAAAATGGAATCCGAGACATATAGCTGTATAGTTGATTTCAAGCAAGATGATCGTCGGTTTAATTTATTCATAGGAAATGTTACGTTCTGACAAGTAAAGTCCGGTATGTCTGAATTTCGCTCGATTTGATTTAGATAAGAGAACGTTACACAATTTCAATGTATTAGTTATTAATGAATTTACAAACGTGCAATATACATTGCAACTTTTTATAAACGTGAAAATGTTTATTTTTATCTCAGAAGAGTGAATGATTTGCATATAACTTTTATCGATCTCCGGAAATGAGTATAAATTATTAATTTAATAACTCTAATAATATTATACGTTTTCGAAATTATTACTTCATATTCCAATAATAATAAAACATTTTATATCATTCATTCAACATTTTAATAGAATTGTGTGAATGATTATTTTTTATCTTATTTTACGTTGATTTTAGAATCCATTAAATATTGAATTGCATCAGTATTTACTGATTATAAATAAAACCATCGCATCAGAAAAGTAATATAATAAATCCACGTGTACTGAATAAATTTTATTTAGTAAAAGAAATATAAGTTGAAATTTTAAATGAGACATTCTTCCCTGCAATCAAATCTCTTATCCCATGTTTTGAAATTTTAATGTACATCATCGTCAAATTAAAAAATTGTTGTTTAATTTATATATTGTTTATTGTTTGCTCAATAATATAAAAATAAAAGTTTGAACAACACAAAATTTAATCGGCTTCGCGGAATAAGCCTTAAGTCTGTTTAGCTTAAGAAATTCGTATCATCGAAAGGATAAAAAATGAAGAAAACGAGATGAAGAAACAGCGGAAAAAGATATTGTTTTTCTTTGGCTTAAGATACGCACAAGAAGTAAATATAAATGAAGAAAAAGAGTAAAAGAAAGCTTCGAGAGATGTGTATGTTCGATTTTTGGCTCTTACATTACCCAGGTGAATCCGCGATTTTTCCTCCGCTCTCTCCTTCTTTTCCTATTCTTCAGTGAAGAGCGAGAATCCGATCGGATGGACGTAAGCTACCTTATTTACTTTATGTCTATACTTTCTTTACTTTATGGCTATACGTGCCGTATATTCTTCTTGCTGGCTTCTTTTTTTTCCGTCGGTCTTTTTTTTTTTTTTTTTTTTTTTTTTTTTTTTTTTTTTTTTTTTTTTTTTTTTGTTACTCTCGCGCGCGCCACTGAACAAGCCGAAAATCGAAATAGCACCGAGATATCCCCGGGCGCGTCTATATCTTTTTTCCTCGACGTTGCGTCGCGAACCTTCCGCAAAACTTTTTCTCCAGAAACTCTCGGCTTTATGATACACGCTGGATTTATCCGCTGGCAGTGCTTTTTACTCTGAGCTTGTCGAGACTTGTCGAGTAGGAGACACGCCAGTGACGACTAACTAATTTTTTTTTTTTTTCCTTTTTATTATTTTTATTATAGAGAAAAACAATTTTATGTTGGAAAAAAAACAAGATTTGTCAAATATGCGCTTGTTACTTAAAATTTTTAACGATGGTTTAACTGATTTTAATCTTTTTGCATTATTGTTTTTTTTCGTGGCATTTTAGTTATAAATTGATTATCGTTGACTTTTTGCTATAATGGAGTCTATAATATATATTGCAGAATCACATATTTCTTAATTTACTGATTTTTTAAATCTTCATTTCATGTTTTAACCAATTCATTAGCCGCAATGTCGTTAAAATTTTTTTCTCTCTTATTATTTACTTTCTCCATTCTTTTTTTTATTTTGTATCTTTCTACATCGTACTTAGCCATTTTATGCTCTTATCCATTCAGTATACATAACCTTACCATTTTTTTAATCGGTATTGACATACTCTGATTCAATTTCTATATATAAATGTACCTAATCTTGGTGATTAACTACTAATCAGTTCTAAAATGTTTAATAGCTTTTATTCGTCGCTGTATTTACTATAAATGTATATCTTTACCCATAAAATATTTATATTTTTAATATTTCAAAATGAACAATTAAAATATTTTAATTGTAGAGAATATATAGGACGTTAGATTTTCTTTCACATGCACATATGCTTTTATTTTTAATAAATTTATAACTCATGATAATTAAAATATATTTGTATATTTCATACATTTATCAAACAGGTGTATGATAAAATTAATTAAACGAGTAAAAATGTTGCATAGGCTCCTTTTTCGGAGTCAAGGTGACGTAGATCTGAAAAAGGTAAAAACCAGCGTAGCCACAAAAATTTGCGGTGAAGTTGTCTCCTTTCAGTCGTTAGGAAAAAAAGTTTTCTTTTCCGTTTCGCTATTTCACCGGCGCGTGGAAAAAGAAACCGAAAAGTAAACCTAAAAGAAAGGGAGAGAGGGAGAGAGAATAAAAAAGGAGGTATAAAAGCTCAGATGGGACGTTGGCCTCGAGCTTTCTCACGCAGGCTTAACTTCCTCGTTCCCCTAAATCACGGGAGCACACAAATCGTCTCCCTTTCTTACTCGTTGCAATCGGCATGATCCGGCGGGCGCACGTGACACTTTTCGACGATCGAGTTGGCACGCGTCGACTCGACTCGTTGTCGTACTCGTTTAAACCGAGTCCTCTTTCTCTCTTTCTCCCCTTCGTTTTCGCTTTATATAACCTCCATTACAAAGCTCTTTTTATCCTTTGCCGAGTAGCTTGTATACGTGCGCGCATACCTACACCTTTCTACACCGCTTTCGTTCTATTTCGTCTCTCGTATTTTTCTCCCTGCTACCTATACCCCTTTTTTTATCAGACTTCCTTTTATATATATATATATATATATATATATATATATATATATATATATATATATATATATATATATATATATGTATATAATTTCTTTTCTTTTTCTTTCGGTTAAACGGTAAAAATTGTTGATGTCGAGTTTGCTAGTGCAGTTTTAATGACGTCTTTTACGGTGAATTATGACTTCTTTCTAACAAAAATGGTCTATTTTGTTTCGGAAATTAAGAAAATTATGGTTTATACGAGACCGCTTTTTAAATGTCAGAAATAATGTTTTTCATCTGTCTTTTAACTATTAATTTAAATTTAATTTTACATTTGTTTCTAAAAGGGTGCATATGTGAGCATTTATAAAATTATGAAAAAAAGAACCAATCACTTTTTTTTATTTAACAAATAAAATATTTAGTCTGGTTTAAATATTTGAATTATACAAAAGTAGATCAGAGTTTCTGTAAAGCTTTACATATGCCAATCAGATATTCGGAATACATTTAGATTTCCGTTCAAACTCATCTATACATAACAAAATCGATACAATTGGCAACATTTTTTCTCGCATTCTATACATCCATCTCAGCTTTGCACACTTTTTATCCAGTTTTACTATTTTGTCCAACTGTAATTCTTATCTCGAGGCTTCAAGTAAAGCATTCTCCGCGTTCTCAGCAATTTACAAGTGTCCTTCCGTTTAGTGTGACCAACCGAGCAAATACGACTCGCTGACACGGAAGTAAACGCGCATTAGATCCTCTTTTTTTTTTCTTTCGCTTTCTCTTTCTCTTTTACACACTCTTTCTCACTCTTTTTCTCCCTGTCTCTCTCTTTCTCTTGTCGAAGCAGTTTAAGGGATCGTAATCGGAGACACAGTCTAGAGTTGGTGGAGCAGTAAAGTTGCAATTTACAGTAAACTAGCGGCAAAAGTATAGATAAACACATTTGTTGAACTGAAAAAATTTTCTCCGACTTTATTGTAAAATTTTAATTTAAAACTTAGAAAATCGTTAACATCAATTGTATATGAATTTAGATAAACATAATTATCGATTTATCTAATAATTTAATCTATTATTCACGAGCTTTATTCAATATAATTAACGTAATTAAAATTCTAATTTGGTTAAAACTTCTCCATGTTAACCAAAATAAGTGGTTCATTCATAAGTTCAATTGAAATATGAAAAAAAAAAAAAATTTATAGCTAGCGGAAAGATATCTGATTTAACAACCAAGCTGTGCAAAGATTGTTAATTCAAGTAAAAGTGGATCTTGTTTGGAATTCATGAAATCGCGAGATTTACGGTCCCACGAGAGCCACCAAAACGACGTCTAGCAGCTCGTAAACATATTTGACAACTGACGTCTCACTCCGGGGAGCAGACTTTCTTGATTCCACCTACGAAGTTGAACGAGGAGTGGAAAAGACGTATAAGTGAGACGCGATAGTGACTAAAAAAGGAAGTTGAATGGAGAAACTGATGCGGAATACTAGGAGTTGAGCTGGAAAAAAAGACCGAAAGTGAAGAGAAAGAGGGAAAAAAGTAAAGTTGATAGTTCATTTCTTTGGTAAAAGAGAGAAAAGAGAAGTTGGAAAAACAAAAGATTGAAAGAAACGCGATAGGAAGAGATGGTGGTAGGACGTTAGTTTACAACTTTAACTGATGGAAGGTGGAAAAGTTTACGAATGTGGAGGTGGGAAAGACACAATGGATCGTCAGTGTGGCATTGATCGATTTTACGTGGTGTTTGATATCGTTGAAAGTCGAAAAGGTTATGAATTGTATTTTAATTTGTTGAAGACGTTACAATCTCGTACAGTTTTTTTTTTTCATCGGTAATGTTTTCAATAATACAAAAAGATTGTTTATATCGATTATTGAAACATTAATTAAATTTTTAGATGTAAAATATTAATTTTTATTTTTGCACTGAACGTATGATGAATAAAATTCAATTAATGCTTTATTATTATTGTACCGTTAAATTATAATCAAATTTGTCTAAAAAATTATTATGTATTCTTTTACTGCATCAAATTATTTTACAGAGTAGTGATTAATAAATTTTTTTCACGAATATTTCAAGTAGCTTTACAAGAATTAATAAATATAAAAAAAGATGATGTAACAAAAAATTCAAAACTCGTTCAACATCCTCTAGAAATCAAAGTAAGAAATTTTTCGAGGTCACTCCTATGGTCCCAAAAATTCAAAAACGCACGGAAGGCCAAGAAGAAGGACTCGTTTGAAGAATCGAACTTATCGCATTTGTGCAAGAGAGATCGTGAATTTAAAAAAAAAGAAAGCATAACAGAAGAGCGTAGGTAGGAAAGAAAAGAAGGATCACCTTTGGCACCTTTGGACCTCCCGTCGCGTGCGACTCCTGTTATTTTCTCTCTCTCTCTCTCTCTCTCTCTCTCTCTCTCTCTCTCTCTACGGGTAAAACCATCGATTGTCAATGGCAATTCTTTTCTTATAGGTATGCTATACATCGTACCTTCTGCCCATTTTGTTTCTTCTACGAAATAAGCCATCGATGAGATTTAAGTCACTCGTGAAATTCACGCGAAATCTCCTTATAGTTTTCACCGCAAGATGCTCGAAGGTATACGTTCCTATAAGATGAAAAAGTGGGCTTAGAAGTTAATGGAAAACCGATGAACCCGATGGTGGGAAAGAAGGAGCAAAGTATATGAAGTAGATCGAAAGATAATTTTATTTTTTTTTTTCTTTTTTTATTTTGAAGATGCATCAAAGAGATTTTATAATCTAAAGTTGAAATTGGTTGAAATGTTGACACAATTTTATTTTTTTTAATAATTTCAATGTTAAAAATCGTAATATTTCTTGAAACATTTTGAAATAAATATACAGTAAAAATATTATTGAAAATTCATTTGTAAGACTTTCAAAAAAATAAACATTAACTTTAGAATTATGAATTATAAAAGTATTTTTACAATGTCTTGCCGATAATAGCAAAAAAAAAATAATAGCTAAGTTGTTCAATTTTGCACCTGTAACTTCTTAATAAAAGAAGTACAATAAAGACAGTTAAAAAGTGACCGAAAAGGAGACAATATAGTGGAAGAGAGAATAGAGAAATTAAGAGAGAGAAAAAAAGAGACAGAGAAACGTCAATGGCAAGCACGCATTATATTTTTCACAGAGTCTCTTTTTCCATGATTTTGAATAATCGAGTGTTCGGATTTTCCAAAAAAAAATCTGCTTTCTCCTTTTTATCAAAAGTGAAGAAGTTTTGGTGAAAGAGAAAGAGAGAGACTGCAAATGAAAAGGTTGTCCCTTACGCTCTTCGCTCTTACCGATAGAGCTTTTAAAAGTGATTTTCTTATTGCTGAAAACGATGAATGGGAGCCAATAACTTCTATACCTCGAATAGTTTGCGAGTAACTTGAAAGACTTTCGCGAATGAAGTTTTTCGATATAATATTGTGATTTCGAATTAGGTTTTTCATATTTTGTAGGTAATATTTTTATAAAATGTTTAATTAAATTGAATATTTTTTAAATTATTTTCAAATATTTGAATGATTATTTGTTTTTAATAATAATATTTGTTCGGTTATGATAGCTCTCGCAAAATTCATGATATATAAGGAATGAATAAAAATAGTCGGCCAAAATATATTTCTAAAACATTCAAATTTTAAATGTCTTTTGTGTAGGATTTCTCATTAAACCGATAATTTTATTGAGGAAAAATTAATTTAAAACGAACGTTTTTAACGCGTGACTTGTCAGGCTGCTGACGATTTCTTATTATGATTCTTTTCTCACAGCACAATAAACAATGAAATCTTTACGTAAGCATTTCGTTATACATTTTTTTACTGGTATAATATTTAACGTTTAAGCTTCACCGATAATTCTTTTTTGGTATTACACTTTCTAATAATCTTTTAGATTTGCACATATTTATCAACTCCTTTTACTTCATTGAATCTCAAAGGATTAATCGCGGTTATGTTACATTTCGTTCAAAAAAATTAAAAAAAAATTTAATACACCTCCCCCTCCCCTTTCGTGGTACCCAACTTTTGATACAGCCGAGGTTGCCGGAGGCAGATTTAACGATACACGATTCTTACAAGGTTATATTCGTTTAAGCTTCGCGTTAAAATTGGATCGTCTTTTTTAAAAATATAGATTATCAATACTTCGAAAATCAAGAAATAAGGAAATTTAAGTCGAGATAATACTATTTTACTTCGTTATAAAGATTGATATTTTAATATATTAATTATTACGTATATTTTAAAAATATTCATTCAATAACAAATGAAATTTGTTCCAATGACATTATCATATAAAACCATATTTTCTATATTAGTACTTGTAAAAATAGAAGTATAAATAGTATACCCATTACTAATTTTTAATTTTTAAAAAAGTCCATAATAATAAAATTGAACTTAAAAATCAATGTAAACAAATATTTACTGCTTTAAAAATAAATGTCTGATTCAATTTAATAATTGAAAGGTAATATTGTTACATTCTGTATATTTAAACTCGTATTAAATTTCATCAATTTTGGTAGGTCTCACGGTGAAACTATACACTTCCTTAAAAGTGTAAAAATGTATAAACAGTAGTCTTTAAAGTTGATTGAAACTTTTATTAATAATATTAAATTTCATAGATTAACACGTATTATATATAATTTAACGAGTTATTAAATTTATATAACATTAAACAGTTTAGAGAGTATATCTCAACGAAACGCGCTTTATGTAAATTAAATGCCTTTTATGAAAAAAAAATAAATAAATAAAACGTCATATGCATGAAAGAACATAAAATAATACAGTAGACTTAAAGAATAGTAATGGAAGATGGGAAAATGTAAAAGAAAGAGTAAAAAAAATTTCCGACCATTTTACAAATTGGCATATCATCTCATTCTCTCATTTCTTGATTCTTTTTTCCTCTTGCTTTCTGTTTTATCCATTATCATACTTCCTCTCTTTTTGTCTCTAATTTTTTATTCCTCTCTTTCTCTCTCTCTCTCTCTCTCTCTCTCTCTCTCTCTCTCTCTCTCTCTCTCTCTACCTTTCTGTCTCTCCTCGTTGGACCTATTACACTTTTATTATATTATGTTTTCTTTATGTCTCATAAATCTTCCATTATTTTTATAATTTGCATACTTTTATTACTGTATTGAATTATGCAATTTGATTAATTATTTTATCATTTTTCTAATTTCGAATTAAAATAGTGAATTTATATCTTTGATAAAATCAAAGATAAATTAAGGTTAAAAAAGCTACTTTATCGAATAATAAACTTTGGATGATAAATTGAATTAATAATTTGTTCGAAAATCAAAGATTTATAATATAAATTTTATCATATTTCTTTACGCAGTTTAAAAAACTTGTAAGGATGATGAATGAAAACGCAAAGATGCCATTCTTACATTCAGTATTTGATCGTGTCCTTCGTTTTAAATATTATTTTCTTACCTCTTTTTCCGTCGTAGTTTTTTCTTATTTCGTTAATCGTCCCCTAAAATTTTATGAGCTGTTCTATTATTATTCATTCTCGTTATCGTATTCTGATAATTTCAACGTTCGCGACTTGATTAATCTAACCATATATCCAACGTTCTATGCAATTCTCTAATATTATTTTAATCCTATTAGAATAAAAAAAACGTGATACTGTTTAAGTATCTTTCATTAAAAATCTTTTTCTGAAAAATTATTAAAACCAACGCTATTTATCAAAGCTTTTCTACAAATTATCACGACGACATTTTTTTTACCTTAATTTTTCTTCTCATTAAAATTTTTAAATAATTTTAGATAAAAATAAAATTCTTTGTAACAAAACAATGGCTTACGTAAAATTATTTAGATTAACTCCCTGAACAACATTCATCGATAAAGGATTTTGGCGCAGCGCAAAACGAATTACGCCTGCGACAAAGCAACACCTCGCGGTTAAACCGAAACGAAGCGAGCACAGCGCCAGCACGAAAGAGCGAGAGAACAAAGCCTGCACTCGACTCGAAGTAAAAAACTTATCAATTTCCGAGCAATTTTAATCTGTCTTGAACTTCCCACTCTTTCTCTCCCTTTCGCTTACTCTCCCGCGCCGAAAGAACGACTCGACACGGAGGCTCTTCGTGGAAATTCCTCGGAGAGGTGTATGTATCCCCCTTCGTTACTCTCTCTCTCTCTCTCTCTCTCTCTCTCTTTCTCTTACATTCGTGCACAGCATCGCACTCCCTCAGCGCTGGTCGTTACCATTGTTTGAATAGATTGAGATTGTAGGGCAGCCAAGGCCGGCCGATAATGACAAGCCGCCGAACGTGCAGCACACTGGAGAACGAAGAGAAACGAGAGAGAGAGAGAGAGAGAGAGAGAGAGAGAAGGAAGGATAGAGAGAAAGACCGGACGGACCAGTATGCGCAAAACCTTAGGGAGTCGCTCACAACGTGATGTGTCGGAAACCTATTATATGACTAAGTTTTTTAATGCAGGTATACGTTATTAGTATTGTATGAGTATGTGTGTTTGTTGGAAATGGCTTGGAGACGTGATTTTATCTTAAAAATACGTATATTATATGTTATATGCATATGATTAAATCGAAATTTATTTAAATTAAATTAATTTTTTTTTTTTTTATAATGAGCATTGCAGTTAAATGTACAAAATATTTCTGCAATACGTATATGACTTAAAATTTTCTAATATTTGTTTGTTTTTTTTTTTGTATTTATAAAGCTTTTGTGTCAATTTAGATTTTTCGAGGTTGATTTTATATTTTAATCTGTGGAGTATTTAGCAAATATAACTTAAAATAAAAACCATATTCATTTAAACAGAAAGCCCGAGCGAGTAACGACTCTTATTCGTTAATTAAAAATATATAAAATGCAATTTTCTCATAAACAAGTTTGAATCAAACATTTTATAATAATATTCTAAAAGTCATCGTGTATTTTCGAATAGTTTATAAAAAAAAGTCTCCCGCGACAATGTGAAACAAGCTTGACACCGCGTAGGGATGTTACAGCGTTGCGATGCACGCGAAACGATCGAAAAGTCGAGCTGAGCGAGCGAGCCGTAGAGTATATAACCGTCCGTTCTCTCAAACGTTCTCTCCCTTTATTTCTCTCAATTCTCTTTACTTCGTTGAGTGTTTTTGTTTTACGCCCGGTGTTGCATATTTGTTTCTTATTGGATCATTTCTGTTCCTCATCCCTGGAAAGATGCTGAATCGGTCGATTGCGCCAGCACCGCAAGGATCGCTGCCGTGTTACCTTTGGAATTCGAATGAGGATGAGCAAACTTCGAATTTTTGTTATTTTCCTCTCTCTTTCGCTCTATCTCTCCTCGCTTCTTTTCGTCGAGTGGAGTTTCGAAAGAGATAGAAAGAGAGAGAAAGGGGGGGGGGAAGCTACGCTTTTTGCGTGACTTTTATTTTTCGTTTACATTCGTTTTTGAATTATGTAGTATAGACGGATTTCCGAGAAACTCGCAGTGCCAAAGAATGATTATTTTGATCTTCTTTTTTCTTCTCTCTCTTTATATTTCTTTTCTTTTTTTTTCTCCCCGTCTTCGTTCCGACTCCTTCCCCTCGAAAGAAAGAGAAACTTTAACTTCCCTCGGTGTTATTATTATTTTTTTACAGGACTCTGTTTCAAATAAAGCGACAGGTAGTCTTATCTTTTTTTACTTTTTTTTTTTTTCACTTTCTTCGTCGTTATTAGTAGCGGCACAACTGGTGCTTATGAAAATGATATGCTTGCACGGTGAAAATGTACTTCGACGCTACACTTAAGTTTCAGTGTTACTCGTACCCGTGCGAATGTATTTTAAATAACAGAGATGAAGCGCGCAACGTAACAATTTTACTTTGCTCATACACGCGGCGGTAAAGTTTTTTAATTGCACATTGAAAGTAAAATTATAGTTATATATTTGTATATATTACAATCGCTTATGTAAATAACGTTTTGTTTCTCGTTCTCTTCAAGCTAACTTTTTTACTACTCGTGTATATATAAGACACAATGTTAATTAAAGAAGTAAATTCGCTATTTACAAATTACTTACAGTACAAAAGTATCTGACAACGGCGTACTGGAAAGTTTTCTTTAAAATGCATAAAAGCTCTTATTGTTTGAAATTTCCAATGTGAAAAACTAAAAAAGTTAAATTATACTTCAAAGTACCAAGGAGTATTCAAGTCACTCGTACATCAATTCTCCTGTAATTCATCCAAAGATTCCATTGAAACTTACTCGTATATTTTTCTTCTCGCTCGTCACTCAACGCCTCGACTCGCACCACGATGTAACGTCGCGTAACAAATAAACTCCTGTACTTTTTTCACTCCGTGAATCCCATGCATACGCAAAAATGACGCACATCGTCGTTTTTCAAACACGCGAATCTATGCGGGATATAATAAATCTAGTTATCTCGCGCTATTCGAAACGATAAATAATCCGCGATTCGTTTTCACGAGAGAAAGTTAAAACTATTATTTGACGAGATACGTAATAATTCCTCCGGTTACGAAGGTATAGGTTCTCCGGATACCGATATAGGGCGCGATAAGAAAGAGAACGCCGGAGTCAGCGAAATGTAACAGCGCTGGCGTTTTTGGCAGCCGGCCGCTTTTTTTCTAACCCGTCGACTCGCACCTGGTCGATTCTTTTCTTTCTTTCTTATTTTTTGTGCCGATTGGAAAAAAATGTGACACTATCTCTTTTTTTTAATGAATAAATCTTGATAATTTTTGCTTATTGAAAATCGTCGCGTAGATGTTATTTCGGTATAGACGTATAGCGAAACGATTGCAGAAAAATCGATGACGGTGGAAATATCTTTTTTGCTTATCGAAGTTGTAATGAATATTAATCGTTTCAAAATTTTTAGGGATGATTTTCGCGTCCCGCAATCGCGTTATATTATTTAGGATGAGAATTGTATATATTAATAATGCAAAAAAAAGTAGTAGACGGTGGCAAACAACAATTTCTAGGTATTAACTATATCTTATGAAATTAATTAATCATAAATGGCTCTACGTTAGATGTAGTAATAACTTGATATATTATTTACAATGTGTAAGTCGGTTTATTTGCATCGAGTTTTGTGCTGGCGATCGCACAGCAACAAAAACAATCTTCGTTGTTTAATAATTTATAGCTTGATATTATTTATGATTCTGGATTTAATTTTTTTAACAATAATAAAATTATTGTTCTCTTTTTTATAAATTTTCATAAATAAAAAATTTATCGATCTAACGAGAGTTTAAGTTTTTGATAAATTTGAAATTTTTCATTCTCTCGTTTCTTGAATTTCATACCCCATTTCTTTTTCTTCCTTTCGTGCATTACTCAACTGTCACAGAACTTTTTTTTACCATATTTATCTTACTCACGACAATCATATTCGAGACTCCAAGGCCAATGATCAATTAACGACTCTCTAGTAAGAAAAACACAACAAGAAAACTCTCAAACTTTACTATTTATCAAAGCGCGGAAAAATTATAAAATCTTATGTTAAAAAATAAAAGAAGAGAATCCAAGGACACATCTTGAGTGGAAAAGTTATAATAGTGTACAAAAGAGAATCTTGGATTAACGTTAGCTCCTCGCTATGAACGAGGGAGAAAAATTGTAGGGAAGACTCGTGTAAAAAGAAGTCGAAGTAGCGTCTATGCTACATATAAATCGATTCTGTCGGGCGTCGATATAATGCTACCACGGGACTCGCTCTAATCGCTTTCGCGGAATCGGCCGTCGTCGTCGCCCTCTGTGATAAACCGGTACATCGATTGCAACTATCGTACGTGTATGCGTGTATATGCGTACGTATAAGTACACAGTCGACCGACGCTGTACAACCGATTTCGCCATCTCGCCGAGCTGTCATTAGTTTGCTATACTTTTTTGTCTGTTTCTTTTCGGATGTTTTCTGACTTCGATGCCTATTGCATATAATATCGCGTTGGGGAGATGGATAGATAGGTTAAGTTTATTAATCGCACAAAAGGTTAAGACGAATGCGAGTTTGCAAATTGCATTATTGCGGAGTTGATTTTGTAATTACTAAAGGTTTGCTCTATTATTGATACGATGGGCGAATGTTGGTTAAATTTTTATTTTCGAGAACGAGTTTTTATTTCACCTTTATTCCATTATTCAAATCGAAATTTTTAAGATCAAATCTAGCAATATGTTTTACAGAATTTATAAAACTGTGCAAAAACTGTCTAGGTTTAATAGGAACAAAGTCGCTATCTCAATAATCAATTAACTTAAAGACACAAGCATAATAATAATATAATAGCAAAGCTTATAAGAAAGACATATTAACCTTCTTAAATGAAAACATTATCATCTTTAAAAACAAAGATTTTGAAAATGGCTACATCTTATTTTATTAAAAAAATTTTCACGAGCTTTTACGAATCAAAGTTTATTTAACAAATTTTACTTCTTCAAAAAATAATGCATTAGTTTAATTAATGTAGAATGATACAATTGAAATTGAAATATGAATAATACCATCTTGAAAATAAATAAGAGAATTAAAAAAAAAAAAGTTTACATTACTATTTTGCAAATCTACATTGCACAAACATGAAGTAACCACAAACTAGTTAATTAGATAATTAAGGCTTTTTGGTGACCAAAAAAAACTCCAGCAATGGAAATGAAAAATTAAAACCGAGAAACAAAAACCATTGAAAACTTTAAATGTTTTTGATGACAAGTTTTTCTCGTCATTATTTTTTTTCCGTAAAAAGAATTTAAACGATTCGATTAGATGCAAGTCCAATAATTTGCGATATCTATGAGTTATTTCATTAATTAAATTTTATTCTACTTGTTATAAAAATAAAAATGATCATATCTTTAGAAAAAATGTGAAAGAAAATATTATTTCATTAATTGAAACGATCATAAAAATCTGAAATATTTTCAGTAAATAATTATGATAAAATTATTTTTAAAATAAATAATGAAATTACAATTCTATTTACTGATTAATTCAATTTAATTTAATGAAATTTTAATAAATAAAAGGTACTCCAATTTTCATTAAATTTATGAAATTGAAATAAAGTAATTTGATCGCCGATGAAACGCAAATATCGTTTCGTATAAAATTATCAATGAACGCAATCACTGTTTAATTTTTTATTTTATTAGCTCGCATTATTATACTTATAACCATTATTATTCAATTATTATAACAAGCTATTCTTTTAAAAGATAAGGGAAAAAAATTTTTTTTTATTGTTATCTGATAACACAACGAATATAAATACAAATTTTTTTTTACCAAAAATTATAATCTAACCATTATCGCATTAATAATGCCTAACATCAAGCAATAGTCTATTATTTTTTAGTCTGTTGCATTCTACTGTTCTCCACTTCGTTCTTCAAATCTTATATTCTCTTTTTGAAAAACATATGTATAACGTCACTCGATAACATATTTTTCGCGGAAATCTATCAATTATTTAAATGTAGAGAAAAAGGCACACCCCGTATATAATAAAAGTAGCGAGTGAGAAACAAGCATACAAAATATTTCTTCCATCTCTCGCCCCTTTTGTTCTTCGCTCTTTCCTTTCTCCATTTTCTCTCTTCGAAGCTGTTATCGACGCTCCTCGGATTCTTTTTGCTCCCATTCTTCTCTTCCTTCGTTTGGTATCCTGTTGCTGCTTCTTCCTTTTTCTTTTATTTCTTCCGTTCTCTCTTTCTCCTCTCTTTTCTCTCTCTCTCTCTCTCTCTCTCTCTCTCTCTCTCTCTCTCTCTTTCCCTTTCTCCCTTTTTCATCGTCGACGCAATTAGTAAGTCCGACGCGATACAATCGCGAAGTACACTCCTCTCTCCTCCGCCCATCGTGGAGAAGAGAATTGAGCCTCCCATTAGAGGTCTCCTCTCTCTGTCTCTCTCTCTCTTTCTTTCTCTTCTTTTGCATCTTCTCTTAACTCTTGGCCGCAGGTTTCACTTTCTCTCCGCGAGGCCGTTCGACCTCCTCCTACTCCTTCTTCTATTGCATTAACTCTCGGAAGCCCCTCGCACACCCGCTCATTATTTATTTGATATACACGTATATATTCACCGTATAGCTACAATCTTTTCCTTATTTTATTTATTCGCTAATTTATTTTATTAATTTTTTCGTTTATCTGTCGAATCAAATATTTTATTTCTTAGATTTAAATAATTCCATTTATATTACGAAATAATTTTTATTATTTATGCATGAAAAAATCTGTTTATAATTCTATTTCCGCGCGTAAAAATGTTTAATAACTATTAATTTTATTAAAATTTCACGTAGTATTCCGTTAATAATAACAATGCATTTTGTTACAGGTGAGTGTAGCGGTGTTATCATTTAAAATTCTAACGATGCAGCAGCGGTAATGTACTTTTTTTTGCACGACAAGAATAAGTTTGAATTCGTTATTTTTAATTTTCAATTATTGAAATGAAAAATAATTTTAAGCGAATGCAAGACAAAGAAAATTTTAAAAATGCGAAAAATATTTCTTTTCATTTCTAAATTTGCATAAGGCAATGTTCACATACGCTAAAATAGATATTTATTATAAACATTAATAAAAGCTCATGAACTTACTGGAAAAGTTTTTTTAATGCAAATATGTCGATAATGATCATTTTTGCATTTAATTTTTTCTAAACGATTACGTTTTTGTAGACTGAATTGTAAACAAAAACGCATCAAAATGTTTGGTTTCTAACATATTTTTGCACTCTTTTAGAATTAAATTATTTTTTTTATTTCTCCATCTTTTTCAAATTTATTATCGCCGAAGATAATTAAACGTAGGACACAGGGAATCCACTTTTCCACATTTCGTCCAACAAAGATCCGTAATTTATGCTTAATAAACTATTCATTGTTTTTTCGCGCTCGTGTTGAATTTACTTAGCTGCAAAAACGAAATAATTCTTTCGCTTGCGCATACTAACGGGATGTTAAATAATGAAAGGGGAGTGGTAACGACCATATATTCGCAACGTAAATTTCAAACGTTTGTGCTTTATTAAAAAAATTTAAAAAAATAAAAAATAAAGTTCATACGACCGGCGTACTCAGATTAATAAACATATCGATAAACGCGTTATATCTAGTAAAACGAACGATTTATCCTCTCCTCCCTTGTTTCGATATTTTTATTTTTCTCTCTATCTCTCGCTCCCTGATGTACTTTTCCGGTTAACCTCATGTTAATTTAGTCGAGCGTCGATACGTTCACGTACACTTTACGAATAATGTACATTCGTGTACAGATGGAAGAGAATGAGAGAGAGAGAGAAAGAGAGAGAGACGGGACGAAGCTTTACGATGTAATCGGAGCGCGCGAACTGAAAATTCCAGGGACTTAATTATACCGTGAAAACATTGAACGCTCGAACACTACATATCCTCTCGATTGGATTCCTCCCCTCTCCTTTCCTCTCACTCTTTATGTATTCGCGCGCACAGTGTGACTCCCGATGTTAATTTTACGAGGGAATATAAATTAACGAAACACACTTTTCTTATGGGCCTGGAAAGCGCGAAAATTACTTTTTACGTGTACAGTTTATGTGTATATGTGTATAAAATACGATGAATTTTTATAAACGCGCTAGTTTGATAAAAAATTCCTCGGGACTGGAATTGATTTCGTACCCTGGTGAGAATTAAAATTTCTTTTTTGTTTTTTTAACTACGCCTTAGCGCGCTGGAGTAGTTTTGTAATTGGATAAATTGTTATTAGAGTAGCAGACACATTTGTCATCGTTATATGTCACAATGGGACTTGAGTTTCAGAGGTTTCTTGAGTTTATAACTACTGTAACTTATTCAATTTTTAAGTAATGCAGTATCAGATTACTTTATTAACCAAATTGTGGCAATACTTTATCAACAAAGTTATGTAAATTTACGTAAAACGATGATTTATGTTGAAATCGTCCATATTATTTTCATTTAAAATTTCGATATAAAGACCGTTGTAGGCACGATTTCATACTTTATCTCCCGTACTTTTAAAAAAATATCGAAATAAATAAAAAAAAAAAAAATATTTTTAAAACCAGCTACCCGAGCCGTGAAAGTTTTTTTCAAACATATATATATACCTTGTAAACAGAGATGATAAAAAAAAGTCAAAATTCCACATCCACACCGCGTCGTGCGACACACATATTATATCCCATCCCTCGTTGTTCGCGTGATTATTCACCGCGCGCGGATTGTATATTATTCGGTGCGGATATACACCGCGCGTGATTTGTAAACACGCGAAGCACGTACCCATCATCCACGCGTGCATACACACACGCGCAATTCTCTCTCTCTCTCTCTCTCTCTCAAGAACTATGACGAGGTAGAAACCGCGTCGTCGTTAATCCGCGATACGTGAGACTTTATTAAATGAAACCGCGAGTCGCGGAAGCTCGTTGGTTAAACGTTGAAAAGACGCGATGTGTGAGCTTATTATTGATATATGACCGAGCTTATTATACTCGGCGATTCGCGAACGATTAGCAGCTATGATTTTGTGTGTACATACGTACTTTGATGCCCGCTTTTGATATACGAATCGTTCGTTGTGTATCGTTGAAATTGTTGAATTTATATATACGGAAATATAAATTGTAACGGTTAATTGGTTGTCGGCTTAATGGGTCTCGAGAAAAATTCATTGCAACAGTTACGCTAACTACTTGCATATTATTTATTTACACTTTGATTAATTGAACTGAAAAAAAAAAAAAAAAAATACTTATCTGCGTCTATCAAATTTTCTCTTACAATAATTTTTACTTTACGATCAATTCGTCTTTCTAATAAAACTTTCAATTGTAGTTTAAATAGTAATTTAAAATTAAATGCAATAAATCTTGAACAATTAATGCATTTCGAAAATTGAATCGCCAAGAAAAAGGAAAAAAATTTTCATACTCTTATTTGCAACATATGTATATGTACAAGTGTATATATACGAATTCGGACACATATCCACGCGCTGAATAAACAAACGCATATTCTCACTTTTCGCTCGTCAGTTTCGCACCGCGGAGATCTAATCGACGGACATCCGAATGTATTGCATTATCTTTTGCCTCGCGTGTTGCACGAACGTAAACAATGCATTTTGCAATTGCAGCCTTTCGCATCTTTGTTGACGATGACGAATCGATGCTGCTCTTATTTGTTTATTTATTTATTTATTTATTTATTTATTTATTTTTTTTTTTTTGAGGATATTTTAATACGTTGACTTTGTATCGGAAAAAATGGGTTTAGTTCTAGATTAAGTTAGCAAAATATCGTTTGACAGTTTATTCCAGTCGACGATTGTCGTTCATTTCAATTTTATTTCAAAATCATTTAAATTACTTTTTAAGCGTTAAAAAAAGTTCATTTTCGTTTGCAATGAAATTTATAATTTGAACGTTGCAGGAAATTATATTTGGTTTATCCAATGATAAATTATCAAAAATTAATTTCATAGTATAAATAGATAACCTTAATTAATTCTTAAATATTATCAAATAATTATCACACGTTACTATCTTTATATTATATAAAGAGAACATTTTTCTTATTACAAAATTTCCTTTATTCACTCTTGAAAAGTAATCGTTTCTGTGTTCACAATCGCAAAACAAAATCCACCAAAAACCTCAAATGAATCCTTTGGCAAACTGAGTGTGAAAGCCCACGTTAATAGTATTTATCCAACTGCGCACACAAACGCTTAACGCGTGCAAAAAAAAGAAGAAAGAAATGAAAAAAAAAAAAAAAAATAAACGATGATTCGTTAGCTACCTACTGAACGTGTGCGCATATACTATATATTCGCACATATTCTAAATGTATATACTTGAAATAAAGTAAAGAAGAAAAAAAAGCCGCCATTAAGCGGCTCGATCTTACGGTGTTTTCTTCACTTCTCAAAGTAACATCACACTCATTAGAACCGTCACTTCTATAATAGGGTAAACCACTCGGAGTAGCCTCAACTCGTATTTTAGTAGTAGTATATATATGCGAGCATTAGTGGTAGTGGTGTAATACGTCCGTCTGTAATCGAATGCTAGAAATGAGAGAGAGAGAGAGAGAGAGAGAGAGAGAGAGAGGAGAGAGAGAAAGAGATCGAGCAAACGAGAGAGAAAGAGAGAGAAGGAGAATCAAGCAATTCTAAGTAACGCCGGCGAGGTGGTACGCACGCGAGCCAATTATTCCTTTTCCAGAAGACAATTATATGCCTGCACTGAGCTGAGAGAGAGAGAGAGCGAAAGAAAGAGAGAAAGAGGAGGAGAGGGTAGAAGCTTCAAAGCGAAGCGCTTGCAAAAGAGAAAGAAACAAAAAAATTCCATTGGACTCCTTTTGTATACGCGGACACTGACGGCTTTTTACCTTTTTGAGCGAGTTTTGCCTTTCTGTCTGTGTGTGTGTATGTGTATGTGTGTGTGTGTATGTGTGTGTACGTATACCTTGCCGCTCTCTATTTTTCTTTCCATCATTCTCATTCTTCGATTTTCTTTCTTTCTTTCTCTCGCGCGCGCGCGAACTATGGACGCGAAAACAATCACCGTTTGCGTTTTCCTATTTCTTTCGCTTACTATATATACACTTTATAAATGCCGTTGAGGAAAGTTAATTATTTTTTTTCTCGTGAAGTGGCGTGTCTTTTAAGGCTGAAAACAGCGAGATATAGAGAAAGAAAGAGATAGAGATAGAGGTACAGAGAGAGAGAGAGAGAGAGAGAAGGGAGAGTGAATTGGAACACATGTACGTTAAATGCATTTTTTTTCCACGCATTGATGTCGTTTAAGTCAGCCTTTTCGACGTTCATTATGTCATTTTACGTTACAGCGACGTTTGCTAACTTTGCTTTACGTTTTCTCGGATGCATTAGTTGTGAACTCAGAAAAAGGATAATTATACGATGAAACTATTGATGCCGTTCACACGAACTTTACACTCGTATCATTTCATGCTATTATCGAAGCACGGCTAATGCGAAATAATTTTCCTTACCTCGACCGATTTATTTTGAAATCCAAAAAAAGTCGTTTGCTCAAAATTTATCGTTGTAATTTCATCGGCATTTTGTGTCACCTATTAAAAATGTCAAATAACATTTGAAAGACATTATAAAAATTATAATCATTTCTGCTATGTTTCAATTTTAAAATCATTGAATTATTCATGTTCTACACTTTTGAACATTGAACTTAAACAGTTAATCAAAAATAAACAACATTTTTTGATAAAATATTTAACACGTAAAATTAATAAAAAAATATTTATAATATGCAATTCTGAATTAAAACTATTTAAACAAGTTAACTTTATTCGATACTATTATTTTTGGCAAAACGTTATCAAACATTCGCGAACGCTATATCCAATTATGATTGAATATTTTATTTATAAGAAACTTTTGTTACAATTTACATTATGCAATTTACGTTTTCTTTCAAATAAAAGAAAAAAAAAAAAAACTCAAGGCAATTTGAACAATCAACCAAAGCTGAAAGTATAACTAGACTCCTAATTTAATTTACAATGCTTTCTACAATCTTTTACAATCAATTTTAATTTCACACTAAATTACAATATATAATATTTTTGATTTTAGATTTCATTGATCCATCTTAGCTTTTCCAAATCATTCCCGTTAATTTTTATGTAACACTTAGTCACATTACATCTTATCAACTTTCACTTTATCGATAACAAATAAAAGTAAATACGTAATCCAAATAAATTGTATGAAAAATTTCGAAAAAAAAATAATCTGTAAATATTAGTTATAATAAAAAGAAAATACATATACCCGTGAAAGAACTAGTTTTCTATCTTCGGGAGTTTACGAAACTTCCTGTTTTTCTAATATACTAGTACATTGTTATACACGAAAAATAACACATTCGGTTTGTAATAGAGATGTTTACGACCGATGAAAAACGATTTTTCTTTTCGCTTAACCGAGACGTATATTTATAAGAAAACGTATTACTTTTTTTTTTATATCGACTTATATTTTTCGCTATATAAAATGTCGATGGTGTTGGTAAGGTATAAATTTTCAACTGTGACGTTATTCGATAGTGGTTTATGATATACTCGTAAGTATTTGGTCATTTTTTAAGCAAGATTAGATTGCCGTTAGAATTTTCGCTCATCTTTACAATTTATCGTTTAACGATTTTCAGTAAAATTGTTATCCCTGTTTAATCACATTTTTAATGACAAATCTTTTTATTTAATTAAATATTTTATTGCCATTAGAAAAGGTTATTCGGAAAAATTTATAACTAAAAATATCGACGTTATCTTAAATATTTATTTCAATAAGCCACATTTTTAGTTTTAATAAACTATATATTGGCCATCGGCTTTTATAATATATTTAAGGATTTGAAAGTAAAATAATTTTACTTTTATACAATAATTATTAAATCTATATTTTAAATATTTTATGAAATTCAATAGACACTATCGATTCATTTATTTATGTATATCGATAAAAATGTAAGCCCCGAAATGCGTTTTATATATATATATGTGAAATGAAAATTCTGGTCGATAAAAAAAGAAAAAAAGAAAAAAAAAAAAATCGATGCATGCATTTTACATGCTTTATATATTGAATAAATCGTTCATGCATACGCGGACTTACAACACATTTGATTGAATTTCCATATTTCACTACGTCCGAGCAAAGATTTTTCCTATTTTAAGATCTTCCATATTTCAATTTTTATGCTCGAACGAACAGCTACTAAATTCGCAAAATTTCAAATCCCGCGATTCTATCTTTTCTCTTCGCGTACTGCATCCGTCTGATGCATTGATTTCTTTTTTCCTTCTATTTTTACCGACATTCAAACTGTTCATACACATAAGCTCCATTCGAACGAATCTATTGATGCTGATTTACCGAAATTCAGTAACAAACTAAAAGCATTTTTTGCACAAAATTCTCCATTCCATAACAAATGGACAGATTTTTTTTTTTTTTTTTTTTTTTTTTTTTTTATTAAAAATTTTTATGATTGAATAATTTATTAGTATTTAAAAGTAAAGCGATTAACTCTTGATAATTACGAAACGGGTAAAATATATTTTTACGTAATCATAAGTTTAGACTTGTAATTTGATCGATTTAATAATGCAATATTTCACGCAGTGTAAAATTAACATTCTAATTCTAAAAGCGGATATTAATACTTAATTAAAATATGTACGAAGAACAACTGTTTTTGACTTAATTTGAAAGCTTGAATGTTGCTTAAATCATAATCATGCAACGCGATACTTTAAAATGTTTACTTCTCAAATTTCAAATCATTTGATGAATTAATATTATCATACAGAATACACAATTTATATTTACTATAGTTTAGTAGATTTCATTTAGTGACATTGTTTTTTTAATCACAATAAATTAACCTTTTAAAAGTATTTTATTTGAATATTTATTGTGCTTTATATTTCATCATTGGCAACTACAATTAAAATAAAAAATGATTAGAAAATAAAAAAGAGTTTAAGAAATTGATTCTTTCGTGATAAACAATTTAAGATGAGGAAAAAATCTATGTCATCCGCAATTACAAAGTTATTCTTTAAATTATGCCGTCATTTGATCTCATTAAATAAAAGAAATCAGTATGCCATTAGCGCGAAACATCAAAAAGAGAAAAGGAAAAGCAACTTGTTATTTCTATACCGGTATCGACAAAGCCATCGATTTCGCCGTTGAATTACACATAATTGCAACTTCATTGAGACTAAAAATACCAATAATAAAAATGAAAAAAAAAAAAAAAAAAAAGAAAGAGAGAGAGAGAGAACGAGCAGTCCTTATGTACGTCGTTTCCCATGCTACGATCGTCTGCGCGCGATTTCAAAAAATCGTAAAATCACCGGCTTCGAACTCAAGTACTATAACCGACCTCTTTCTTTCTCTCTGGGACTCATAAAAAACGAACGAAAACAAAAGAAAAAAGGTAAAAAAAAAGGAAGAGGCCCTAACGCGAACGGTATACTGTTTTCTCTCCCCTCTCCCTTTTTTTTATCCGGTCATCAACATCCTCCCTTCCCTCTTGTGTATGTATGTGTGTATCTTGCTCTCATTATCTTTCGATATTACTTGGGAGCGCGCGCGTATGCGTATAAGCACGTCTGGCAAACAATAATGAGAAAGAAAGAAAGAAAAAAAAACGAATGAACAACGCAGTGCGAAAATTGCAGGCTTTCGAGCTCAACGGTTTCGTCCTCAAAAGCAATAAAAAGTTAGGTAAGAGAGCGAAAGAAGAAGGGGAGAATCGACCAAACAAAAAGAAAGAGCGAGAGAGAGAGAGAGAGAGAGATTAAATAAAAGCCCAAAAAAAAAAAACTAAGTAAAGGGGTGGGTGGTAGGAAAGGGAGGGGATAAAACGGTCGGCGGCGCGCATCATTATTCCTGCCCTCCGAAGAGGGCTTACCCGACCATTATCCTAACTACCAGTCAGCCATCCTTCGCCCAGGATACCTCGTTTCTCCTTTACCCCTCTCTCTCTCTCTCTCACTCTTTCTCTCTCTCTCTCTCTTGGTTACTCGATTCTATATCCGCTCGAGGCTGTCCGTCCGTCAGTGTGTCCTGACCACCGTCGAGAACTCGCGACCCTTCATTCTTGTACGTATATGTGTGTAGGTGTGTATACGTATACTATATATCTATACACATTCACACGCACACATATCATCACGAAGAGATGAATGTATACGCGGACTGGGAGAGTATTTAATAGGAGATGCTTGGATTATCCAGAGAGCTGGCGGCGCCCGTTTTAATAGAACGAGGCATTCGGGAAATTTGCTACTATGCCCGCGCATCGCTTTCTAATATATTTCGTTATATATATATATATTATGTATCGGTATCAACGAACAGGTCGGTTTTGCACCGTCAAACTATGCGTGTGTGCAAGCTTGGAAAGAAAGAAAGGAGCATTTGGAGGAATCAAGTTTGGGGAATTTCTGATTTAAAGGGTAAAAAGGTGAAAGATTCGACGATTCGAGTCGCGAGTTTCGTTCTTTTTCTTTTTTTGGTTTTTTTTGTTTGTTTTTTTTTTGTTTGTTTTTTTTTTTTTTTTTTTTCTACCTTTGCTCCATTCAATTCCATTGAAACTCTTGAACTGCCATTTTCAATTTGGAGGATTGAGATCGATTCGAAATTATTTCGACTTGTAAAAGGAAAGTTGTGCAGATTTCGGGAGGACTCGTTTAAATTTAAATCGTTTCGAGCGATTAGAAAGTTCACATTTTAAAATGATTTGCAAATCGCATGGATCCGGCAATACTTTTATCGTTGATGAAAAAGTCATTTAATTTACATGATTCGTTTTCTAATACATCAAAATTTATATTTTTCGGTTATTCGAAATAAATTATTAAATCTAAAAGAATTTTTTTTTAGTCTTTGATATAATAATCAAATAATTTTTTCTTTTGACATGAAACAAAATCCATTATTTGATAAAAATTTATAACTTTTTGTAATTTGATTAAATTTTACTTTACCTCTCCAAAAGCATACAAAATTTACAAAAATTTTTTTTTAATGTATTTAAATTAAAGTATACGACTAAATATTGAAAAATTTTTTATACATATCTGACATGACGTTTTTGTTAAACCAACCGTTTGATAAAGGAATATTACAAAAATCGTAAAACGAAAACATCATGTTACATATATTTCGAACATAAAACAAAATTAAATAAAAAAGTAAAAAAAAAATAAATCAAAGAAACAAAATCGAATCATTAATTTCATCTCTTTCGTAGGTTCGCGCACGCGTTATGTAAGCTAGCACGACCGTAAATAAAACAAATTATCCGTTTACGCGGAAACTAAAGCCCAAGCAACTTTTGTGCGCGCGGCGGCAACTCTCCGGGAGCCGTGCACTTCGTGGATTCAATTAGCCGAATCGATTTTCTACGGGTGCCATAACCTTAAACAAACAAACGAGGATACACCGAACCCGCTAAAACTTCGGTTAATTAACTCCGATTCGTCGTTCGCAACGGCGTAATTAAGCTCTGAATGTTGAATAGAAAATTATGAATTTCTGGCTTTGCGATTTTTTACCTCTTTTATTTTTACGTTATTATTATTTTTTTTTTTTTTTTTTTTTTTTTTTGTTTTTTCATTCAAATTATCGATAACTGCTGCGTTGTGTTTTATTTCATGGTAACTGTTGTAACGCCAGCTCGATAGTCCTATTTCGGATTTAAATATTTTATGAGAAAATTGTATGTTAGAATAATAGAATTAAATCTTTTCGGCGTAATTATTAAATTCACTACGAGTTTTTTTGTGAAAAATATAATTTTTTTTTCTTTCAATAAACTTAGCTATTTTAAGAAATTATTTAAAGAAAAAAAAAATAATTTCTATTTTTTCTTAAAAGAATTTATCAAATCATTTTTTACAAATCCACAAGTAAAATTTCAAAAAAACATTTAAACAAATAATCAAACATTATCACGCGTGTTATCACGAAACGTATCAATAAAAAAAAAAAAAAAAAAAAAAAAAAAACGCCCGAGAAAATCACCATTTAGTCTTGCAGCGTCTTCAAATCAAATCGAGTCTCGCTGATCGCTTACGTGTAACCTTAGCCTCGGTTGCAAATCGCAACGACGCTTTTGCAATATCTCGCGCAGTCATTGTCCTCGCACGTTCGTACGTGTTAACAAGGAATCCACGTCCCATTCTCCTTTAGCTCTACCCGATTTATTCGACCATCCAAAGCTCGATATTCGTCCGTGTAAAGAACGAGGAAAAGTGAGAGATTACAATTTTTAAGTTTTTAATCCGCGAGTGTGAACTTGACTTGCGTAACTCGATCAATTTTGTACGAGACGCGCGTGTATGAAGCCGCAAAAGAATTAGCGGGTTAATTGGACGCCGATTCGTTGTCCGATTGTTGATACGACGAGCGTGTGATATTGTTTCGAGAGAGAGAGAGAAGAGAATTGGATTGGTTATAGTATGCGCGTAAATTTTTATTTTTTATTTTTGGTTTTTTTATCCGATAAACGAGTGGACAATGAACGTATATAAATAGAGAATATTTTTGAAAATTGAGAAAGCAAATATTTCGCTTGATTTTTCAAGCGATTTTTGATAAGTGATGTCGATAAATATTTGTCACTATCAATTAATTATTTTTACGGCAATATTATTAATTGCAACAAACAATTTTCAATTTCTCTAAACTAACTACGTCAAATATCTTAATCAAAAAAAGGATTTTTTATTATTCGATGCACGTATTTTTTTAAAAGCTTATAAATCACAAAATATTGATTATCGCAGATTTTACACTTTCAGTTTTATGAATCATTATTGAATAAAATTCAAGTTTAAATTGATTTAATAAACTTTTAATGGAACAAATTTTAACGGAATAAAAATCTATTTATACGATATTCGTATTTACAGCATAGTTTGACCAGTGAATAAACAATTACTATTTCACCAAATTATTATGTTCGTTAACCTACTATTAATATTTAATTTATTCATTTGATTGGTTTGTCTTTTGTATGAAAATTAATTTTACTAAATTAATATTAATTATGTTGCACAATTCTATATCATTATAAATTTAGATAGAATTTAAAAAATAAATTAAACTTAATAAATAAAAATTTTGTGACAAGAATTTACGTTGATCTAATTTATCTAATAATAAATTGAATCGGTGGTCCGATCCTATGTGCACGAAAATTATTTCTTTCACCAACAACACACAAAACAATAAATTGATGAGGACCTCGCTGAAGATCGCCGACTCCTCGTTGTAGCGGGCGCTGGACCGAGCGACTCCGTTATGAGTTCTGTCACACAAATTCACCCTACACTTCTGCCTTTCTCTCTCTCTCTCTCTCTCTCTCTTTCTATCTCTATCTCTATCTCTATCTCTTTATCTTCCTAAGGATGTGACTGCTTTCTTTTTCTTTCCGCTGCCTTCTCACCTGCTGAACCTTTTCTTCCTCTAACACGAGAAAAAACGCTTATTTCTGCGCTTTTCTATTCTCCTTTTTACTATTCTCTCAACTGTTTTTTTCTACACTCGCTTCTTTACTTTCTATTACTCTCTTTATATTTTACTTTTCTAACTCTACTCTATATCTTTTTCCAATTTGACTTCAAATCGGTAACTAACTTGGGAAAATCTAATGAAACGTTAAAATTTTAATAATTTTAAAATTAAAATCTCATTGGGTACCACTTTAACCAATAATTAATTTGTTTTAATTATTGCCCGATAAGTGCTGCCCTCGCGTTCACTAAATTTCCCGAAAATAAATTTAAAATTCTTATTAAAATATAATATTCTATTTTATAGTATCTCAATCGAATCGGCTTAAAAGTGCGGCCTTAAGGCTACGAAAATGTAAACAATGCATGACGTTAAACGCACGATTTCCACGCGATGAGCGCTCGGTATAATTCCGATCGCCAGCCGAGCGCGATCTTCCCTCTTTCTCCAAGCCTCGGCGCCTCTCCGGAACACGCGAGAGCGCGAGCTCATCCCCGTCGGCTACAGTAATAGCTGACTGCGAGGCTTGCACAGTGTCGCAAGTTAGGTAAATAAGCATAATAAAATAAAATCTTTTGATAACATTATACCGATTAAGATTTAATTTATTTAAAATAACGCTTACATATTTTAATACACGGAAAATATAGTTTGATAATTAAAGCTGCACTATATTGAAATAATAACATGATAAAATAAAAAATAGAAAAATTTTAATTTAAAATATTTAAATTTTATCCCTTGATGATATTGTAACTTTATTTTAAATCGTTAAATTTTTAAAATAAATTTCTCAACTGTAAGAATATATCAGTTTAAGTAGCGCTAAGCAATATGGATAGATTATTAAATTTATTTAAGCTTATTCATTTATCACAACTAAATATTACGATAATTATGTACATACTTTTACAAGATGGAACATATATTGAAAGACCAATCGACGTTTTTTATGATGGAAAAATCATCATTCGGAGTGTATATCAACATAGACACTGATCAATCACGAATATATCCATCATTTTCTTTTCAAAGTCGAACGAATGATCGGAACGAATCAACGGATTTTAAACGCGCGCGGTATAAAAGTAGTTTATCGGCCTCAAAGTCAACATAACGCACATCGGATTTTCTCGGCAACCTCGAATCCCCACGCGTTTCCGCGTCAAACGCAATAATCTACATTAGCAAATTGCAAAAGCAGTCGAGCAGCTTTGCGCCGCTAATCTCCTGTCCAACTTTGACTGGCGCGTTTATATCGCCGAAACGCGTTTGAAATCGCTCGGGCACAATTTATATATACGTATATTGGTATACATCGAGCTTCCCTATCATGTGGACTATCGAAGATGGGCAGTTTTACACTTTTGTTTTTTGCCGCGCGTGTTTGTGCTCGCGTGTATATAGACGGTTAGATAAAGTATTATTAGAATACGTTGTATGCCAAAGTTTTTTTTATTTTTAAAATGAAAATTGATTGAAAATTGATAAGTTTTTCATAGATATGCTTGCATTTCTGTAGCTATGTTTTTTTTTTCACCATCGTAAACATTAAATTTATTATCTTTATAATATGCATTAGTCGATTATTTTTAAGATTTTCGACAAGACAGGAATTTTCAAAATTCAACAAAGATCACCGAAATTTCGAGTATACAAATCGTGAAATATAATAACCAAATAATAAAATAGACGACGAAATTTAGCATTTACCATACCGTAAAAGAAAATAAAATCCAAGGAAAGGTAGCGAAATCATAAAGAAGGGAAATAAGAGATGGAAAAGAAAAAAAAAAAGTAGTCGAGAGTAAAGTGACTCCGGGTGTGCTGCCTTCCCGTGAAAATTCACGGTAAGCGGGAAAAATTCACCGCAGCCTCGGTGAAAATTTAAATGCCGAGAAAGAGAGAAAGAATTTGTAGCTTGACTTCTTGGCTAAACGTCCAACGTATTGTCGTCGTAGCTTACTGTATACTTATATCTATTTATACATATGTATATGTATATATTTTTGTAAAAAGGCTCGCGCACTTCTCTAAATTACCGAGCGCGTCTTCTTTAATGTCTTTCTCGCCCTTTTTCCTTTTTCCAACTTTTACCCACTCGCTTACTCCTTTTTATACTAAAGGCTCGTTAATCTTGTTTCTACTTTCTGCGCCTGCTGTGTTTTTCGGATGTAAGCAACTTTTGTAAACACACTGGCAAACTTCTTCTAGTTGCTGCTGAAATTATGCTCTTTCTTTCGTTCTGCGATGTAAATCGTGATGTATTTTTTCTTTTCTTTTTTCAAGCTATATATATTTGGAAGTTGTTACGTGTTTTTTGTTAGCGAGTTTTGTCGGTCCGTTTTTAATTGATTAAATTTTCAATTTGGCGCTGAATATTAAAAATTTTTTTGTTTCCAATGTTAATCAGTGAAATTAACAGAAAATATAATATAAAGTCAAACTTATTACTTTCAAATGAGAATAAATGCTTAAAAAAAAAATTAAAAGCACAAACGGCAATGAGTTTACTATTATACCAAGCATCATTATTAAAATCACATTTTTAGTTACTTAGAAATGCATTCTAATGCAGATTAAAAAGCTTTTAGAAAGTTTAAGATGAAAAGGAAGTTAGTTAAGAATGAAAATAAAGTCAGTCGATAATCCGATGGAATACCCTGGAATCAAATTTTACAAAGTTGGAGTAATTAATCAGTTCGCAAAGAAAAGTACATTAATGGCGTTTTAATTAACTACTTTTCTCGGTTTGCTCTATCAAGTAAACGCAAAAGAAATCTATTTCTGATTTCTTCTAAAGCAATCGTTCAAATAGTGAAAGTTAATAATTTCAAATCAAAGTTGATGTTTTGATTAAATTTTGTACCAGAAATGGTATAAAAATAAGACTTTTGCACCATATGTATATTGCAAAATGTTTTCAGTTTAAAAGAACATCATAAACTGATAAATTCTCGATGAAATTATTTAATAAAGAGTATATAATATATTGATCTATAAGATATATTAAATTATATCGATCTGCATTTGTGTATTTAATTCAAGAATTTATTGGATTAAGAGTAATTTTTTCTAATACCTTTTAATTTATTTTTACTTGTCACCTTGCAAATTAAGAAAATATAATAAGCAACTTAGGCTTTTAAGCTCAACGTGTCCTAGTTTTCTCAAAGTCAACGCATTTATTATAGTCGCCCATAATTTTAAAATTTACCGAAATAAGCTGAAAAATGCAAAGCTAATACGTTTAATTCAAAAAAAGAGGGAAAAAAATATTAGTGAGGATTACGTGAAATTTTTCAAGAAAATTTTTGTTGATTTGTTAACTAATGAAGTTTTTTCTAAAAAGTAAACATTTACAGATAGTGAAATGCTATATGAATAGATTAAAAATTCTACTTTGAGTATCCTAAATAATTTTTTTTTACAAAGATTCTATTTTTATAAAGAAATTCCAGGAATATAAATTATTATTACGAACTATTCTTACTCTCTTGAAATGAATAATTCAAAAATCCGTTATCGAATTGCACTTTTTCGCTGATTTTTTATTTTGAATATCGAATGATCACAAATTTAATTTCGTGTTTACTGTGTAGTTTCTTTTTCAACCAAAAAATGTTTCCAATAACCAAAAGCAAAGACAAGTAAATTGAAAAATTGAATAAAAATAGATTTTCTTATTTATTCGCGTTTTAAGATTTGATAAATTTTAAAAACAAGAAAGGAAAACGTTTGCAGTACACGTTCCCTTCTCCCTAAAAAAAAGAAAAATACAGCAAAAAATAAAAGTAGCAAAACGCTAAAAGTCAATTGATCTTCACTTCGATTGAGTCAACTCGAATGTAGCCAAAAGCTCGCTCGAGTTAATAAAGTCCTTTAATCTCGATCTAACATTCGCGATACACCGACAACAACGGAGTGATAGAAGCTCTCGAAGGCTCGTATAGGATGGCAGTTTAAGCGCGTTTTAGTCGATAACTGTATCGGCAAAGTATACATCGTGGATGGCTCTCCTCCTTCTCTAGTTCATATCCGTGAGTCTCTCTTCGACTTCATAACGTCTCTCTCTCTCACTCTCTCTCTCTCTCGTAAGGTTATGACGAGAGGTTATACCATTCTACCGTAGTCTCTCTATGCGGATCTTTACACACTGGACTACTGCTCGGCTATTCTCTGATTATGGATATATTACACGAGACGCTAATGTCCCTATTCCATATTTGTACTTCTGCGAATTTAGGCTTACTCGTTATTACACAGAGAGCCAGTTCTGATTGGAGATGTAGCGTATGAGAAAGAGAAAGAGAGATGGAGATGGAGACTTGCGCACGAATTAAAATTATGTAATCATGAACGCGTACGTGATGGAATGGATAGGGTCTTGCGCGCGTGCATGTTTAAAGAAACTAATGAGAGAAATTTTGTTCAAAGTGGTCTTTCAAATATGCTGAAAAATCGTTTTTGCGTAGTTGCTCGTTAAAATGAAAAGATTTGAGTAATGCAGTTTATTAAAAAGAAAAAATCAATTTTAATTGTTTAAATATTTTAAAAATAACACTATAAAATACAATAACAAAGCCCTTTACAAATAAAAGCTTCATTTAAGTATTAACGCACCTTTATATACATTTTATAAATTATACTTAAAACAATAATAAGTAAAAATAGTTAATAATAACAATTCTATTACATCGAGCAGCTCCATTAAAGAATAATTTTAACAAGTAACTGCATTTTTAAGAAGTAAAGATTTAATTTTCTATGAAAAAAATTTTAAGCTTCTTAAAAGTTTTTCGAACACTCTTTAATAAATAAATTCAATATCTTTATAAATCCGCGGCAAATCCTTGATATTACAATTTTGTTACATCGTCGGTGTGAAAATTACGATATACTCTTGGTGAAGCCGATTTAATAAATCATTCATGATAAAAATTTTATTAAAATTTAAAATCGATCAAATAATCTTTGTTGCCTCTATTATCTCGCAAAAGGATTTAATAATTATCCCAAGAAATATTGATACTATTATATTAAAATTTTAAAAATCTTCGTAAAGTTGATGGTGTAATTACGCAGTATATAAGAAAATCTTTCAATTAACATCATTCATATATGTATAACAGTAAAGTTTTTTAATGGTATATTACGATATTGATTCCAAGAAAATAAATACCTTATACCAAGCTGTTCAATAAATTAACAGCCTGGTAAATTAGCAAAGTTTGTTTTTTTTTTTTTTTTTCTTTAAGAAAAAATAAACTAATAAATATTTGCTTGTACTACTATAATGTAAATATATATTTGACTGTAATTATCGAACAATTTTGTAAATTTTTAAACGATATTTCAATCAATTTAATGATCGATTAATTGGCATTAATTGACGGATAGGTTTGAGACTTTCAATCGTTCGGTTTATGCGTACGAAAATTTTAGTTGATATGTTTGCCTGTAATTATCCGCACGTTTTAAGTGTGTATTAATATATTGCGAATGAATGTATAGTAATTCGTAATAGATTGATTTGAATCGTTTAATAATCAAACATTTAATAATTAGATGTTTATATTTTATTTTCTGAAAATTTTCATAATAATATGAATCAGTTTAAATGAATATTTTTGAATAAATAACTTTCCCAATTAACTTTATATTTTTCGTTTCTCACGAAAATTATTCCAGTTCGCATGTGATATTTTTCTCTCGCGAAAAATTCACGTTTTGAACCACACGTACATGCATTTTTTACCTCAGCAGTATATATATAGGACTAAAAATTTTCCAAAAAGCCGGTAATAATCGCCTTTGTCGTTGCAATGAGTAAGCGAGCAAGCATAAGAGAGAAAGAGAAAGAGAGAGAAAGAGAAAGAGAGAGAAAGAGAGAGAGAGAGAGAGAGAGAGAGAGAGAGAGAGAAGATAAAAAAAAAAAAAAAAAATTCTCGTCGAAAATTCGCTCCCTCCGACCGCAAACATAAACTCGCGCATAGAGGCAAAGTGCGCCTATTAATTATGTAGAACGTGCACTTCGAGGGCTATATATAAAGCGAGAAGCTTCCTTTACCGTGACGCAATACGTATACGTACGATGTAACACCCACGAGTCCGTGAGTTTGTACGCGTAAGCAACGTTGTACGCCGTTCGAGCGAGCCGGGATGTGTTTAAGAGCGCCGAAGACAAATTTCTATGCAAATCCGGAAAGCGAAATTTTGAATTCAGCTTGTTGTTTAAATTGTTAGGATGGATGAGGATGGTTGGGAAAGTGATTTCCTTTTTTTTTCTTTCTTCTTTTCTTTTTTTCTTTACGTGAGCTGCTTTTCTTTTGGTCGACGTGGATCGAATTTTGTTTTTTAAAATTTATTTTTGACACTATTTTCAATGGCTTTTTAAGTAAGTACAAAATTGAATATAAATAACTGGTATGAAAATAAATAACTGGTTGGTTTAATTTAATTTTATTAGATAAGAATTTGTAACATATAATAAAATACAATAGAAAATATTTTTCAAAACTTATTGTAAATATTTAAAATGAATATTCTAAAAATATAGATACATTAAAAAAAACAAGTTGATGCATATATACAAATATTCATGAGCATACATATTTAAAAATCAACTCACTGTTATCTGCTCTTGTAATTTTTTCATTACACAAAACTCACACACACGCACATCTGCCCATCCATAAATTGTCGAAATTTATCGAAACTTTTCCAATTACTTTAAAGTAAAAGGTATATGTCAGGTTGTTCGTAGAAAAGCGAGAAAAAGTGTACGCACGTTGAATTATTAACGAAGAAAATGATTAATAATAATTAACGGTAGTGTTATCCAATGCTCCGTATGGCTCACCAAATGTGCCGACTATTTTTTTATTAATCTAACGGCTCATAAATTATCAAGAAAATAACCGCGAGCATAAGCGAGATGGAAAGGGAAAGTTGACGTCGTCGGTCGTACTCTACGATAATTAGTTTCCAAGTAGAGCCGTTTAAAGCTCTATAGAGCGAGAATGTTTTAGAGGTACGATAGTTGAGGGGTAGAATGAGAGAGTGAGAGAGAGAGAGGCAAAGGAAAGTAGGAATAATATATGTGCACGAGAAGATAGAGGGAGCTTACATAGACACATAAGTCGTGAAGCTTTCTCCCGACTAGCAAGAGAGACAGACAGAGAGATATCACAAGACTCGAGTTAGTTTGTGGTAGATTGATTCGTCGAACTTGCGATGCAAGAAGCAACCAGCGATTCGCCGTCGTGTGTATACGTATATATCACGTGACACAGAAGGAAGAAAAAGAGAGAGAGAGAGAGAGCAGGAGAAGGAGGAGAGATTCTGATTCGATGTTGCTATATAGGTATAATCATTTTCTCTCTGTCTCGTGGGAAAGGTGAGGAAAGAGAGAGAGAGAGAGAGAGAGAGAGATAAAGAGAGAGACAGAGAGACAGAGACGGAATCTGGCGCCGCCAAAGCGTTAAACCACATCGCGACAGGCTGCGACTCTTAAGGAGGAAGTCGAGGAGGAGATCGACATTCGCGAAGGGAATCGGCAAATTAGAGACGGAGAAAGAGAATCAAATGGACGGATAAATTGCAAAAGAGCGAAAATGAGATCGTTGCTCAAGCCGTATAACGAAGCAGAAATAAGTACGTGGAAAAAAGGTGTGCATATACAATATATATATATAGAAATGGAAGAATGAAAGAAAGAGAGCGAGATCAAAAATTGGAGCAAAAAATAAAACGGAGCAACGCTATATATACGAGCATCGATTCATCTCAGCAAGAAAAATTACATCTGTGCAAATCGTCGCCTGCCGATCTTTCCGTTCGTTCCGCACGAACTGCGCGATTCGTTGACTGGTGTCTCTTCGTGAAAATAATAAATTTTTATTTTTTGCGAGTTAATGGACGGGGAGAAAATTTTTTATTCTTAATAATAAATATCTTTTAAGATGCGATATATTTGTAATTTTTAATGAAGAAATATAGAAACATTAATAAGCGACGCTCGTCATCGCTTTTGATATTTTATGTGGATCTTTTTACATTGCATCCTTTTCTTTTCCACTTTATTCCACTACTTCTCTTCTTAGATCTATCTAATGGTCTTTTTTTATTCGGCTTATAATTTAAAACTCCGTGATACACGCACTCACTGTTTACTTCAACCCTCGCGACTTAATTAGGCTGACAATACACTCGGTACCTTATATAAACATGCAACTTCACCGTTATATAATATCATGAATTCGCGAGCGATATCGTCTCTTTCTACCCGAATGTTTTCCCAAGTACCTTATTTTCGAAGGCTATGTAGATTTTCTTTGTATTTGAGAAGGGTAACTCAAGTCCCGCACTTATACAATATTGTCGATAGTATTATTGTATCCACAAACCACTAATATGTCTATATAATATTTAATTTACAAATTTTGCGATATTAGCCTGTGTTTCGGAAGCTTACTATCCGTAAAAACGTACGAAATCTTACATTTGCTCATTTATTATTGTGCTGATGTATTTAAATTCTTTTAACTTTTCGAATATTGCATCATCTACTCTCAATATCGTATTCATTGGTCATTTCCGATTTTGTTTTTCCTTCGCTGTCTTCTATCATTATCTACCAAGAAAAGTGTTTAATTGCGTTATTTTTTAAAATTTACTTAATTGTATTTTATATTTCGAATACCATATTGAATTTGAATACAAAATAAATACAAAAAAGTATTTTCAAGTATAAAAAAAGAAAAAGAAACTCGAACCTTATTATAAAAAAAGCATATAATTTACAAGAGTGAATCGCTCACCGAAACCCATTTATCTCATCGATTATTACAACGTGAGAATTTGATTTCCCGAGATAGCATTAATTGTGGAAATCAAATATACTTTCATGGAACGTATAATCGCAACGCCTTTTCGTTTTCCTCAAAGAATATATATATATATATCGTATAAACTCAATCTACCCCGTTCGATAACTCGATGCGCATTCGCGTAGAATTTTAATGCAAGCTGTTGACAACCGGCTAACTTATCGATTACGTCCTCGTGTACGAATTTGATAAGTGTGTGCCTACACACGTCGAGATTATTAAAACTAAATATAAACTTTGGTAGTTTCGTTAAGAAAATTTTCTAAATACGTTGTTTGTTTTATAAATGTACAAAACAATCCGTTATCCGATGAGTTCGAGAAGTTTATTAAACTTGGAGATAGCGTTGATGTTTTGAATGTTGAATACTGCAATTCTAGAATGTGAACAATATTTGGTATCTAAGTCGAAGTTACATAATTCTGTTACGTGAAGTTGCTTGCAAATAAAAAAAAAAAAGAAAAATCGTTACAATCAACTTGCAATATAAAAGAATGTTAAGCAACGAAACTCTTCCATATCCTCTCGCTATTCACTTTTCGTTCTACTCGAAAAAAAAAGTTGCGGCAAGCAACACAACGGGTTTACTCACACAAATACGTTTTGATGTTTACCAAAATCGTTGCGAAACTCTTATGTCAAGTAATGCCAGTAAAGATGAAGATTTTAAAGTACGCTAACTAATTTTCTCGTATATTTATTTTACATATATAAAAGTAAAAAAAAAAGTAATAAACTAGATATTAATGCGTAGTCATGGATACAGTTTTTATTTAAAAAATACTGACTGCGTAAATCAATTTTTTAATTTTTAATCTGGTACAGTCGGAAAATATCGATGTTTATTGTAAAGTTTAAGACTACAAAAAAAAAAAAAAATAATAATGCAAAAGTTCCACATGATAAAAAAATAAATTATAAATTATAGCTCGCAAATGCAACTTCCGCAGGTGTGAGTCAGCCATCATTTATCATAAGCCAAAATAGTGCGAGTCCTATGTTTATTAACTTTGACACGCCAGACAGATGTACTCAGAGACTAATGGACCATTAGCATTCGCTTTCACATGCAGCTCTTTGAAATTATATGTCGCTTGTTTGATCTGCTTTTGTAATCAATAATCATTGAAATTTTACATTTATAGTTTGTTTTCTTATTACTTTCTTATTCGCTATTAAGAAAATAAAATTATAAATTTAAGGTATTCAACTTTTTTAAAATTAAAATATTGATAAGCATTTATCGCACTCAATGATTAATAAAATAATGCGATAATTTAATCAATAATTGAATAGTGCGATGAAAAATGATCAACCATTCAATCTAATTAATTCGCTGGTTCTTTTTTTTTCCAAACAATAGACCAATCGTAAAAATAAGACGATTAGCATCGATAACAAGCAACGATTGCTCAATAGAGCGATCTCTTCGAGAATAATGAGCACTTCCACGTAAAATAAAGTCACTTATACACAACCACCGAATCGATGAAGCAAAAACAAAAAAAAAAAACAAAAAAAACAAAAAAATAGCGCAGCGGTGGTGGCGGTGGCGGCTAAAGAGAAACAAAAGAAAACAACGGAATTACTCGTCTCGGTGGAAACGAAAAAAAAAAATGTAAAGGGGGGGGGGGCTCTTATACGTTCGAGACCTCGACGGAGGTTAAAGTTACCCTCTACACCCATTACCCGCGTCTGCGGTAAAGCGGCGCATATCGAGTGGAAATACCTGCTGTGAAAAATTGCCTTTACTTTCTCTCCTCCCTCCCTCCCCCCTCTCTCTCTCTTTCTCTTTTTTTTCTCTACTTTGCTCTTTTAGTTTCGATACGGTACAAATGAATTTCATTCGATCGATTTTACAAAACTACCGCGTCGCTACTCGATCGCTTGTGAACTTATAAAAGTATAACGAGGTTATGCGCAATCGAGGCGTAATATTATATATATATATATATATATCGTTGGTGCCCTCAAGGCGCTGAACTTGTAGAGCAGATGAGTTTTTCAAATTACATCGAGAGAAGGAAAAAGCGTTATCTAGAAGTGTTAGAGGAAGTGAGAGAGAGAGAGAGAGGAGAGAAAGGAAAAAAGTCGTGCAATAGATGCTCTTCTCTCTCTCTTTTTCTTTCTCGTCGAGAATTTACGACGTTCCGCTCGTCTGGCTTTGGGATACGAGTTATAACGGATCGCAGAACGGAATGGAATAAGCGACGCGTATTATAAAAAGCGGAGATCTACTTTTTTTTTTCTTTTCGCCCTCCTCGTCTCGCTTACTCTTATTCTTTTCCACCTGCGCGCTATCTATCTTTTTCGCACTTTCTTCATTCGCCTTCCTCTTCGTATTACCCTTTCTTTACATTTCTTTTTATTCATTTTATCTGCAGCAGTTGCTTTTCATTCTATATTCCATCCGTTTGCCATTGCTACTTTTTGCTTTTGTTTTCTTATTTCGAGTTTCTTTTTCTTTTTTTTTTTATATATAGTTATAAGGCATTGTTTCTAAATAGAATAAATAATTATTTGTCTGCAATGCCAGTTTTGCATTCTTGCTTATTTTAAGCAAAACATCAACAAAAACTTTTTCTCAGTCACAATTAGTCAAGAAATGTTCTTTTGAATAATTACGAAACCATGCGGAATTTTCATTTTGAATAATATTTTTGCTTTGTATTTAATAAATAAACGGTTAAATTAAGTTCGATCAAAATCATTGTTAGAGTGCAACTTTTAAAAAGTATCTTCGACGTTATTTTTCATTGATAAATCTACTTTATAAATAATTTTGTTGAATTTAAATTTAAATATAATTTAATACTGTAGTCGATTGACGATTAAAAAATTTTAAAATTTTATCAAAATTAATGCAATCGCTTTTGTTTCTTCACTTGTCAATTTTTCCTTTTTGTAACTTATTCACATTTTCCTTCAACGCCTATTTTACAGCTCACGATTTTTCAACGCAATTATACCGCGAAAACGATAAACAAAAGAAGCAACAACGCAACGTTCTTCTTTTCGCTGGTACTCTTGGAGTTCTTTAATCAGAATCGAGAATATATTTAGCGAAAATGCACCGGAAATTTCGTGCACGCAATTACGTTGCGTTGGCGATTCACGCGAATGGAATATCGAGGTTTTACTGTTTACCGATGCTTTATCTCTTCTTGATAACGTGAAATTTTCACGAATTGTCGTGAATCATTTGTACGACTTTTCCGGTTTGATTCTCTCGGGCGAAAGCGCGCGCATCGAGATTCAATCAAAAGCGTACGATGAATACGAAAAGCGAGTCTATTGTCGAAATTTCGGGCATTAACTTTTAAATCGCATTTCCCATTGAATACAATTTTTCTTTTTTTTTTTTCTTTTTTTTTTTTTTACCAATATTTTTGTTCCTTTTCCTTTTTCTTTTTTTAAATTTCACTCTCTATCAATTTTCTTGTCTTGCAATACGCAAAATGATTCTTTCGCAAAAAAAAAAAAAAAAAAAAAAAAACAAAAAAACAAATTCTTTCATCGCTAATACAATGTCATAGAATTGAAAAAACTTTTGTTAAAATTTATAACTTCATATCGAAGTATTATTAAGTACAATTTAAATTATATGGGAAAGTACATTATCGCAACAAAACTTGATATTTTTCTGAACTTTTAGCAAAGTTTCGTATTTAGTTTCGTAATAAGTCGTATAATATTCTTTTCTCCTTATACATTTATTACTTGTATAATAAAAGTTAACAAATAATCTGCTTAATTAATTTTAAACTTAAATAATGTTATATTCAATTTAGATAAAAAATTTAATACAAAAATATTCATAATCAGCGTTCTCAAATTAAAAAGCACAACATTTATTTTTTTTAATAAGCTTTTAATAAATTTTAAGAAATTTTTTCATTCAAATTTTCTTTACATTTAAAATTTATTATGAAATTTAATTAGAAACGTTAAAAAAGTTTTTATTATTGCAAGTTCCTGTAAAACTGTAATATTAAAGAAACTTATCACTAGTACTAATTAAAAATAAATTTCATATTTCATTTTACTAGAAAAAAAAAAAATGTTTTTGCTTGAATTAATAAGTGAAGTTTTTCAAAAAGTTTTTCGACATATATTTTTCCATGTTATAATCATTTAATTAAATGTAGTAGCATTTTTTAAAGAATATTTTTATAATTTCTCGTAACATAAAGTATGAATATAAATTTTTGCATAATCTTGAACGTTCGATGAAACAAACATCGAATAAAGTTTTCCATACCATATATACTTACAATCCAATTACTAAATCTAAACTATCGATTATCTATAGTAGTCGAGTAATACATGATGCACAGTATTCAATTGAATTATCAAAACACATCATGCTAACTAACTTAACAACTTAGCAACACATACCCACAGCATCAAAGATATAAATTTCAAATTAGAATCGAGATTAACAACGAGCGTCACGAATTTCAGGTACAAGGACAGCAGACCGTATCCATGGCCGGGTGGCGAGAGTAGTTTCATCCTGTACCCGGAGAGCGCTAACCAGACGATTTACACGCAAGAGGTGAGAACCTCCGACGCGGGCCGGTACTCGTGTCGCGCGCGCAACGACACGACCACCTTGGAGGGTGACATCAGCCTCGCTGTACTCGGTAAGTGTGCCGTTCGATCCGCCCTTTACTTATTCTACTTAAGTGCACTTGAGCCTCTTTTATCAATCTTTGAATTAATTATTTCTTTGCCAAGGGTTATTTTAACCCGTTAGAGCGTAATTTTTTTGTGACTTACTGAAAATAATGGAAAATTTGAGTTATTTTAACGATTCGGTATAGAAAAAAATAATTGATTTTGTGTAAGCTTTTAAATTTTATGGCTCGTTTGATTAATGAATGGGATAGTACAGTTCAACGAGAATGTTTTACAAAAATAAATTTTATTGCTTTATTTTAAACAACTAGATAACGAAGTAAAAAATTTGGCTTACGATAAGAATTTTGATTTTAAAGGAGGTTCGGTTTAAAATTGAACGAATAATTCACTTAAAAAAAAAAAAAAAAATGCGGGAGAGAAGTGGGAAGTTCTTAAACTTATTATTCGAGAGCGCGGAATATTTCAAAAACTTTAAATGACTTTTATCTATTCGTATATGGTGTGGAACGCTATGCAATAGCTTCAAAAATAAATATTAATACTTTGCCGGTGTTATTATGAAAAAATAACAATAATTTTCGAAATTTGCGAAATAATATCGGTTGGAATTTATTAAGGTAAATAAAACATACTCAATTTTTATTATCTTTTAAATGAGATCTTTGATAATTAAAAAAGATAATAATAAAACGTCGATAGTTAATTAAACAAGCGATATTTGAAATTTATTACTTCGTAAAATATAAAACGGTAACGTGAAATAGCGAAAATTGTATTAACTTTAAAAATTATTAAAAATTATTTCACCAAAAAAATTCCACATTAAATATCAATAATTTTTTTATTCATAACAAAAACAATTCATCGAGAGCTTTAAAAATTTTTCCACGACTCGCGCGAAAATTTATAATTGACAAAAAAAATACAAGAAGCTATAACAACGACGACACACGCGCAATCTCGGCAAGAAATCTGTAGCATTTATAACTTCAAGAAAGCGTCCACATAGAGAAAAGAAAACGAACAAAAAAAAAAAAAAAAAAAAAAAATATAAAATAAAAAAAAATAGAAGAAAAGAACGCGCGAGAAGAAGCACTTAGTCAACGAGCATATATACGAGACGATTAATCCCCAAGGCGAGTGAACGCCGCGCGCCGGTGTTTACGTTTCTTGGGTATCCGGTGCGCGCGAAGGCGTTTTATCGCCGTAAGACAAGAAGAAGATAACAATGGGAGCTCGTCGCTTTATCGGGGACACTTATTAAACCCGAGCATTACACTCTCTCTCTCTCTCGCTCACGTTCCTCGACATTGACGCGATCGAAAACTCTTATCTAACGTATGTTGTTATTATTATTATTATTATCACTATTATTATCGCCGGGACGATGTGCTACCGTTAACGATCAAACAAACCGTTACAGTTTTAAGCTCCCATTGCTATTACGAAGACTAATATTTATTAAAGGACAGTCGTTCAAGTCATTTTTATAAGTTATAGGTCCGAGGAAGCAAAGATTTATGATTCAAGTGGTAATAGCCGATTTTGGTCAGACGTAAATGTTAAAGTTGATTAAAAATTGTTCGATAAAAATATTTATAAATTACGGAAACACATTGTGTGCACTACTAACGAATAATTTATAAATTTATTCAAATATTAATCTATTATTATTTATAAAATAAAGCCTACGAATTGTCAAACTGATATTTCATATCTATGGATGAATCTTTGCATACTTACATAAATTGTTAAAATATTCATTATTCGCATACATTTTGAAAAAGTGCTGTATTTCAGGCGTATTAAATAGACAATTTTTTAATCTATCGATAAATACTTCATATTTGTCATGATTAATAGTTTTTTTTAAATAAACAATTGTATACATTATTGGTTTTCATTTCATATTTTAGAGCTTTTAATAAACGTTATATGCTAAATGTAAATTGACATGGTTTTTAAATTAATGTAGACTTTATCGCTCGGGCGAACAGAACGTCTTGGCGACGCCTCTCAAGTGCAAAGGATTAAGTAGTTATGAATTTATCTTAAGTATTAGACATTTTTAAAAAATAATCGAAAATAATTGATCAAAAATATTGAAATAATACCGATTTATTTATAATTTAAATGTTTAATTAAACTTCAGAAGCTTCAATTAAAACATGTAAAGTATGTTGCGTTATTATTTATATAAATATACTGATATATTCAAATACATCAAATTTTATTACATTTCAAAATTAATCTTTATTCTATTATCATAAATGTACGTAATTTACATTATTATTCATTATTATACGATTATGTTCATATAATTTAAATAATAAAAATAATACAATAATAGGTACATTAATACACAGATTTAAAAAGCCTCCACAATTTTTCTATGTAGATATTAAAACATCGAATAACTCGAAAAATATTTTTACCAACAGTTTCGTCTGAAAGCGTTCGGTAGCTTTCATCCACTATCTTTCGGTTTGGCAAACACAAAAACCGCGATAATAAGCGTTTGGGCGTCCAGAACCCGAAAAACGTTTATCGCCGCCAATTGCGTGGCGTATAGGGAACGAAAAATAAAGGATACGTAATGAAGTCGGTGAATAGCGCGCGGCGCAAAGATACGGAGAGAGTGAAAGAAAGAAAAAGACCGAGAGAGACAAATAAAAGGCTTTATCGCATCACTTTTTCGCGCGAAATGAGTCTCGTGCGTTTTCTATGTCCTTTTCTCTATTCCACGTTTTTCTTATTTTTCTTTTCATTTCGTGCTTCCATTCTACACGTACGCATTCTCGACATATCGCTGGGACATTCGTTTCTATCGTAAAACGGTCGTCGTCCATTCACACGATAGAATAGAAAAAAAAGAAAAAAAAAAAAAAAAAAAAAACGGTGCTTTCTACATCCTCTTTTTTTTACCTTGTACCAAATGTCGAATGTACGATCTGTAACTGTTGGAAATTGCGTGCTTAAACCTTCGACTAAGCTTTTGCGTGAATGTATTCTGATCCTCTGTCTGGGCTGCTACTGCGCTTTAATTTTCGTTCAGGTTTTTAATCTCGTTCGATTTTTAATTATCGGTTTAAATTGCAAATAGCATGTATTTTCGTTATAATATCTTTCATATAAAATGTTAAATTAAATAATAAATTATTATAAAATGAAAAATATTTTATTAATACTTACCGAAAATGTATTCCCCATTTCAAGCTTATTAATAATAAATAAAAATTTTTTCAACTTTTTCTAACGGCATAGATGTCATGTGTATAAATTTTAAAATTTTAAAAAGTAAATACAAGAATTTAAAAACTAGATGTAAAAATTTGATAAAAAGTTAAAAGATGTGAAACAAAATTTTGAATTTACTTTCAAGTTAACAATCATATGCGTGGTAAAAATTTTCAACAAACGAATTTATTAAAATAATTAAATATATAAACGATCAATGTTGTTATACACTTATTTGTTGAAAAATAGAACAAATATATTAAATTTTAGTATTAATAAGTTTAAATTTTATTTACTTGTATCATTTCTTTTAAATACGAGAAAACTAAAATCTTTGAAGTCGAATGCTTTTTCACAATTATTCAAGTTACACGCTTTGAAAAAATGTATTTTGTGCACTTAGTTGAAATATTTACATTTTAGATATTAAAAAAGACTTCATAACATTTCTTTATAAAAAAATTGCAAAGAAAAATAATGTAAAATTATAAGAGCTTCTGAAGTAAAAACTTTAATTCAAAATCGTAAACAATAAAAATATAATTATATATTTGAATGTAAATATTTTTGATAAAAAATATTTTTTTTTTTTTTTTTTCAAAATAAAAATTTTAAATAATTTTTTATTTTAAGTTTTAAAAATAAAATATTTCGTCGTTTTTGTTTATTATCGTCATAAATGAAATATTCTCAGAATAAATATATTATTAAATGTAAAAAATTTAAAGCTAAAGAAATAATAAATAAAATTTTAATATATTTAATCATACGCTCAGTTGGAAAGTATAAAAATTAAAAAAAAATTTAATTTATATTAACTCGATGTTCTGAGAATTTTGCACTCGTTAAAAAAAAAAAAAAAAAAAAAAAAGAAAACCCTTGAGAAAAATTTTACCTTATTTCTATTTTGCCACGTAAATCCTCGTCGAAACCGTCAAAGCAACAATAACAGCAAAATCTCTCCGTTTATAACATCGACGTCGCTATATCGTCTAGTATTTTCCACGCGCGATCTTTGATTTTCGCGAGACCTGCACAAATAGGCGCGGCTTAACCTCGCACACGCGTACACACAACGGCATCGATTTTTCTTTATGAAAGGAGGAAAGTCGCGTAGGGCCAAGCGGATAAAATAAGTTCGCTTCGTTTTTTCGTTTGTTTTTTTATTTATTTTATTATTTTATTATTTTTTTTTTTTTTTTTTTTTTATCACGTTTTTTTCTTCTTTCACCGCGCAATACCATCCAGCCTTGATATTGTACGCGTAGGGCGTATTATACGTGTATACTGTAGGTATAACCGGAGGTGCCGGTGTCGTATAAGGTAAATAGAAAGCAGAAATGAATTCGTTGCACGAGCTGCAGCAACGCGAGCGGAGAGAGACGGTAAATTCTAGAGAAATGATTTCCTTCGCAAACGTTGAGCTCACGCGCGGTAGAGTTGACACGCGAGTATTATTAATTTCGAGGTGTACTGCCTTTTTCTGTCTCTCTCTTTCTCTCTCGGTTCGTTCTGCTTCTAGATACCGACTGACTTATATTACGCTTCTTTCTTTTCGTCTTATGAAATTTTTTTTATTCTTTTCTTCTACTTTTATCTTCTTTCTTTTTGTTCTATTTCTTGACGATTCGAGGTTAAATTTTCATTTTCGCGAGAAATTTATTTGATTTTATCCTTTCAAAATGATTTTTCCAATAGAGGAATTCAAAAAAATGGATTAATCTGAATTTCAGTACGAAGCGTATTAAAATTTGTATTTTGCGAGTTTCAAAATAAATTTTGAGAAAAATACAGAGAATGTTACACTTCATTTGATGCAAATGGTTCGTTTTATTTTCCATTTTGTCGTTTTAAAATATTGAAACAAATTTTTGATTCTAAAAATGAAAGACATTACGAAATTATAATTGAATATTGAAATTGTTTATATTATTTATTTGAAAACAATACCGTTGTACTTTTTATAATTTGCCAATTTCAGACATCCGTATTCGCTTTTTAATTTCAGGCATAAGACAAATTTAAATTTTGTTTATAATTTAAATATTTTAAATTCTAAATAATTAAAAAGTCTTTTTTCACCTAGGAACCAAAGGTAAAAGCAAAAGATAAAATATCTCGCGATCTTTTCTTCTGATTATTTCTCGAGAAAGAATACATTGCACCCAACGGTATTTCGAAGCTTTAGCAAGAAGAAACTGTCCAGCAGTTTCTTCGCTTTCCTTCTTTCTAACTCTTTAATCGAGCCGGCAATTATCTCTCGCGCGCGTCCTTTTCTCAATCAAGCCAACGGGGCGTTGTACTTTTACAGAGGGAATAAAGCCCGATAAAATTAAAGAAGAGAAGAAAAAAGAAAACAAAGAAGAGGAGAAAGGTATTGTAAGGTATTAAGGTAAGAAGATGCTGTAAGGTATTCTCTTCTTTTCCCCTTAGCGCATTTCCATTAAAAGCAATCTGTCTCGCGCGGTCTGAAAGTCACTCCGAGAAAGGACGAGTTCTTTTTACCCTACGCGCGCGATACTTAGCGCCTTTTGCATGATCCTAGGAATCGTCCATTGTACGTAAATTGAACCGCAATTAACCTCTTGCCTCCTTCCTCGACGTCCTGTTTATCTTTTAGGATGGAACTGGATGTATGTATATATATTGCTTTCAATTGAATCAAGGGAATTTTTTGTGAACGAGAGAAGTTTACCCCGAGAAAGTTGAGATAATTTTGACTTTGATCACAAGGATCGAACGATTTGCGTATTTTGAACTGATTGAAATACATCGTTAATTGAATTGAAAAAAAATACATATGTATACTGCAGATTGTTTTATACAAATTATTTAAGGTTAGCGTAAAAGTTTTTAAAGTTTTATCGAAATTTTATAATGTAAAAATAATTAAATTATTCTGAAATTTATGTTAATAATATTTACATAACAACGTTTCATCACAACTTTCATTAATTATTATTTTAAATTTCATTTAAAAGTTCCACTTACAATAAAATAACAAAAATTATGTTTATTTAATTATTCTCCAAGGCGATTATACGCTTCCAACATCATGTAAATTTTCGAGTATATTCGCTTATACGTTGTACACTCGATCTTCGCTATCATTGTGCATAATCTGACATATTTAATATAGTAACATAATTTACCTTCTTTCAACTTTTCACCTCGTAAATATTAAAGCCCCGCGTTCTTAAAAAATCATACGAGAATCGCTTAACAAAGTAGTATAATTTGCAAAAAAAAAACAAAAAAAAAAAAGGTGAATCCGTATCGAAAAACGTTTTTAGTACATACCATAAACGCGACCGAACCAATTTCCATCCCTTATCGCATCATTATTCAGTTCTGTATAGGTCGTCGCGCGGACCCATTGCAAAGCAATAAACCACACACGGTTCTAAGTGGCATGCGCGAGCGTCCCAAAGAAATACCACTCGGTGAAACATAGACACGTGAGTGTAATGGAGCAGAAGATCGAGGAGAGGAAATGAGAAAGAGAGATAGAGAGAGGGCGAATAGGTGAAAAGCACTCATTGCTCGATTTACGATATGTTTGGCTTGCCTCGAAACCGAGTTCCCTTTTGCTTTCACTCACTGTATATATACCCTTTCATCCTCTATCTCTTTTGGGCCAAAGCCGTTCGAGCGCTATCGTCACAAGCGTTGGAAGCTCTTCTTTTTTTTCGCCAATGAGTTAAAAGGAAAATTCAATTTTTCCTCTTCTTTCGTTCCTAGTTTTTTTTTTTTTTTTTTTTGAGATTTTAGTTTTCTTTAATCCCAGTTGCAACATCGCGCTTATTCTTTTGTTCCATCAGTTGAAACACGAAACAGTACTTAAAACCCATTAAGCAATGTTTTCAAGAACGTTTTAAGTTTTCATTTGTACGTTCTCTAAGTTTAACAGTTCGCGAAAAAATTAAATGGAACACTTTTTTGAAACTATCTTTGTATTCATTTGAAATTTATTGTACTTCATTAATTACAAAATGTTGAAAAATTTATTGTACGATACGTCCTTTATTTAAACGTGTAGTTTTGATTTAACTGTTAAATTTTAATGCAGATTTGAAATAGATTGTAATCTATAATGAAATAATTTAATTGCATGTTGAAACCTTTATATAGTTGAGATAGTATAAATTTTTAATCCATTAAAGTATTCTTGATGTAAATGATTCAAATTTATTAATATTATAAAACAATCTTAAGTTTATATTTTGAAAACTTGTTACTGTTATCTAAAACAAGTTAAACTTTTATATCAATTAATTAATAGAAAAATTATATAATTTATAAGGAAAAAAAGAAAAAACAACACTTACACTGAATATAAAAAAAAGAGTTAGAATAATTCTATCAAACGTAATTCCCAAAGTAGACTCATTCATTATAGTTCACTTCTCTTTAACTCCCCGGCATTCAAAAGCATTACCGAATGTTTAAATTTCGTAATAATTTATTCAAAAGCACATTCTAGAATTCGCAAAGCTGCTTAGCAAGAAGTAAACCAACTGACGCAACCGAGCAGAGAAGCTCGAACCGAGTACCATCGTAAAATCGAGTATCGTAATTCGATTAGCGGTTCTCCAAGGTGTGTGTGTGTGTGTGTGTGTGTGTGTCGGACGTAAGAAGAATGCCAAGCTCCCCGTGGATGTCCGAGCGACGCTACGACGTTAATCAATTAAAGGCCGTGTATTATGTGTGCGCGCGGGCTCGAGTTGACAAGGACTATTGCGAGTTCCGAATCCCTTGTGGATGGATATCTGGAGACCGTATGGTGTGGTTTTGCATTCCCAGCCCGTGAGAACTTTCCCGTTGCGCTGAGCCGTTGTAATGACGGTGAGGTACTTACTTGTTTTAACTTTTCTCCCTTCACTTCGCTTCCTCTTATGACTCGAGATTTACGCGTTTTGCTTGTAATTGTGATTTTGGAAATTGCAGCGTGATTTCCGTTTGTTTTATTTTTTTTTTTTTTTTTTTTTTTTTTTTTTTATATTACGGATTGCATTTTGCATCGTTTTAATTTGTTTGAGAACTTTTATTTTAAAAATAATAAAGTATCTTGTAAGAAGTATTTAATTTGAGAAAAATAGAGTAATTAAGGTTATGAAACTTATTTTGAGATACAATTAACTATGGAAGTATATCATTTTACCGTAGTTTATAGTGTCGGTTAAAAAGTTGTACATTTTTTTTATTAAAAACTATAATATTCGACTAATGAACGGTAATTCAAATAGGTCACTTTTTTCAAAATGCTATTTTAATTTTATTTCTCACGCAAGTATTATTAACCAGTTGATTATAAAACGGATAATATTGATCTCACTGAAATGGTTAACTCCGTTGCAAAACCAAAAGCTTGGAAAAACGGTCAATCGAGTATAATTTTTTTCAGGAATCTTAAGAAATACAACAATTTGAATACATAACCTTTATAACCGTTCGAAGAATAATTTTCCATTTTAAATTGTTAATTACGATATAAAAAAAAAGGACAAAAGAAAGAAAAAAAAAAAATAATAATAATAATAAAATGCGGGCGTACATAGAAATTAAAATTTTAACACCCCGTGAAGTTTCTTTGTTAACCGGGATGGAATCTCTTTCTCCTCTTGTCCATTAACGTATATTCATATCTCGCAATGTACGCCTTCTCTTTGTTGCGTCCTTGCACACACCTACTTTCCCATAAGTGCTTTTACTTCTTGGTGCGCTTCTTTTTGCAAGAGAGAGAGAGAGAGAGAGAGATGCGCGCTCACGTACGTATATATACAAACATGAGCGCGCGTATTATTTTTCCTCTCTCGCATGTACGCTCAATTCTTTTGTTCTCTTTCTATCGTCTTTCTCGATGTCACTATACATGTATATATGTGTACACGTATACACGGTGTAATATTGTCTCTCTCTCTCTATCTCTCTCAGTTTCTCTCCCGTGGCATATTCCCATTATGAGGCAGCGAGAGTGGCCAAGCGTGTCGTATCACGCGTGATGACATGGTACTGAAGCCGCCAAGTAAATCGCTTCTAAGAACATCGTGTGTTTCATTTTCTTTCTCTCTTTCTCTCTCTCTCTCTCTCTCTCTCTCTTTTCATCTTGCCTTTTTTCTTTATTTTTCTGCATCCCAAACTACATCTTCCCCACTTGGCTTCCGTTTTCACTCCAACCCATACTTTCTCGCAGCTTTATTTTTTTCTTTCTTTTGCTCGGGTGCCTATTTCCAATCTCTTTTATTCACTATATATACATGTATACATTCCTTGTTTTTCCTTCCTTCTTTTACCTTTCGCTTTTCGCTTCAGCGCATCGCCTTTCCTTTTCGTAGATATTAAGGCTAGCGACTTTACCAGTTTTGTTATTAAAGCATTATTAAATCGGATCTTCTTGTAATGAGCGAAGAGAGGGTATTTTAATTTTAAAGCAGATAAAGCGGTTTCCGCACTTGGAAATAAAGTGATATTTTCTGAATAAACTTATTTTTTTATTTTTCACATTTATTCTACCATATATTAATAAAAAAAAAAAGATATTAAAAAAAATAAAAACATTTAAATTATTCAAATTTTGATTACTTAATTGCATCAATTTTTTTGCTTTTTCATTATACTGATAATAATTATTTTTACTTTGACAAATTATTTTAATTATTTAAGTTGAAGTAAATAGTATACTTTACGCAGGAAATTATATAATAGTCTATCGTACCGTATAAAATATATCGTCTACACCAATATAAATTAGTTCGTCATGTGATAGGATGACAACATTAAGTGTTTGTAAAATCAACAACAATAAATTCTATTCTCAGTATTTATCGAACTGATAAAGCAATTTAAAGCGCTTCAAAGTTATATCCCATGAAATTGTTGCATCGACCAACTGTTAAGATGAAATGGCGCGTTAAAAGTATGAAATACGCCGCACTCGCTTGAATATATCCTACGCAAATTTGTGGCTTCGAAATATTTATAAACTACGAACAATTTTTTTTTAATCGACAATGTTAAATATTTTTTTAACGTTTTAATTGAATATTTGGTTAAAAAATAATTTATAAATTAATGTTTTAAAATAATTTGTAATTATTATTCAATAATTTCTTTTTACTGTATAATTTAAGAGTTTTCATTATAATTTTTTAAAATAAATTACCTTGTTATTTTAAAATTTAGAATAAAAATATTACATATTTATTTTAAAATTAAATTAAGTATCGTTTCAATTGCGTTTAAAAAAATACATAAAAACATACAAAAAAATGTAAAGTTTCGAGCCGATTGTAATTTATCAACTTCGACTATTATTTTTTCATTCAATTTAAAAATCCCCCCATATTTTCCAAATATTTTTCCGCTCGCGTGATCCCGTTAAAAAAAAAAAAAAAAAAAATAAACCAAACCTCAATCAAAATGTATTAGCCTACGTTACCGATAACGCCTGCAGATAAACCAATCGTAGATCACAAGCGCTTTCAACGGTTATATAGTTTCTCGTTTCCTCGCATATACGTAAGTTTCCCCTGCACGTGCATTTGTGCATCGTTGCATGATTTAATGAAACGAGAGATAACGCGCGCGCTCGAGCTTTCTTCTATTTCTCGGTACGGAGATTGCGATTTCTTTATTGTCTGGGAATTTGACAACGTGACGATCAACGGACGGTATTTTATCGAATGCCGTCGGTTGCCGATTTACTTAATTGAAATTAAAAATATATATTTTAGCGTGGAAAAAATATTAAACAATATTGTGATGTCTTTATAATTTTGTAAAAGAAAAAGTTTCGTTGACCAAAATTATTGTAAAACATACTTCTTTTTTATTCTGTCGTCGATTTATACACTGAATTTATAATGTAATTTAAAATATAGCATCACTAACCATTGTTATTCAAATTTTTATTAAAATTCATAATTGACGTATTCTGTTAATTAACATTCTGGTATAATATGCATTTTTAAATAGAAATAATAATATTACCATTAAGATTGTCATCGTATAATTTTCAACCAAATATATATAAATATTACACGTAACGTCGGAATTCAACCACAAATCCCATTTATTTCCACATGCCCTGTTATACTTAGATCTCGCACGTGGCTTACTCAATTGCGTCTTTTATAAAAAAAAAAAAAAAAAATTATAAAAATAAAAATCTCGTATCTTTGCGATATTGCCCTCTCTGCGAGTTATAAATAATCGTGCAACGTCTTGTATGCACCGGAAAACACGTCGACTCTAATTTCACGCACGCGCACAGAAAGGTAAAAAAAAAAAAACATCAACAAAGAACCACAAATGTCGCACGTCGGTTCGACTTAACTCTCGACACGGCGAGTTTTGAAATTTTTTTTTTTTTATCTCTTTCTCTTTGCGGTAGACATCAACTGCTATATGTTCATTGTGTCGTGAACTCGCCTTGACGAGTTTCTCGACTCGATTTTACAAAGAAGAGACGCGTATAACGTTCGAAGTGTCGAATGTTACTTTGCGAAAAGTTGAATCCTGAAATCGATGAATTTTCAACGTCGAAAGCGAAGGAAGGAGAAATGTGATGGCAACTGTGGGCGCCTATTTGGAAATTTCAAAAATTCAAGACATTAGCCGAATTTCTGCGACTGCCAGTATTCCACTTTTTATACCGTCTTGTCTTTTCTACTTCTTCGCTTTTTCTCTCCCTTATTTTTCTCGATGAACCTGTAACTATGTGGCTCCACGCTATACATAGATACATAGTTCAGTTTTCCTCTCTTTCAAATTTTCCAACGTGACGAGTTTTTCGATTCGATCGACATTTCACCTAACCTGGTTTCAACTCTTTCCTTCTCTTTCCTCGCGTATCATTTTTTCTTATTTCTTACTTACTCAAATCTTCATTTTTCTTTATTGTTTACTTAAATTCTTTTTTCGAATTTAAATCCACGTACTTATTTCTTAAACTTTATAGAACTTTATTTATTATTTTCAAAATTAATTATCGAGGCAACAAAACATTCATAATATTCATGAATAAATTGTTGAGTCTTGGAAAATATAATATAACGACAGCAATGTATACATTAATTAAAATTTGTATTTTAATTAAAGCCAAGTCAAACTAAAATCGTACATCACATTGCCGAGAAATCAAACAATAGTCCACGTGGTTCAAGAATCAGAATACCGACATTATTATTCCATTGTTCAATTAAATAACAAAAAAGTACCATTACGAGCAAAGACAATAATATTAAATAATTGTCATTGTCGTCATTTATCACCGAGATTTTTTTTCTTACAAATTCAGCGATATATATTATTCGACTTTGAAGGCTTTGACGAATCGTTGCTAGACAAAGTGTTTGGCTTAGGACGATAATCTTTCAATCTGTTATAGTGCTTTTCTTCAAAGTGGATAGACATGTGAGTGAATGAAGGAGATTATTAATGGAGTGCCCATATTATTTCGATTGTTTTAATAATAAATTCTTGTTCGATAAATTAATTTTGTCTCTTACATATCAAAATAATTGTATTTATGGGATAAAATTAATTTTTATTACTTTATACAAGACCGATCAGTTAATAACGAGTTCATAACGTATTAAAATATTATTTTAATTTACATGCAAAGAAATTCAAAAGTTTACTTTGAACTTTATAACATGTGATTGTAATTTTACTGCTTTGTAAGATTGAAGCTTTTAGATTAATATCTTATTTTATACTTTATAATGCTAAAGAGATTTCATTTTATAACTTAAAATTTACCTTTTTTTTCGGGGTTTCTTTTTCATAATTTTATAAATTTATTTGAAATTTTATAACGATATTATTCGTGTGTGATATTTTAATTCAGCTGTACAATTTATTTTTATAAACGATTCAATATTTTATCGATAAAGTGAAATGCGTGTGTAATTTATATTTATTTTATTTTTTTTATTATTATTTCATAAAATTTATTTACTTAAAAAAAATCGAAACAAACCAATGAATCTTTCTTTTTATGATTAAAAAGTAATATTTTAATATTAATTTCGTAATAAAGTAAAATAAAAAATAAAATAATCGTTGTTCAATATCCCAAAGTAATTTCCTTTTAAAAAAACTCATGCGTTATTCGTTTACGAATGTGCTTTGAAATTTCCGTTCGCTTATTATTTTCTCGATAATTTTCTCCCTTCGTGTATGTTTTTAGTTTCCTTACTTGATAATCAACCATCCATTATGTTTCCTTGATACTCGTGAAACAGATAAAGGCATCTCAAGGGGTTGGCAAAACTTTTCGCGAGAAAAGTAAGACACCCCGACAATGATCCATTTTCCGTAATCTCTCGCGTAACCTTTCACCTTTCCATCTTACTATCGCGTCTCGTTTTTCTCGTCTTGTTTTATCCTTCCTTTTTAGCTGCACTAGCAAAAGTGTCTTTTGCGTCTGACACCTGCGCGAAATTTCTTGTCTCCGTGTCGCTGTTGCTGCTTTTTTGCGCTTACCTCCTCCTCTTCCCAACCCCGTTTGAGAAATTCCCGGTTACGGTAACGATTTTGTACGCGTGTAAAGTCGTTTATCTTAGTTCTGAATCGTGTTTGAAACAACCAATGGGTTATCACTATTTAACAGAAATACATTTGAACATATTTTTAATGAAAAAGAGAAATAATATTTAATGCTTAATATAAGATAAAAAGCTTTTATTTAAAAAAAATATTTAAGGTGTATTAGATATTAATATTACTCAATTTTAATTAAAGAAATATATTAAAGTAATCAAAACCTTTTTAAGTGCAAGCCAAACAACAAACCAGATTTATTAATTTTATCATTAATTAGTAAATTTTGCAACAAATAATTATTAAAAAAATGTATTTTTAAATAACATTATTCTATTTTATAGGTGCTTATTCTATGTGAACAAAAATGTAATACGCACAATCCAATCCTCTCGCAAATTTTTTTATAGTTCTCTGAAAGCTACTTTGATTTTAAACTCATTGAACTAAATTAATTGTATATATAAAGAGTTTAGTTAAAATTGATTATACATACTTTTTTAGTAATAAAAGATAAAATTGCTTAAAAATTTTATAGAATTAATGTTTTTTTTTTATAAATTCTATAAGTCCTTCATGCAAACATTTATGAATAAAGTAATACTATTGATTCTTTTGGTTCCCTCTTTCCTTAAGTAATATTTTATTTAAAAGTAAATTATTTTTAAATCGTTTTTCCATTTATAATACATATTTTATATTCCAATAAATGTTTGATTTTTCAAATATAAATAAGTAAAAGTATCCAAATGTGCATAGACAGCTCGCGAATGATTCAATATCTGATATTTGAGTAAATTAATTGAAATAATTTTATCCATTAAACATAAATATATAATAGCAAAGTGTAGATTTTTGTTCTCATTGCATATAATTTACAAAGATTAAATTACTATTAATAATATGCTATTTATTTTGACGTATTAATAATAAAATATTATTTACAGCATATCTCTACATTTCAAAATATGAAGAGATAAATCAATCTGTTAATCCCGTAAAATTTAATCATGATGGTGAATTTTTAAATTCATTTTTTATACGATTATAAATTTGAATGTATTTCATAAACGCTTTAAATTCAAATGTTTGATAATTCTCGACAGAAACGAAAACGTCGAATAAAAGGATAATATTGATTTGTTATTTTAATTTCAATAATATAAAGTAAAAATATTAACAAACTGTTAATAAATCGATTTTTAAAAATTATCTTATAAAGCGATCGTTTAATCTGTCAGAGAAAAACATGTACGCGTGATGCCGTGACGAAACATTTAACGCCGACTTTTTTTTATCTCGTCGGAAAAAAAGCTCATTTTCCACGTTCCATTCAGCTTCGTCGTTGCTTTGACGTATACACGTGTAAAAATTACGTCCGAGCTAATCTCTCGATTGAAAAAAAACGGTCATTTCATCTCCTTTTGATAAGTATTTTTCCAATTGCATCAACCGAAAAAGATCGATACTTTCACTCGATTCGTTTTTTCTTTTTTTTTTTCATCCGCACGAGCCAATTAACAGATCGCCAATCGACTTGTAATTAAAGTTCGAGAAGCAAGCCGAAAAATCGTGAGAGTTATGTGAAAGTGAGAGAGAAGCATAGGAAAGAGAGCGAGAGAGATTTTCAATTGTGGCGTTGAACGTGCGCACACGTTCCTTTGGTTCTCTCTTTCACACACACACACACACACACCGAGTAACAAACTCGAGATTTCCACAGAGAAAAGGAAAATCCGGTAACTTGATTTTCGAACCGATTCCCATTCAAAACGTCGCCTTAGATTTCCTTATTTCTTCTCTCTTCTTTCTTTCTTTCATTTTTTTTTTTTTTTTTTTTCTTCTTTTTGTTTTTTTCTCTTGTTTTCTTTAACAATTTTGCGTGTACTTCCATCCCCCTCGAATAAAATGGCGAGGAAACTTATATTGCGTTTTTCCAGCAGGCGTTACGGGTAATATTACGAAAGTATGTATCCTTCCGTGTTAGTTTCTCCCTGTTGGTGGCAGTTTTCATAAATAGGATCGTGATGCGTACCCTACACTATTCGCTGTAGTACTGTATACTATTGTACTGGTTTTGTATGACGAGATGAGTTTTTTTTTCTTTTTTTTTTTTTTTTTTTTTTTTTGTTGTTTTGATGGTATTTCTCTGGCTATGTAATACGGGTAAATTTTTCCACCGGTTTTACGCGCACGAACAGTTTTAACGAAGTGCTTTGTTTGTCGGTGAGAATATTGCGCGGTAACTTTATGAAATTAGCTCGAGTTTTGAATGATGTAATGACAGCGACACCGGTGTCGCGTTATGGTAGTTACTTTGTATTTCAAGTTTTTTTTTAATAAAGCGCTGCTCTATTCAACGCTATTTTTCTTCGTTTTATTTAATCTAGTTAATTAAATGCACGACGTGTTTTATGTATCGATAAAAAAAGCGTTGTTTTACTAAAACTTTATTTTCGACAATAAAATTTTTATGTAAATTTTACTAGTGTACTTGAAAAAAACATGGAATGCGATGGCTCGTAAATTAAAAGCGTCTGAAAAATATTTTCTCTTTTTAAGATCTAAGAAAATAAAAAAACTAAAGTTTCTCACGTCAAATTTTAATTATTTTTAAAATTTAAAGCATCAATAAAACTTTTATTCGTGGAAGACTATCCGATTCAAATACTCAAATTTTATCTTTTTACGCACTTCTACTTTAGACTCAATTTTTCAATTATACTTTTTATTTTAACTATAATTAAATTTTGGTATTGGAATACCATTTGGCATCGTCTAATGCCATTAATCGGTACGTTTTTCAAGAGAAATAACCAATTTCTCCTTGCTTTTCTAGTGCATGGTAAAAAATACGGAAATTTTCACTTGACTATCGCAAAATATGATTGTTTATAAGCTGGAAAAGTTTATACGAAAAATATTAGAAGTTGAGAATTTATGTAACTATTTATTAAAATTTTGAGTAAAAAAATATTTTACAATATAAAATGTATATTCAAATTACCGTCAGAATTGACGTAATTTCATAAAAATTGAATCACGCTTCTATTGAATTAATAACTTCATGAAAAATTGAATCGCGCTCCGAAGCTAAAAGCCATTATTTATTTTATAAGGAAAATACTTCAAATCACAAATACACCGTTAAATCATCGACGATGCAACCATAAACTTTACCAGCTAACATCGCAATTCATCTCGAGCAAAAAATGAGCAAGAAGAAAGTCACTCGCTGGTGATAATTTTTCCTTGCAGAAAAACGGCGTCACCTGTTCCTATAAAATGTGCGCAATAGCCAACTATTCGTATAAGCAAAAAAGGTGGCAATAAAAACTCCTTCTCGGTTAATCCAAAACTTCTCGTTCGTCCCATTCGCATAAACTAGTCGTGCGGTCCCGAAAGAGAAAGAAAAACGTAAAGGAATAGTCCAAGTTTTCTTGCAAATCGTAAAACAGTCGCGTTCGAAGTGACGTGCCTTTTTTTTTATTTTATTTTATCATTTTTTTTTTTTTTTTTTTTTTTTTTTTTTTTTTGTGGCATGTGGTATTATTTACAGGTTGATTTATCGTTTTTTGGTTGCTTGAATTTTATCTGTTCGAGGTACGTGCATGGAGGATATTCTCTATTCCTTTTTTCTTCTATTTTTCGTGAGTTTAGAGTAGGATCATAAAAACTCCGAGCAGATCGTTGAAAATTATTTATGAGAGAAGAAGAGGGAGAGGAACGTGATCGAAACTTATTTATTGATTTTACAAATTTTTTGTTAATATTATATTAATATCAAAATTCAAAATAAAATACACATTTTTATTGTCACGCGTCATATTTGTTCTTTCAATTTAAAAAGTAATCTTACATTTCTTACGCAATTCGTTTCCCTTTAAATTCGTACGATTCATTTCTTATCGAATCGTTCGGTCAAATGTATTTGTCTTGTGTAAACAGAAATGGGACATCATTTTCTAGACAAGAGACTTTGCAATTTGTTTAATCCTGATGCGCAAAAGCATTTGTCGCATCGAGTTCGTAACGATTAGCTTTGCGGTAAGTTCGCCCGCAATCGCAAAGACGATTGTTACGTATATTCCTCGGTAACGTTGCGGTTGGTTTATTCTATGTAAAATTGTATTGTTTCGTTACTCAATAATTGCATTATAGTGTATGAAATACTATAAAAAAATTTTGTGTAAATGGGATTACTATAATTGCAGCTTCTTATTAAAATATTTTAAAAATTAAAATTAAATTTAATCATATTCTTATTGTTAATCGTAAAGTTTTATTTTTTATTTTCAAATCGAAACAAACTTAATCATCATTTCGAGACTGCGTAGAGCTTATCCTTTTGAAACCGAACCTCTAATACTTTTGTAAAATGTTTAAAGCCGAAAAGGGAATCCTTTAAATTCTCCAATTTAGCGCCAAATTAGACATGCACACGCACACCGTAAGGAAAAGGGACCATTCGAGGTCATCACCACTACCGCTGAAATTCAAAGCACCGAAACACACCTCCGAGTCTGTCGGTCGATCTCGAAATTCCCTTCTGCCGTATTGCACTTAATTATTGCTCGGTTGGATTCGTCGTTGAAAATCAGTCTGGTAAATTTCCACCTGGCAATCCACCGTGCAAAATTCACGCTCTCGAGTTTCTCTCTTTAGCGAAAAGCGATTAATCGCTGAGAGCGAGGAATTTGCGGTCGATGTAGGTGTGCGCTATGATGTAGAACGCACAGAGAACAATTTTATCTTTGAGGAGAGAAAAAAATAGAAGAGATGCTTATCGTTTGCAAAACTGGGCATTGTTATATACTTTGGATCTAATCTTTGTACGCGATGAGTATAGATTGAAAGCGAGCGATTGTGTACGAGCGAGTAAGGAGAAATTGATGTTATTAAATGATAATGCTATATTTGACTTAACGATCGATGGTCGATTAACTCAATTTTATTGTGGAGCTTGCTAATGAGTACTTGCGAGATACGGTAATTCCTTTTACAACATGATGAAAGAGCATATTTTTGGTAAGATTGATTCATCGATATGCGAATTAGAATCGACGTTTTATAATAGACTTTTTTCTTTATTTACTTACTTATTTATTTATTTTTTTTTTTTTTAAACAATGTATGCATAGTAAGAAGTAATTTTTCCTCTTAGTTTTATAAATATTTCATGAATAGTAATTACCATCAATTTGTAAGGCTAATGTTTACCGTCCTAAACAAATTTATCTCTCAAATAAGACCGCATGAATCGTTAATTATTCCTAATAACGCATTTCTTAAAACAAACACGTCAAATTCCACCGAATGCACATCAAACATCGTCGCATTGCTCTTTACAATTTACACATAAAATCGAGTTTGTACTTTGATTATTCGACGAAATAACGATCTGACAATTCCCGAACTCGCAACGAAATGTAACCTAATTAACGGCGGTGAGAAATATAATTAATTGCCATCTTGAGAAAGCTGCGGTAATATGAGCGCGTGTATCGTGTAAAGTTTAGCGCGCAATGAAAAGCAAATTATTGCCAGGACGTGTCTTCGATTACAATCGAAGCAACGGGAGAATGCGAACGCGTTATCAACACGTGCGGTGAAATTGTATATGCGTTAAAGTCATGCCAAAAATTTTAATAAAGGAGTGATTTACGATTTTACAGATTGAAATACTTTGTCAAAGTTTACTTTACGATGAAACATTTGTAAGAAGTAATTCGATTTGAACTTATTTCAAAGCAATAAATTTATGTCCAGTTTTACGACAAAGAATACGCGCGTATAAATGTACACAGAGCGTAAAGAGAGAAAGAGAAAATCAAGTAAGCATAAAAAACGGAGATTAAAGATCGCTACGCGAAGCCAAAGAAAATTAAAACAATGGTAGAAACAACGAAGAGAGAAGATTCTTAATGCAGAGAAAGAGAGAGAGAGAGAGAGAGAGAGAGAGAGAAAGAGAGAACGAAAGGGAATCTTTACTTTACAAAGAGGCAAGATACGAGGAACCACGGTAGTTAAAGTTTATTAGCAAACGTTGCGACCTGACTCCGTAAAGTATAGCGGAAAAGCTTGTTTCACATGTATCCGTAGAAATACTTCCGCTTTACCTCTTTATCCATTCCTCCTCGCTTTATATACGTATATACACAATGCCGTGGCATTAGAAAATCCAACTTTTCCATTTCGATCGTTGCCGCGTTAGTTTATTCGTTATCTTCCTTTCGCGTGCTCGCGATATATGTTTATTTGGATTCCGCGTACGTTAACTTTCTTCTTCCGCCCCCTCGCCGCTATCTTTTAACTCGTTGAACGCGTTTATCGCGATGGCTCTATCGCACTCTCGCTCGAGGCTGTCCGCGGTACTGCTCCGCGCTTTATCTAACTCATCGTTCTTTTCGTTGCGATGCCTTTGTGTAAATTTATACGTGTACGCGTGCGCCTGTGTGCTCTTGGATATTATTATGTTTCAGCAGGTATTTTGATGAACGGCGATGATAAACGAATCCCACGTACACAAATTTTAACGCGGTGAGGAACGAGCGAGGATGTTTTTAATATTTTTTCATCGCGATTTAAATTGAAATTTTTTTTTATTTCATGTTATTTTAACACGTTTTAAAATGTAATAAGTAAAATTTCAAGGAACTAATTTTTTTTTTTTTTTTTTATTTAAACGATTAAGAAGAAGTAAGAAAAGACGATCAAACGTTTTGAAAAAAAAAAAATAATAAATAAAATTCTTAGAACAGAAAATTATCCTCGGTAACGCGATCCTTCCAATTTCAAAATCAGTTCTCCCTCGAGTCTTACCCGCTTCCATTTACGAAAGCGGCTTTACCATATACATACATATCGACCCTCGAACCGCAAACTCGACTTCCGACGCATTAACATTCGCATTTCTCTCACTCTCTCTCTCTCTCTCTCTCTCTCTCTCTCTCTCGCTTCAATCTATGTATCTGTTCGTGTTCCGCATTTTCGATGGACCGCAAAACGGTGAGTTAAGACGTTGAATACGTTATCGCTACCATAGATGAGCCCATAGACGTTGAGTTACAATGAGATTTCATAGTAGTGTAGTGAAAAAGGCTTGCTTTACGTATTTTTTTTAACGAAAATCATGTATTTGGTAAATTGTTGCGATATTTTTCCTCTCCGTGGATTGTTTGAAAACTCGTTTGTAAACAAAAAAACAAAAAAAAATATTGAATCAATTGCGCCGTTGTCCGTTATAAACGACGAACGTTAGTGAATTATTGATGCGAAAACTAGCGAATTCCTTAAATTAACAAAACCGAGCGGTAATTCCGAGATCCCTTTCAAAACGAGGAATAGCTTACGTACGTTCGAGGCATTTCAATTTAAAGCTTTCTAGCTGAAAAAGTTGCTCACGGGCCGCGTTCGCGATGTATAATACATTTTAATTAGGAAAACGTATAAGCCCGTATTACGCGCCACTCGGCTGTATGCTTTATAATTTCTGTCTCAAAATTATTTCCTCCCCAAGTGTAAAATTTTTCATCAACGCGAATATGAACAAAAAAAATGAAAAGATACGGAAAAATGACAAACAAGAAAAAAAACTCCCCGACGCGTGTTTTAGGTAGTTATACGCGTTAAAAGTTCTCATTTATGTCTTTCGTACTTTACACCACCGGCGCGAAAAAACAAACGATTACTAATGTCGAGGATTTACCGAGTAATTTCTACGTGCATACACATACGAAGAATAGAAGGTAGTTGATTGGATGCACAGTAGGGAGTGGAACTTTTAATAAGGTTAAATTTTGCATTTTCTAAACGAGAAAGAAAGAGAGAAAAAGACGACGCGGATTTCGTGATCGGAATTTTCGCGTCGCATTGAAAATCTTCAACGGAACTGGTATAAGAAAAAGAACGGGGGAAACTCGTTGCTACTTGTTTGACAAGTTATATTATTTTTCAACAGTTGTCGCGTAAAAAATAGAGATTGAAACAAACTTTCAAACGTGTGTTTTATGTTTGAAGTGAATTTTTTTTCGTTTCACGCTGAATCGTTGGTGGCTTGATTGATTTTACTCATTGAAAGAATAATTTGAAAGAAAAAATGATCTCTCATTACTAATATTATAAATGCGAAAGTGCATTTGTTTGTTTGTCCTTTTTTCCCCACATCAAAGTAAGGGATTGATCTGAATTTTGGCACAGAAATAGTAAGGGAGATGCAGACGATATAAGCTGCTTCTCATTGCGGGAAAATAAAAACTGAAAAGATAGAAAAAGTATTGCTGCCCTTCTTTTACAACACTGGATAAATGAAGTACAACTTACACAATAAATGAAGATGTGCTGATCGATTGAATAACTGATTTATCAGAGACCAGAATAAGTTGCTGAATTTGGAAATTAAAAAACTAATATAGAACGTATATTTTCACGTTGTAGAGACATAATAAAAAACGATTTCACCTCCATCAACGTCTCGCAAGGGGTTAAAAATGGGACAAACGTATTTTTACATATATGCTGGTATCTTTAAAGTTTTAGAAGTTGGCTTTTATTCACGAACGTTACCTATGCAAATATTTAAAATTAATTTTTGGATTTTAACCTAATCTAAAGGTAAAAACAATCAAATGCATTTTCATAAAGTATATATATATATATATATATATATATATATATATATATATATGCCTTTAAACTATAACTTTAAAGTTTCATGAGTTTGGAATTTTCGTTAGCAAAGATTACCCATCAAAGTTAAATTAAAATTCGTGACCGGGAATTTCTATTAGATAAAAGATACCATCTATTCATTTGTATGTTATATTTTAATAGTACGGTATTACATAAAAGTCCGTTACATTTCAAATATTCTTCACAATTTTAATCATCCTTTATTAAATTTTCCAAAATAATTATTAAATAAATATTAAAAAAAAAAAAGATCTCAGGTACTAGAAAGTTATCTTAAATATCCAAACACTAAACAAAAACATCGTCAAAATATCTCGTCACCACGATAATTTCACAAAATAATTTAATTCCAGGCGAAGATTCGAACGGATACAAGGGCCGACCATTACCCACGTATAGGCCGTCATCGCAGCTGGTACCGTTGGGCGGAACAGCGCGTCTCTTCTGCGAGGCTTACATCGGTCGAGCTTACGTACCCGATGCCAGGAACTCCGTTACCTGGAGGAAATCCGGCAGCAACGTTACGCTGCCGAATCATGGACGCGTCTCGCAGTATCGAGTTTCCCGGTGAGTTTTATTAGGTTTATCTTTTTTTTTCTTTTATATTTTTATTTATTTATACTATTATAATATTAAACGGTAAATTACTCACATGATTGTGTTTTTATTTATAAATAAAATATTGTAAATTACATCCAGTACATTAATTGATTCCGCATATTCAAAATATTAACATTCTAAATTGTAAAATAATAATACGATTGAAACAAACTATCATTGTTTAAAAAAGAAGAGTATATTTAAATGAAAATGTAATTTAATTTTCGTAAGAAGAAATATATGAACAAAATTCAAGAATGTACAGTAGCTTTAGACTGTAACTCTTTTAAAATTTAAAAATCCAAATAAATATTCAGGAATGCAAATGGAAGTTAATTTAATCCTTTTATATATACTTAAATCGACCGAAAAAAGAAAGATTAAATTTGTCGCTCTTACTCTACATAATCGATTTACCGCGCTTAATTCGCCGATTTAATTTATTAATATTTCGAATAATTGAATGAATGTAAAGACAAATTTTTTGATTCGTCATAATAATAAACATTTTCATGAAATATAATTTAAAAAATAAACTAAGTGTCTTATTAAAATAATACAAAATTCAATTATAAAGATTCTCAATTCTCGTTAGCAATTTACAAATATACGTATTATAAGCAAAAAAAAAAAAAAAAAAAAAAGGAATTTGATATCCAAAGTCATTCGTCATCTACCGATACAATTTAATAAAATAAAGAAATCACTGGATCATTCTTGCATAACGCTGCATGCACCAGCCGATAAAACGCCATCACTTGTTTGAGAGTAAGAGAAAAAAAAGTATTCTCTGATTCATTAGCGAAGCACTCATCTCCGGCGCGGTTAATTATTCCCCGCGTAATTTCCCATAATTGGTAATAAAAGTCGGCTGCTTCGACTTGGCCTGGAGATAAAGGAAACTACTTTGAGTTCTTTTAAGGCGCCTCGGCAAAAACGGCTTATTCAGATGTACTCCTTCCGCTTTTTTTTTCACTTCGTCTTTCTTCGCCTCTGTATCTCTCTCTCTCTCTCTTTCTACTCTCATCCTTTATCTACGGTAATTTGTCCTTTTTTCTCTTCTCGCACGGACATGAATTTGCCATTTTTCGTGCTTCACTTTCCTCTCTCTTTCTCTCTCGTCTTCTCTTTCTTTTTATTTTCTTTTTCGTACTTTGTTTTACCTCTTTTATCGTCCTTTGCGCGTGGCGTTGTCATATGTCTTTCTCTTTTCTTCGTTTTTTTTCCTTTTTTTTCTTTCGACCCTCGTTGAACAAACAGTTCGGCGCTATGTTCGTTTGCCTTTCGTCGTTGACGTCTCCCCCCGTCGTTTACTTTGTCGATTGTTTTTATTATCTCTTTTTCATACTTTTCCTTTGCTCTCTGTAAATGAAGAAGAAAACGAGGTACTAAGTGCAATGAACGAATGAAGTAATCGAGAATCCAGTGTTTCAAATTTCATAATTGCATCAATGATAAAAAGTGAAAAAATAATCAATCTATTTTAAAATAATAAATATTGAATTAAATATATTTTTTTCCTAAAATGAATTTTATTATAATTAAAAAATATTTCTTGACGTTGATAAAATATAATAAAATAATTTGTGTAATAGTATACGAAAAAAAAAATTTCAGAATTTTTTTAAACTTTCGAGAAAAAAGAAGCTCTTGAATCATTAAATTGAAAAAATTGTGTACTCTTGAAGTTCGGAAGAACCAATTTTCGTTTTTTGATTTTCACCCTTCTTTTTCATTCTGCTTTAAATTGCTCAATTCTCTGACAACTAAAAAAGAAAAAAAAAATTTTTAAATTTAAATTTCAAGCTGTCACGTCCGAATACATTCTAGTTAGTTATGTCCGTGAGCGAAAAAATTAAGAAAATGGAGCGATAAGTAAAATTGGAAAATTATCTTTTTTTCTTTTCCGTTATCGGATAAAATTACGCGAGGTACATAAATTTAATGAATAGAAAATAGTGAATAATGAATGTACGTGCATCGATGTATTGAATATTTTTTTACTTTAACGTTTTTCGTAAGTTAATTTAAAATTATTCAGGTTTATCATTTATAAAAATCATATTTTATTACGTTGTGAATCAGATTTAATTTTTATACTAGATTTTTTGTGTAAGTGAGAATAAAGAGTATACTAAAATGTCAAAATTTCTGCAAACTTTGTCATGATAAAAAAAGTTTGGATATTTTCATGAAAGAAATTTTTGTACAAAACATTTTTTTTATTAATTTTTAACAAATAATATATTAAAAAAAAAGTTCAATATTAATATTTCTGAAATCAAAGGAAAAATTTTACGTTATCTCAAAAATATAAATTACAAAATAGCATAAAATATATGTTAAAATTATCTAAAATTATCTTGTTTTAAAATATGTATCAATTTAATTAATCTTGATATTTATAATCCAAATTTTGAAACAATTACATTCCAGAAAATTGTCATTTCTTGATAAATATACAAAAATAAGTCCTTCAAATTTTAGTTTTGCATTATCTAAAACATTTTGTATTTTGGATTTATATAATAAAAAAAAATGAAATCTTTTTGACAGTTACTTCATTATATAAAGTAAGTGATTGTAGAATATTATTTATGATCAAAATTATATTTTCGTAGCAGAGTAAATATTAAAAAGAATATATTGATATTTTGGGTATATTCGTATATTTTTTTATAGATCAAACATTTTTTATACTAAAAATTTTAAATGTCGAAAATTTCGTTAAACAAGTTTGTCGCAGATGTTCATCAATCCTAATTAAGAATCTGCAATCGCAAACGCCCGTCGTGCGAAGCTTTTAATAAAACTCATAAATCTAATTATTTAATTAGAGTTTTATTCTCGTATACAGATACGAGTATATATCGCGGAAACAAATAAATCATTTGACTTTCGCTAAATGAAAGATGTTATTTGATAATTTGTCGTTCTGTCATTCTGTATTTGTTGCCTTTCGTTTTTTTTTTTTTTTTTTTTTTATTTTTCATTTTTTAATCACGTCAATTGTATTTTAATTTATGTTTATCCAATTAATAGTAAAAATGTATCTTTCTATCGATAGAATTAATGATTTTATATTGCATTATCTTTTGAAAAATGAAACATACATTTTCAACGATGTATTAAACTAAAAAACCAATGCATTTTTAATAGGATATTTCTATTCCACTATCGTATGAGATTTATACCAATATTTTATGATCAATTAAACTGTTTTTGAATAATTTTATATTATTACTAATTCTTATAACTATTTTAAATTACATTTTAACACTCAACATTATTCATCGAATACATATTTAAACAAACATTGACAATATGTCGAATAATTTTAATAATTTCAATCGTTAATTTTAGAAACGTAACAAAAAAATGCAGTTTAAGTAATTAACTTCTTTTTTATTAATTTTTCAAAGAAACAATTAAAAAAGTTTATTTATTGTATTAAAATTTAGTATTATTTATAATAGCTTGTATACAATTCTGTAAAATATTCAACAAGTACAACTATAAATATAAATAACGGGAAGAAAAAATTAAGGCAAATGTAGAAAGATGAGTGCATCAATTATTAAAGTATTTTCAAATATAAAACAAATAATAATGATTTAAATTTAATAATATTAATGTCAATAATTCTAAAATGTTAGACATATGTTGTTTGAAAAAAAACTTTTAAAATCGAAAATTAATAATAATTCAATAAAGAAACGAAAAGTATAGAGCAGTTATTGAGATGGATAAAGCAAATTGATTTTTTTAAACCGCAAAATTAAAAATTTTGATTGTATTAAAAAAAAAATCAAGAAGAACAGTAGTTGCGTAATTTAAAAACAAATGTAACAAAAGAAAAACTTGACGAGGTAAGAACAAGGTACGAGAAAAGAAAAAGTAAAATGAAAAAAAAAGCTCTTACATTTTTAAGGAATATGAAATTCTAATTAATTCATAAGGAAGATGAAAGTTTTTCGTAAATTACTTTTAAAAAGGATACTCAAGACAATTCTTTTTTAAGATAAGCAAAACTAACTATAAAGAACAAATTCATCAACTGCAGTACCAGCAAAGTTTTTTTCGACGATAAATAAATGTTAAATGATCGAGTTAGTTGAAAAAAAAAAAAGTTTTAATTATTGAAAATCATATCAATTACATGAAATGAATATGTTAGCGATATATTATTGACATTATTGTATTTTCATTTTTTGACTTTTTAATAACATTTAATGAAATAGCGAGGTGATACACGAAACCACGTGTTTATTTTATAATCGATATTCAAAATATAAGTTCGTCATTATTATTTTTTCTAAATATGTTAAAACCGCTTAACTAGCTTCATTTTATCTTAAACTGTCAGTTAGTTCAATATGTAAATAACAATAAAAAGAAAGAAAACAAAAACTTTGAAAAATTCAAAAACAACTGGATGGCATTTTATTAAAAGAATACGTTGGGCATTGTAAAAACTGTGTACGTAGCCACATTTGTTACAAACTGCAAACTGAAGTATAACGGGGATTTTGCGCTATGTATTACATAGATATTGCACGGTACATTTTTGCTTGGCTCATATTTTTATCTACAATCTCTGTACACGAAGCGTGAAATGTACTGTCATGTTTTGTAAATTTTCTTTTTTTCTTTTTTTTTTTTTTTTTTCTTTTTCTTTTAATGTATATAGGGCTTTGAAGTAAATTGGATTTGAAAAATATTAATATTATATTTTTATAAAAATATATAGCTTAAATTAAAAATCGTTTCATTTTATTTTCGTGATAAGAAAATCACGATAATCCTTGACTTTATTAAAATATTTCACAAGTTGTTATTAATTATAGTTTTCATAATAAATAAAGCATAATATTTGATAAAATTCCTCGGCTGTTATTTAAATCGATGTTCAAAAAAAATACAATAAGAAAGATGTTTGAAATAGTTATGGAATTTCAAATGAAATACCCTTACTGATCCAATTATCTGTCATAAACAAATTTACATTGTGAGGTGTTCCTTAAAATTTTAATGAGAAAATTCTTTTCAATGTAAATTTTCAAATTATAATTAAAATAGTAATTTGTAAAAACTAAGGAAATTATAAAAAAAAAAAAAGGTCATTAAATGAAATAATACTCATAAATAATTGTGCTTTTGTGTATTGATGTTGAGTATAATCTTTATTTAATATCATTTTTTTTTTCCAAAAAAATTTTTATCAATTAACATTAATGCATTAATGATAACAGAATAACATAAGTTTACAGAGAAACAGTAATTTTGACATTGTATTGCATGCAAATATTAATTTGAATCTATATAATAATTTCACAGTCAAATTAGCAAATTTCATGGATATAAATGATCTAAATTATTAAACAGAGTACATTTCAAAAGATTATGTTTAGATACATTATGAGCATTTGATTAAACTAATTTATATAATAATCAAACTTTTCGATGTTAATTCAAAAGCGAAACAAAATTAAAAATATGTGACTGTACTTTGTAGAATAAGAAAAACGGTGAAAATATTTTCTACATTAATTAACTATGTACTGATATAATATTATATGTAATTTTATATGATATAATATTATATGTAATTTTATATGATATAATATTATATGTTACTTCAATTATAATAATAAATTAGAAAGAAAAGTTATTCTCTCACTGCATGTATTTACGTATATATTTATACGTTAAATTTTATAACTTAAAGAAAAAGAATAAAAAAACACCTGTTGGAAGTACAAGTATTACTGAGCGTATAACCAACGTAACATAATAAAAATTTATCGACTTTTTTTTTTAATTTTTTGAAATAAATAATTTTTCTTAAGTATAAACATAAGTATACAATACAACAAACTAATCGTATCTTTGAACAAACGAGCAAAAAAAAAAAAAAAAGAAAAATCATTGACGTTTCGCAAAAGCGTTTTTTCAAAAAAAGTCTGTACCGTATATTACGTTTTTAACGGATAGGCAAAAATTAATTTCGATAACGCGTAAATCGAAAAGAAAAAAAAAAAAAAAAAAAAAAAGAAAGAGAAAAAGAAAAAAAAAGAAAAAATTTTTGAATTACAGCCAACGCAATAATCGATATCCTCCACGGAAACAGCGATGAAGTCGAACTTGCGCGCGGCGGCGCTCTACTTATTAATTTTATGGGTTAGTTTGTTCGCGGTTATTGGGAAATGGAATCATTAGGAAAGATCTACGGAGTTACTGCCACAATTAATATTCATTATGTGACTTCTAATTCACTGCTTAAGCTCAATAGATTTATATATTTTGATGTTACATATATCGAGAACATTTTCTATTATCTTTTACTTTTCATGCGCATCACTTTTTAGTATGGAGCGTACTATCGGTGAACTTTATTTTCTCATCGCTAGATTTTGCAATGACACAGACTAATTTAGCAAGCGAAATATGCGTATACATATTATTTGTTTAAGTTTTCTTTCTCTATTCGATATTTAATTATTGATAAAAATAAATATAATAGAAATACATTATTTTATATGATAAAACATTTAATATTTTTTATAATTGTTTACGATAATGATTGAAAAATCATCAAGTAAAATTAATAAAATAAATTTTGAATGCTCGCAAAAAAAATAATCAACGAAATACGTGTTCATTCATTAAAAATTTAAAGGGGCAAAACGCGAAGACAGATTTATTAGGCGAGAACACGGAAACTTTGTATCGATGCGGAAAGAGGAGGAATGGGAGGGGGGGGGCAAGGTCGCGCGAATTCTTAGAACCGCGGCCGAGAAATATTCCGGAAATCGTTAAATGGTAGATACGCGTCGTAAACTTCGTGAATGAATAAACTTTTTAATGGCGATAGAAAAATTATTAATGAAAGAGAATTATTACAATGGAAATATATTCGTTGAAAAAAATAAATAAAATTGGGTTTCGTGTGAGAATGTAATAAATATTATTATGGCGCCGTGTAAGGGGACATTTTTCATAATATTTATTATAAATTTTTCATAAATTCATATCAATTTTCTCTGCAAAATGTAATTTAATAAACGAGATATATTTAAATGTATTTAAATAGCAAAATAAAAAAAAAAAAATAATTTTCTTGATTCTTTTACCTATAAAGTCATACATAAATACGATAAAATCTTTTGAAGCACGCTTCCAGCATGCACTCGAGAAATAATAGTTTTCTTTTTTAATGCAACTTTAAGCGTTATTTTCTTCGCGACGCGTAATTTCGTCATAAATCAAAAACTGTCCCTGCAAAAAACATGTACTCCGACAACGTAAAAAAAGAAAGAAAGAAAGAAAGAAAAAGAAAAAAAAAAAATGCTCCGACTCCGGCTTGAAATTTTTCTTCGCCGGGTTTTCTTATAATGTTTCTCGTTCGTTTTCTCGTACAGCTGCATCTTCGATTGCATCTTTTTCTCCATCGGCTCTTTTTCAGACCTTCATTCTTTATTTTTCTTCTCGCGCTCGCGATGCTGTGGGAGGAGAACGGAAGCATTTCTCTTTGTCGCGCGGGCGGACGTGAGCACGTGATTCGCCGATATAGGAAAAGACGTTTAAAAAATTCAAGACTATGTATACTTCGATCATTTTAAATATTTATCGCTCGGCCGATGTTGCGTAACGAGATCATTTTTTCACGTAGCGGCTGCCGCTGCATAGGGAAATACTACGATGGGTAAAACTTGAAATGCGACAACAGCGATAATTAAATTTTTTATGAATTAAACTGGATGCGCGTTATTTAATTTTTTTTTTTTTTTTTTTTTTTTTGTTATATACAATGATTAATCATTATTTAACATTCGTTTGCGTTGATTCGTTATTATCGCGTACGTTGAAAAAAATTAATTCAGTATGAAATATTAATTCATTAAAAAAATCTAACGTTTGAATATTATATAAGTAAAGAAAGTATTTCACCAAATATGCGCATCGCGAATGCAAAAATATATCGCATTCCTCAACGTTGCCATTATTTTTTAATAAAGTGCGAGGAATTTTCTTTTGCACGCGATTTTTCTAAAGGCTTTTATTTTTAGGATACATAACATATTTTACTCTCTCTCTTTCTCTCTCTCTCTCTGGGTCTCTTTGACTTTATTTTTAATATGAGTTATATTTTTTCTCCTGATATCGATGTAATGGTCGCCTTTTTACCTTTCACGTTCGTGCATTCTTTTTTTTTTTTTTTTTTTTTTTTTTTTTAATTTTTTTCCTTATTTATATCATGAGAGAAAATACTTAGGTTGCATTAGAAATTATAATAATTTTAAGTGGTACTTGATAAATTATACGGTTTTTAATAATTTTACATAATTTGTTTGTCAAAAATAACTTTAAACCAATATGTATAAATAATGTATATTTAATGTAAATAAACATCTTTAATTTAGTTATCTTTTACAAAGTTTAAAAATTATATTTTATAGATTATTCTGTTTCATATAATGCTAAATTATATAAAAAGTGCGCTAATTTGTAATTAGATAGAAAGGAAACGTTGACACATGTATCACAACAATCTTGTTTAACGTCCTTTGACTTTTCAAAGAAAAACGATGTTTCGATCACTAACACATCTTTCAATCTCTCACTATCATTTTGTAACTTCAGTGATTTTTTTTTTTTTTTTTATAAAACAGGGAACGATAAGCAAGCCACTGTACCAAGATTATCGATAGCTTTTGAGCTCTTCGACATTTTGTTCGGAGTAAGCTTTTTCCTTTTTTTTTCTTTTTCTTTTTTTTTTTTTTTTTTCAAGCAACGCCAATCTTCTTCGACTTCGCGAACACGACTTTCACGTCTCGTTACTGGCGACTTCTTTTATTCGCTCAAGCGTCACATGTTTTTCTACTTATAAAAAACGACACGGAGCTATTTTTACGATCGAATTTTCTGACGTGCAAGAAATAATTGATTGTTTGGAGACGATATTTTAAAAAAAAGTCAATCAATTGTCGAAGTTTAATTTTATATTTCATGATACTGGTGGATTTGCAAACATTTTTATTTATTTATTTATTTTTTTTTTTTTTTTGAAAATGTAAACTTTGATATTTTTCAGACTCAGTAGAATTTTGATTGAAAACGATTCCTCTTTTGTTTTTCACTGCTCGTTTTTTGTAATTAAAAAAAATTCAAAAAATTGTCTGGGACAGTATAAAATAAAAATATTCCGAAAAACATCTGAAAAAGAAAATTTGAAGATAAAATACGAATAATAGCGGCTTATTTTGATATACAGTTGAAAGTAATATTGTGCTGAATTTTAATTTTTCATGGATTATTTTTCAATCCCTACATTCACATTCGATTTTGATAAAAGAAAAATTTTTTAATAACATTTGAATAAAGAATGTACGCAAAACTTTAAAATGTATAAATAATTAATATGGCTAGTGAAAATTTATAATGATAATAAAAATAATCATTAAATATTGATGTATGATGTGTAAGTAAAATTTTAAACTTATAAAATCACACAAAAAAAAAATGTTACAATATTTGTAATCTATTCTCAGCCGAATGTACAAAAATAAATTTTTTACATTAATTTGCAATAATTTGAAAATGTACGTTCCTATTTAAACATCCAAATTTAAAAATATTACAGAATACATTCGAAAAGCATTGCAATTTTTTTAAAATATCAATTTCAAAATTTAATATAACAATGATTTAATCTCAAAGAATTCAATTGCGATTAGTAAAGTTAAAAAACCGAAAAACGTTATCAAATTTCACGATGGTAATCTTTTTAAAAGAACTAACTAACTAACAAACGAACGAAATCAATTAAATAAAAAGTATTTTAACCAAAAAAAAAAAAAAATTCAATGAAGAAATAAACCTATTATCGATTCTTAAGAATCCTATCCACGTTGATTTTATTTAATCGACTCTCGCAGTCAGTTATATATCCAATTAGCTCTATTAGCGGCGTTGCATCGCACACGAGCGAGAAAAACAACAACAAAAAAAAAAAAAAAAAAATGCCAAGACAAAGGTAAGATAAAAGAGTACAGATATATATATATATATACACACTTATCGGGTTAAGGTCTTGACTTGAACTGGACGTGAAACGAGTCGAGAAATGGACGACTTTGCGCTTGCGATATGAATATCCGATTTCGCAAAAGAAAAGCTTTTCGTTGTTCTCTTTTCGAAGACTTATCGCGATCCCTCGCTCTCTTTAATCTCGTCTTTTATTCAACTGAAATAGATTTTTCTGTTTTTTATTAAAAAATAATACCGACCTTATAAATTACATTCCTACGACGTATATGTATTGGTTATAATTTTTTCTTTTTTAAAAAAGTACTTTTTCATAACCAAAGCAGAGAGGAAAAAAGAACATTTATATAAAGAGCTATACAACATAGACAGTAACGCTGTCAGCGACTTTAAAAGAAACTACTCAGTTCGTTCAAAGAGACCGGAGTTGATTTGATTTTGAGAAGCTTGCAGTTGCTCCAACCGAGAACTTAAAAAGCTAAAACGCGCGTTTTCCAAGAAAAACTAATAAAGGCGGAGAGTGCGGAACGAATGTTGGAAGAAAAAAGAGATAGGATAACGCTGAATTGGATTTGACTCGTTCGCTATGAAACTTGAATTTTTAATGAGCACGTCGCTTTAAAATAACATCAATTATTTGGTAGCTTTAGATCGAAAATTCAATTTTTAATAATCGAAGTTTATTCTTTTTCAATATTTAATCAAATAGTTAAACATAAATAATTTTTTATTTTTTATTTTTTATTTAAAAAAGTTTTAAATTTTATTTCAACGCGTGGTGAAATATACACTGATATACTAGTAAATAGTAAATACTAGTAAAATAGTAAATGCACGTAAAATAAGTTGAACTTCACGAATGTTTTGTAAATTTTTTTCGTCCCCCGTTTTTATTTTTCCGTAGTAAAAATAATACTTTTGTTTTTAAAATATATTTTTATCAAACTTACAGACTAAGTGATATTTTTTCTATTTAAAAATTAATTAGTTATTTTAAAAAATGAATTTACTTGAAAATATTCAAACAATTAATTTGTTGATACTTTAATGATTAAAAGAGTATTTCATTATGCTCCAGATTTCATTTTTAAAAATATAATGCAAAATATCACACGTAAAAATATTTATATATGATAAATTTTAATTAAAATCATTTACATTATTATAAATGTGAACGATTACATCGGATCGCACTTAATTCGCTTAAACAAAGCGCACATTTTTTTTTACATCAATAAAATGCTTTGAAAATGACAAAAAGCGACTAAAGACAAAAGCGGAAAAATAAAAAAATAACAATAAGCCTACAGTATGTAAGATACGTCTAAGAGTACGAAAGAGAAGAGAAGAGCCATAAAGTCGGCTCAGTTTCAGCAACTTCTACCTACCTTTTGTTTTATTTATTTTTTTCATTTAATTTTTTTTTTTTTTACGCGCACATTACCCGAGTATCTGATTCTAAAATCGCGATAACCTGGTAAAGGGGAGATCGAGGAAAAGAAGAACGGTAGTATAAAGAAACAAAGGCGAATGCGCGGGACGTCTGTCCTGATTTGGTCCGTATAAACGAATTCTGATGCCTTTATTAAGCTATAATATTTAAATTACATTTTTGTTCCGTTGCAAAGAAAAATAAAACGTGAAAAGAAAATTATTAATTTTACTACAGATTATTATTCATGCTAAATTAATGTGAAGTAAAAGTTACGATATAACGATCGAATAAATTTACTTAAGAGGTCTTTTAGGTTACAATTTTCACAAAAAAAATTTTTTTAAGCATTTATTTTTATAGAACCTCTCCATTGAATCGTATTTTTAATGATATTTATTAATAAAATCAGTCAAAAAAAATTTTTTGATTTTTTGAAAAATTATAACCTAAAAGACCCCTTAATATTTTAATTAACAATTTCAGGATTAAAATAATACGACATTAAAAATACGGAACGATCGTATTAATATACTAAATGCTAATGGCACAATATATTCAATTTAAATTTATAATTTAAGTCAACTTGTAAATTCATATAATACAGTTATATTTTATGCAAAAAAATATGGATTTAAAATTATATTTTTCAAATTAATTTCCTCGCGGCATCGAGTCATCAATTTTTTAGTTTTTTCAATCGTAAAAATGAAGTAAATGCAACTTAATGCAACTGATTATTCATTTTGCATTGTTGAAATTCAGATAGTTTGAAAATGATATGCGCACAATGAATAATAAATTTTAAAATAAACATTTCATAAATTGCATATCATTAAATCTAATCAAATTTACAATCTTATATGATATATATATATATATATAATGCAAAACCACAAAATAACGATATTTATTTTGATGCAATGTCATATTTAATTAAAATAATAATAATAATAATAATAATAATAAGACGCTCCATTACGTCAACGTAATCAACCATCATCTTAAAACAACATTTTCATACTCGTTCGCTTAAAATTAAATCCAAAACCTCGAAGTGAAGTCTCGCGGCAAACCGCGAAAGAAAAGGTGAGCTCCACCGCGAGAACAAAAGGTGAGAAAGGGAGAACGGGGCGGAACTTACAATATAAGTGGGTGGTCTCACACTGACGACGGTTAGTCCTTTCACATTGTCAAGCGCGCGCGTGCAATGAACTGTGTGTACTGTACAATGCGTTTGGGCGTGCGATGACTGTGTATACGCGATCGGAAAGATGGAACGTGAAATGATGGTTCAAGGGATGATTGGTTTTCAGGTCAAATTTGAAATTGCACCTATGAAATACGGCTAATTGCGTGTTTGTTTCACGAAACGATGGATGTGAAAAAGCGATAGTTTTTTTTTTTTTTTTTTTGAATACAGGTGTGAAATTTTTTGCATTTTAAATGATATTGCGCGACACATGGTATTGCAATATTCAAAAGAGTTAATGCTACGTATATTAGAAGCCATAATATAAAAGTGCAAGAGCTAATGTTGCAGACATTATTAAATTATACCAACAAAAGTATTTGTGTTGAAGGATTTAATAAATATATAAAAGAAAAAAAAAAGAATGATGAAAACTGTTAAAATTTTTGTCCAAATTTAATTACTAATAACGTACGTACAGAAGTTATTAAATACAACGATTTATTGATTAGCTAAAATAATAAAACAGATTTATCGCATTAGAATCCTCGAATATCTTGATATAAAATAATTACGACAGAGACTGTGTTCGGTTATAATTATTCAAAACTTATTTAAACTTGTAACATGTTACAATCAAATTTTTTAGTAATTTAAATTCAATGCAATGACTTTTCTTTCAGGTAAATATTTTATTGTTACAATTAGTTTGTTCCTGGTAAAATTGAATTATATATATATATATCTATTTTAGTAAGCGATTCTGATAAAAAATTAATGTAACCTAAAAATAATTATAACGAATCAATTCTGATATCATCGATGTTTAATTTAAAACTCATTTATAATATTTATTAGTCAGCTTCAATTTTGGACTTTTCGCTTGATCGATTATTTTGGTACATAAGCTAATATGACTGCACTGCGTTTATTATATTGCAAAATTGATCTAAGTATTTAAAATTTAATTACTAAAATAACAATCTAATTTTACACGTTTTTTTACATTAAAAAAAAAAAAAAAAAAAAAAAATCGAAAACGTACTTTATTTTAAAATATTTAAGTTCAAACTTAAAAATTTCTTTTTATGAATGTTGAAACCATTCTGTATTAAAGTAAAGAAAAGATTGCGTTTGATTTAATATTTCAAAAACATATTTTCAATTTAATGGATACTATCTTTTCGAAATTGCAATTTCCTTTATTAAATTCCTTCCGTTTCTTCAAGTCTAATATAAACTTTAATACCACTAAAAATTTTTGTCATTTTTATCTAAAATTGAATTATTTGATTTATAATTTGATAACGTGTACTACGCAATTGTAAAAATGAATAACAATTTACCCACAACTAATCTCATTTATCCAAGTAAATAATTTAAAAATAAAGTAAATCATTATTTAAATCATAATTTAATGATTTAATTGTTGAAATAAAAACCTTAAAATATTTTTAAACGTATAAAATTGTAAAACAAGTCACGTTCGTTCTGAAATACGGTTAAAAATTAAAAATTTCTAAAATTATATTTGAATAGTGTTAGCTGATTAAAACTCCAAAGAAATTTAATTTGCATTTAAATTAGTCTTATAATGGTAATTTTTTTTAATAACGTGAGAGAAAACGCGATTATGAAGTAAGTTTTATTATACACTCTGCGTAAGTTCATTAAATTATTATAAACTTTAAAAAATTTCAATTTTAATTGTTTGTTTGAAAAAAAAAAAAAATTGCTTAAAAAAATATAATTAAAAAAATGTTGTTTTCGCAGATTGTGCAAACTTTTTTATATAGCACCTACAAACAATTAGCACTATTTTCCATCTAGTAAGCAAATATATACAAAAAGATTAAAGTCGTGACCTTAAACTTTTAACCAAATTAAATAACCATAAAAATCCAAAAACGCTGCATTTAAATATCATCCATTTTTTAAACGCAATTCACACGCATTCGTAAAAAAAATTTACCCCAAGCAATATCATTAACAGCAGCGCCAGTGTTTAACCTGCAACTTGTGTAATTGCGTACCATCTGTAAATCCACGCGCGTGTTTTTCATCCTACCATTTCGACCCCTTTTAACTCGACGTATACGTGCGTAGAAGAGAGAGAGAGAGAGAGAGAGAGAGAGAGAGAGAGAGAGAGAGAGAGAGAGAGAGAGAGAGAGAGAGAGAGAGAGAGAGAGAGAGAGGGAGGGAGAAAGGTATTAGTCCTGCGTAGTTACACGCGCCCGTCAAAAGAGCAAACGAGAAATGGTCGCGTGCAACGGTAATTTACTTTTACGGAACGAATTCCCAGCGAAAAAGTTGAGATACGTTTCTCTTTCCTTTGCCTCACTCCTCATTTCTCGTATATACACACGTGTGGCATTTGAAAAAGATGGCTAGACTGAGCAGATGAAAGATAGCAGAGAGAAGGAGTAGGGGAGGGGAAGGAATTTTCTTTTCTTTTTCGTTCATTTTTATTTTTTTCTTTAGTTCGCGACGAGTAACTTCAACCAGCCGTTAAATCGCATTCCTGTCGCTCCAACAAATCCTTTCTATCCCCGAGATCGACGTGTTCCTTCATTTTCTTCCTCTTCGTATTCTTTTTCCATCGCATACACATCAGAGATATACATACATATCTACACACTTACACATGCATTTTTCTCGCATGCGCTTAGAGGTATAACGTACACAGGACGCTTTACTTTTTTCCATGTCCATCAGAGGATGAAAGAGGAACGACGAGGAGAAGCGTTGCAGTATGTCGGCTTGCGATAGCGCATATTAAACTCGAGAACTTGCTTTTGACCGGCGAAAGCTGCCCGTATATATGTGGCTTCAAAAGTTTCCACCGAAAGATTCTTCCTTTTACGTACTTTGACGTTATATCTACTACGCAGAATTCTCTTTTAAGGGTTGAGTAAACGGGTTCCCGACGATAGCAGTACTTTTATATGACGTTCGTTTATTTTTTTTTAATTAAGATTCAAAGGATTATCTTTCACGAAGGATATATATATCAGGTTATTTAAATGCTGACAATAGTTATATTTAAACGATATTCGTGTACATAATTCATACGTTTAAATAATTTGAAATAAAATTTTAATTTCTATCAGATTAACAATGGATTACTGGACAAAATATTTTAAATTGTCAATATGACTTATAAGATATCAATATCAAACAAATATAATTATATTATATTCAAAATTAATAATTTTGAAAATGCTCATTTTGACAAAATAAACAAACGAAATTCTAAAGAAAATTCGACTACGATGAATATTCCAGTATTGCAAAATTACAATAAAAATTATCGAAATTTTTTTAAATTAATAACTTGCAAAACTTAATTTTTACATTTCTACATTAATTTTAAAATGAAAAATGAATTTTATCGACGTTAATATAATAGATATATATTGAATTTATTTTTAATGTAAAATTTTTATAATTTAAAATTTTCCAGATGTGATAATATCCAAAAGTAATTGACTCGTAAAATTCTTTTAAGTAATACTATATTAATCTTACTTCAAAAATTCATGCACACTTTCGCACTCGTCTTTCTCATGATATATAATTGCAATTAAACGTTAACAACGACATCAAAATTTACGTTTACGGTTGAGAGAACTTCATTTGTTGGATTGGCAATATGTTACATTTACAGCATATGTATATATGTATATACTATTAAATTTATCCTTTGTCTGCGCCATTTTCTATGATAACAGCTCTGGCCCGACGTTATATTGTTCGTCCCATAAACTAACAACTAAACCCTCTCCTCTACATAATAGTTCATATTGATCTTTTGAATCCAACTGGAGTATTTCACAAAACAATGATATTCTAGCTATTTCCTAGTATATTTGTATTTTATTTTTTATTTATTTCGATCGATTTATTTTTAAATACATTATGTCTATTTCAATATTGATAAACAAATACGAGTTGTAAAGCAATATTTTAACACGAGTAACTAAATAACCGAGTTTAAAAAATGTAGTTTAGCTCTTAAAATTAAAATTAATAGCTTTACAATGACTGTTAATTATATAATTTTACACGACAAAGTAATTTAAATCGCTAAATTCTGAGTGAACGCACTCATAAACAACCGATGAAATTCAGTTAAAATCAAACCATAAATAAAAAAAAAAAAAAAAAAAAAAAAAAAAAAAAAAAAAATTTGGCTAGAAAAAATAGAAGCCAGGAAGAGTCGCGTTATCGTTTCCGTATAATGTTATATCTTCTGTAGTCAATATAAGTCATAATTTTAAGATTTGATAATTGCGGAAAACATTTGAGTTTTATTTTTTTTTTTTTTTTTTTGCAACGTGATTTTAACATTATTTTAATACTGATTGCGAGCGCATTGCATTTTATTTACGATTAATAAACTGAACTGTTGTTATATTTATACCTTTGCAATTAAACTGGTTAAAGATTTTAATGAAAAAAAATTTACGTCGTTGTTCAAAACTTAATTGCTTTTTAAATTGCTTTGAAAATGAATAAATATTGATTTTATAATAATTAGTTCAGTTATACAAATTTTTAAAGATAGATTTATTTACTTTCTTCACATCTTTAATATTGTGTAATAAATTGAATGCGTACATAATAATGCAGACGCATAAATTTTATTTTAATTAAATATCACCGATATACAAAGTATTATAAATAAAAATGCAATATATTTTTAACGTTGATAAGAAATATGTAATCGATAAAATAAAATTTCAACACAATTTTAACAATTAATCGATTCGTTTATAGAATGTATTATAATCATATAATCAAAATTCATTTTTTTTTATTTTTAATTATCATTAATTTAAAAACTAAAAGAACAAACATCCAATTCTCAAATTTAACACGTTTGTTTTTACTTTTCATTTGCGCATTAAAGGAATCGTCGACGTTTTATACGGCGCTATATTATCCTAATTAATCTTATTCCAACAAGGTTCAATAACCTTTTCATAGCCTTCCACAACATAGACAACAAACTTTAAAAAAAAAAAAATATCTATTTCCACAATCTCCTATCGACCTCACCAAAAGCCGTCGTTTTAGCTTCTTCGTTTAAAATAAAAAACAAAAACAAAAAAAAAAAAAAAAAAAGAAAGAAAAAAAGCGGTCCACCTGCGTTACTTTTTACAGACGCAACCGCAAAGCAGACCACCGCGCGCAGACTGATTAAAGCGAAGAGAGTCGAATGGGTCACTCGGTCGTAGCGAAAAAGCCCCGGCGGGCATTGTTCCTTTCTTTTTATATCCCCTTTATCTCTTTTTCTTGATTTGTTTTCTCCTTACTTCTTCTCTCTCCTTTTCCGCGAGAGAGAGAGAGAGAGAGAGAGAGAGAGAGATCTTTTAAGCCGAGCACTCGAATTCTTAAACGCGGCCCTGGTCCGAGGTTTGATTGCATCTCCGGGTGCTTTTCATTTGCCTGAGAGACAGCAAGTAATACTTGGAATTAATTTCTTACGCTTTTGTGAAGTCCTATGGGTGGTCGACTCTGCTCCTCTATTTTCTTCGACTTCTACTTTTTCTCATCCCTTTTTTCTCGCTCTCTCTCTCTCCCTCTCTTTTGTCTCTGTACAATTATAGAATCTTCTTTAAATTCGCTCTCTTTTTTCTCGCTTCTCGACGTGATGAGGCTAAGGATAAGGCATTGAATCAAAAGGACCATCTTTGATCGACTCTTCCAATTAATCTCATTTTCATATACTTTCGTGATAAATTTTTGAATTTTGTATTTTTTAGATTTTATTTCATAAATAATTTAATTAATTTTAATTAATGCTTCATACTTTATAATTTTTATTAATTAAAAGTGCTTTTTAATAAGGCGTATAAAAATAATTTAAATAATTTTTTAATCAATTAATCAATTTAATAATAAGAATAATTAATTTTTTTTATTTGCCAAAATCATTTTTAATACAAAAATTTCATATAAAATAGGTATAATTTAAAAAAAAAAAATTGTTTGATTTTTCAACAATTACTGCGTAAAATTTCAATTGTTTAAAATATTTTATTAACATAAAAATCCAAGTAAACAAATTTATATCATAAAGTATTTTTGTAGCCGTCTTTATCAAGCAATTTATTTCAAGCTTAACATTTCATTTCTCCACATATTTCTTACCTCTCAATTTTCTTGCTCTTGAGATATCGAGACCGGCAAGAAATATGTTCTAAAATAAAATCGTTGATTCGAAGTAATTGTCGATAAAGTCGACTGCTATAAAGATTTTGATGGTACAAATTTTCACTGATACTAGTAATGGAGAACGAAAATGTCCGAAATAGATGATGGTATTGTCGATAAAGCAACGAAGAAATTCGCTAAAATTTTTCATTTATTTTTACATTGTTGTAAAACAAAAGATTAATTTTACGTTATATAAACGAAATAAGCAAGAAGCATCGGATGCCATTAAGTAAGCGCGTTTCGTTGACGAAAAATTTACCGTCGATGTGTATCGACGAAATTTTTCTATCTTGTAAGAGCTTAACAATCCGCGTAACTTTGAAACAACGAATAATTCTTGCTCATTTCGCGCGCTTCTCAACTGATTTAACTTCATGACTTGACGGAGTGCGGTATGTGTGTGTGTGTGTGTCTTTATACGTCGCGCTTTACGTGCGACAATGCGCCGCGTATAATTATTTCCCGGGCTGTACGAGTCTTGAAACTCACTTTACCCGCTATGGAAAGGGTAAACGTGAACGTATATACATATATCTGTGTGTGTGTGTGTGTGTGTGTGTGTGTGTGTGTGTGTGTGTGTGTGTGTGTGTGTGTGTGTGTGTGTGTGTGTGTGTGTGTGTGTGTGGGAAATGAGTACGTCGTCGCGTCGTCGCGTGCGCCTTGATTTTCACACATAACACGAGAGTATCGCGCGCTATTACGATTCGTATGGTTTTGTCAAGCTGAAATAACTAATTGCACTACATTCGTCATGATTTAGGAAAGGTTGCAGAAATTCTAATTGAATATTGTAATGTGCGGCGAATAGTTTTCCGTGTGATTTGAATTTTCCACGATGTTATGTGCCGTATCTGTTACTATTATATTGTTAGAAAGTCGAAGTTTACCTTGGAAATTCATTTATTTCGGGAGCGTTCGGTAAATAAATCAGATTCGTAGTTGAACATTAAACAAATGATTTCGATCGAATCAAATTCTGATTCTGATTATATTAGATAAAAAATTATTATATATAAATATTAGGTACAAATTTATTTATTTTATGCAATTTTAAAGTTGAACTTTACAATAATTTCGTTGTTTCTTATAACATCTTAATTTTCTTTCGCTCCTATTTCTTGCTCTGAATTTTTCATCGTCGGCATTTTTTGCCATAAGTATGTTTGCGACATATTGTGAATCTAACATTATAAATTTACATTATTATTTAAACAAATTATGCAAATTTAATAATGTCGCGTAAAACGTGGATGTAAGAAAGATTTTCCATAAAAAGAATACTCTACATTATCCATATACATTAGTCAGAAACAAGCGTACAAACACATTGTTTTGAAGACCCTAAGATCCAGGGAGGGAATCAAAAGTGACCTAAGTTTCTCTCTGAGCTTTGCCTCAGAGGCGAATACCTGCCTTGGAACTTCCTTTGGACTTTAACATCAAAGCCCCAGCGGGTTTTTATATAAACAACAGAATGCACCGAGGCGCGCGCAAATTAACGCAACTGTGGTTTAGTTATGCGAAAATAGCAATTACCGTTAAACTCGAACGTTTTATTCGCATGGAAAATATTTTAAGCGGGTATTAATAAAAGTAATTAAATTTTTTTTTTTTTTTTTTTTTGCGAAGAAAATATCGCGATAAGTAAAAGCAATACAAATGTAATTTCAAAACTTTCGAATGGCAGCTCAAGAGAAAAGTCTAAATTTCACAAATTTCACAAATGCTGAACGTCTGTCATAACGTTTTATCGTTAGTTTCACATTCAACGTTTCCACTTTCGTTCGTATCGTAAAGCACAGTTTTCAAAATGGTTCATGAAATATACGTCGGTGAAATCTCATTAGGCAATTATATTTCCACGGAGTACTGTTAACCCAAGAGGCGAGTGACTTTGATTTCTCGCAGTAGCGAGACAATTACACGCGTAATTAGTTTTGAAGTCTTATACTAATACACCAAGCATTTAAATCTTGGTCTTCTTCATAAATACATTTCTGGTTATAGCTTGCGGTGAAGATTGTTTCTAGTTCTTCTTGTTTATTACTTAATATTATATATATATATATTTTATTTGCATTGTAATAAATAATTATTTTTTTCAAATATATAATTTTTTTTTAAATTTAATAAATTGTTCGGATGCGTTTATTCTTTATTTTATTTGTAATTCTTCTTACGGGTTAAGCGTTAATGTATAAGTATAACTAAATTATTAGAAATAAATTATTATGCTTCGATTAATTTACCGGTGATTAAACTTGGAGAAATCTTCATAGAGGATTTGCATAGAAGATTATGATTAGGTGTTTATAGCTTCAAAACTTTCCTAATAAACAAGAAACCCTATGCCTTATCGAAACAATAGAAGAAAGTTTTGAAAACTTTTGGATAAGCTTCAGTTAAATTCCAATATCTGAATAATCACCAATTTCGAAAATGATGAGAATATTGTAAAGTTTAAATAAAAAATCATTTCATCAAATTAATAAATATGAAAAAAAAAAAATGGATTTTACTATTAATTTTATATGACAAAAGCTTTTGTGGAGTAGCTTATTAAAATTTTAATGCATAGTACGGCGAAAAATCTCCTTTTATCGTTTATTTATACATAAAAGTATAATTAAACACAAAAAAAAAAAAACAAATAAAATTAATAAAATATTATATCAATATAATATGCAAATGTGAAAACTTATGAATAGTAAAAATTTGAAAATCCATCATCTCCATTCGCTAAAAACGAATTCACCCTTTCCGCGAAGTCATCGAGGCACACGCGCAAATAAATGAATAAACGCGAGACTCTCGCGCATGCATAATACATCGGCACGTCGTGCATCCGTTAGTTTTCTCTATCGTAAAAATTCTCTCGAAAAAGAGAAGACGTAAAAAATAAAAAAAAGGGAGGGCGGTGAAAAACATAAGAGAGCCTCTCCCGAAGGTAAGTAACCGTAAAAGCGCGTGGGCTAAGAGGAATCGTAAACGCATAGATATACAGCGACCCGTGTGCATCTCAAAAAGAAGAAAAAAAGAGAGAGTGAGAGAGAGAGAGAGAAATCCTTTTGCTAGCACTTGGTGGCACTCGCGCGATATACATTTTGCTCGGCTAATTTAATTACGAGCCCGAGAAGCAAAAGGCATCACGGTCGAAACGCATTATGTACATATACATGTATGTACAAGAAGCACTCGCAATTAATTCCGAGCGCGTAATTTCATTTCTTCCTCGATGTCTACCGCTATTAACACGACGACGAAAAATTACGGCGCCATATCGTGTTACCGGCGTGTTACGGGGGATTCCCCGAGTTTTCGGTACTTTTCTTCTCCTCCTCTTCCCCCCCCCCGTCTCTCTCTCTCTCTCTCTCTCTCTCTCTCTCTCTCTCTCTCTCTCTCTCTCTCTCTTTCTCTTTCTCTGTTTATCAAATTCGTATATACACATTACACATGGGCGACGAAAGTAGAGAAATACATTAGCTTGAAGGTTTTGAATAATTTTTGCGGAGAAAGGAAGACCGCGAATTTTAAAATTTATTTTTTCTCGTTTCCCCTCTCTTGACTCTCGTTCGCTCGCTTGCTCTCGGCTTTGAATATGCATCGTGGGTTTTATGAAATTTTCGTATTCGGCGCACAAAGTTAAACGTGTGTGAGTTCTCTCTCTCTCTCTCTCTCTCTCTCTTTCGGATTTTTTTCGCGTCTCTTCTTTTAAATTAATCCCTTTCTTCGAAGTAATAGTAAGATGTATGTTTACGTTTTTTAGTAATGACTTGTCGAAGAAGATGAATATTTTTTATGAAAAATCGTGTTTTCTTTCACGACGTTTTGTCGAGTATATGAGGTAAAACTAAAAAAAATTCCTTTTACGATATCAATTTTCTTGCATCGTGCAGTGAATGAAACTTTTAGCTTGAAATTACTGACCGAGTATTTTTTAATACAAATTAATAAATAATTCAACAATAATGATGTTGTTATAATTATGATAAATATGATGTAAGTTTTTAAAATATTTAAATTCTTCTTGTAAATTTTTTTTTTTACGAGAATAGTATATATTTTGCAGAAAATTAAGTCTCCTACTATTTAGAATGAAATGGTTTATACTCACGATAAGAATAACCTAAAATAATAAAATACTTAAAACCTCACCTTTTAACTAAAATTACCTGTCTGGAGCAAGAACTCTGTAATCTTAAAAAATTAATTGCTCAAATTTGAATAATTCTTATTCTTAAATTTTTAAAATTTCGTAGATTCCTCAAAATGTTTCGTAAAAAATTAAGAGAATAAAGACGAAACTATTTTTTTTTTCTTTCATACATAAAGTAAATTACAACAAGCTCTAAACAATCCCGTAATCAAGTCCGATAATTCTTAGCTTTGAATATAATAAGCACTGACATAAAATTTATTCTGAAAACTTGTTTAATTTTTTTTTTAACGAAATTCTTCGACGTGAAATTTGAACTAGTATTAGACTTAAAAACTTTAATTTTTGCATTCGTGTTTAAAATTAATATAAAATAGATTTTTTACTTATTACGATAAATCGCGTTAATAAAATAATTTTACATTTACGTAAAATATTTATCATTTTACTTATTTTAAATAAAAAGTTAAAAGAATTTACTTCGCAAATGTTAGTTTGTTGTGCATTTTTAAATTAAACATTTTTACAATTAAATAAAAATACATAGTGTGACTAAACTCAAATTAAAAAAAAAAAAAATACTCCAAAATTAATTAAACAAACAAAATTTAAAATTTAAAAATTTCTACATTTCTAAAAATAATTCAATGCCTTGCATCGAACGCTAACCCATTATTGTTTCATTAAAATTCAAGTATATTTTTACTTCCAACGCGCCGTTGTAAATTCAAAACAGAACCAACACTCGATACTTCAAATATATCACGCGTTATCGATATCGGCACGACGAACTCTCGCGAGCTTTCCGAAAGAAAAAGAAACGAAAGCTCAAGTGGAGTGTCTTACGCGCGCGTATTAATAGAATTTAAAACGTTATTAAAAGCCTCGAGCAATTGCTTGATGCGTCAGTGGCGATTAATAAGAAAAGTGTTTGTTCCTTAAAAAAGGAACGAGACGAAAAGATTCGTTAATATTTTATCGTCTCATCCAACTTTAAATGATTAGAATTCGTTGGAGTATTGTTGCTTTAAAGCTTTGAATGTTTAGACTCGTTAATCGATTGCCTTCAATAATAATAAATTATATCTGTTATAAATATATATTTCAGTTTTAAAAATCAATATTTAAAATGAGACAAATTTTTAGGCAAATTTAAATAGAGGAAATTCTACTAAGTACACACAAAGGAAATTGAAAACTGAGGCTATCGTTGAGACTCGTTGACTTTGTAGAAAGGAAACTACAATTATCGAAATATACTCCCCAATATACAGCCCCGAGGACAGGCACTTAGAGAGAAAGTCAACTTGTAACTGGTACATCTAATCACTTTTAGCAGCCGAACTAGACACTCAATCGTTAATATTACTTCTCTGATAACAATTCCCTTTGCCTTACCTAGTGAATTATCGATCTATCGGTATAACTCGGTCTGTTATCACTTTCAACAATTTTGGATTAAATACTCGATTTTTAATTGAGTTGATTCATTTAAATTGAAAAAATTTCAGTTAATTATTAAATTTAATTATAAAATAGCCATGCATTCTGATCCGATAGTAACCAGAATAGATTAAAACGAAGTTTAAACAAATTTTTTAATATCTTTATTATTAATCAAGTAATATAGATCGATCCCAACATCCGGAGCAGTCTTAATGTCTAAACTGACACTCAATTATTAATAATATTTTTCTTTTTTTTTTTTGTCATCGATAAGTCTTTCTTTTTATAACTACAATCCTTTATCGGTACAAATCGATCCGATCGTTCGTAGCAACTGAAATGATATTTTATAAGCAGCATTTTCGTAAATTGTGTAATTTTGTTCATTTTTACATTTCGCGTTAATTTAAATAAAACTTTAAATACATCCTAAGAAAATGAATTATAATGTTTGCGAAATAAATAAATCAATAACGTAGAAAAAAAAAAAAGAAAGAAAGAAAGTACCATTATCAAACACAATCATTGCGAAATCTAAACAATTTCATTTCCATTATCTTATCTTATTTCATTTCAACACGAACTAAACATTCAATTATCCTTTATTTTTGGCTAGTCCTCAATTAGTTCAGTCAAAGAAGCAACTGATTAATTCAATTAAACACGAGCAAGGATTCTCTTCAACTTTGTGATTGCAAACACAATGTATATACGTATACCTCTAAGTTTACCCCAAGTGTCGTTTATTTAAATTTTCCTAAGATAAATTGTTTGTTTATAATTACAAGTCGCCGATGCTGTATGTCTTGGGCGTTAGTTTTTTTTATCGAAGTCAACCTAACTCTATGACTTTCTGCACTTGTCCCCGTACCCTTACGTCTTTTGCTTTGCATATATATATATACATTCAAACGTGCGCTTCCGAAGATCAAGGATAGACGCTTCTCTTGATACTCTGCACGTATGCGTGTAAGTTTCGACTTCAATTTGTTTATACTGTTGATACATTTACATATTAACTACGTGAATTATCGCTATATTTGCGAAATTTTCAATGATGCTCCATTTTCAACCGTACGTTTGACTTTTTTACTTGGAAAATTTATATGAGGACTTACTTAAATGAAAAACAATGTAATTAACATAAAATCATTTGAATTTATAAATATATTAGATTAATAAATTAAAGTGTATAAATTTTTAAGAAACTTATTATTACTTAACATTGAAAGCTCTTTTAAAACCACAAATAATAATAAAAAATCTTACGCATCGTTTAAGAAATACATTTAAAGATTTTTATAATTAATTCTGACGAAATAATTACTTTTTACGTTGCAGTGAAGACGACCAGATTGTAGGATCCTATTTAGTGATTGAAGAAATTATTCTCGAGGATTATGGAGAATATATGTGCCAAGTCAGCAATGGAGTCGACGATGACGACATTAAACTTCCCGCTCATCTTTATCGCCAGAGTAACTTTTTTTAATATCTTTAATATCTCAAAGTTCTTTCATAAATTCAATTATTAAAATTATACTGCCCTCCATTTCTCCTCCTCCCCCCCCCCCTTCTTATAGAAATACCAAGTTTTGCCTAGGATATTGTTGGTTTATTAAATCCTTTTCATCTTCAATACATTTATTCTTATCGAAGAATTAACATTATAACAAAGTTTTTTAATTAACTAATTTTAAAAATTTAATAAAATATCAGAAATTATCTTACTGAAACAAAGACGATTTAAGCCGATTTGTTAATTTAGTTTTACGAAAAATTTGGTTGAAATTTGAAATTCGATTTCGATTTTCATTTTGTATTTGCTTCTATAATTCTACGTTTATTTTTTTTTTTTTTTTTGCAAATGCTTAATCCAGTGGCAATGTAAATATGATAATTAAAATTCTTATTAAAAAATCTCAATAAGAGTGATTTTTAACTATACTTTAAAAACAAACAAAAAAAATAATAATAATTAAAGAAACCTCTTCTATAGAGAACTAAACGATCTTCAATTTTTTCTGTCATACTTCACTTTATTTCGCGCTGAAAAAAGAAAGCTGAAAAAGGATTGATATTTTTCCCTTTCCCGTCATGTAAACGACTTTCGTTTACCCGCCGAACACATCTCCGGAATGTCGAACATCCCATCCTTACCCATTATTTTTTTTTTTTTTCTTTTTTTATTTTCAAACTTTTTCGTTATCAAACGATCGTCCATTTATCTCTCGCTCACTTTTATCTTTTCCTCTTTTTTTTTTTTTTACAGAGCCACAATTCAGCCTGGGATTACAAAACGGTTCGTGGCGGAAGTCTCTGCTGCTGGCGGTGCTGGTGCTCGTCCTGCTATTCTCCGCGGCGGCTTTTTACGCCCGTTGCTGGCTGCCCCTCGTTCTACTGTGTCGCGACAAATTCGCCCCCCTCGAGGAAAACGGTAATTATCACCGTGCAAGCTCTTTATCGTACTCTTTCTCCTTTCGCCTAATTATCATCGACTTAATTTTAAGCTATATATATCTCTTCGCCTCTTTTCGCTTTCTTTTAACGACGATGTTCAACGACGATTTAGCTCCTGCGGAGTGGTTCGCTTATGAAAAAATTCGTTTCTTTCTTTTTTATATATATATATATATATATATATATATATATATATATATATATATATATATATATATATATTAAGCATGACAATAACTGTAAAATTTGTCTAATTTGAATAAATTTTAAAACGAAAGATTCACATTTGAATTTTTGCTAAACGTACAATTGAATATGTAAAGTTAACTAAAGGAAAAAGTGCATGTATGAAAACTAACGTATGAAAAATTAACATTTAGCTTTCAAACTGCTTTAACTTTACTATATACACATACATGTAAATGCGTCCTTGTGTTCGCGGACGTTCTTATTTATCTTTTTTCGTGCTATTTTTTTTTTTTTTTTTTGCACGCCGCTAGGTACCTGGAATATATTTTTTTCTCTATAGTTATTTGTATACGTATGATTTTTATTAAAAATGCAATTCCATTATTACATACTCGAAAAATATTTTTTGCGTTATTTTTATATACGTCGAGCTTACGTTTTATGTTAACGAGGTAAAATATGTGCTCTTTGTGAATTCATTTATTATTATTCATAATTTTAATAAAAATTAAAATTGTTCCAACCATTTTTACGAACATGATTTTTTTATAATTTTTCACCTTTTATGAACGTGATCTACTGAAAAATTCAAATGATTAAAAGCACGCGATTTTGAAATGAAAAATATAAAAAAAAATTAATTTACGATGTTAATCTCATTTAATGGTAAAAATTTAAAATGCTTTAAATGTTACTATCTAGTAAGATTTACATCGAATTTTTCGAATTTTATCGTTTAATTTTTACGCTACGATTAAATGTAAAAACAATAAAATACCTATGCGATAATATAAATTTAAAATGATTATAAACCTTTTTAATTCTTGAAAATTTAAAAAGCATTATTCTACATGTATTCTAAATAAAGGAAATTTCATCGTTGATAAAAAATAAAAAAGAAAATCATTTGTTCATAACGTTATGTTAATTCTTTGTTATGCAGAGAAAGTTGACGTTGAAGTAAAAAGAAAAGCTGACATTTACAAGCTACACTTTAGACTGTGGTGTTAACTTCCCAACGAGAATAAACGATACTTTTTGGGCTCATTTTTTGTGTATATGTTAAAGTTTTGTAACCAAGCTTTAAAAAGTTATCAAGGCTTCATGTATTGCGTGTGCTTGAAAAAAAAAAAAAAAACAAACAAACAAACAAACAAACAAACAAAAGTAATATCATATATGAAATTTTATTCTTTGATATTATAAAAACTTTAAAATTATTTTCGCGTTAGTTTGTATGAATGGAGTTTAATATTTCATGCGTATTTTTCGAAATGAAAGAGCTTTGTTTTTAGAGAGAAAATTTTTATGATGAAAGTTTTAATTATGATAAATTTCGTTCAATCGCTTATTTTTCTAATAAGGAAAACTATACTTAGAGATTTTAATATATTCAACCGTAATTGCAGACTTTTCACACTTAAATGTTAAGTAATCGGCCCGTCATAAATTGTGTCAATAGGAAAAAAAGGAAATTCTTAAAACTTCTATTAAACTTATATTTTTAAAGCAATTAATATTTTATCGGTAAAATAGATAAAATTAAAACAAATGACTCGATAGTTTCAAAAAATAAAAACGACATCGTCGCATTGCGCGTGTAACATCGTCAGACGCTTGATTTATTAAAAAATTTCGAATTCAACTTAATTTATTTAAAATCTTTCGAGTTTAACAATCTCTTTAACAAATACTTTCTTATCGATTCGAATACGTCTACCAAAGCGTCTTTACCGACACGTCTGTTACTACTTGCTTAAAATACTCAGTTAACGCATCTTTTTTTTTTTTTTATAAATATTCAACGCGCGTTCTTCTCGGGCAAATGCGTATTTGGATGCACGTATTTATAAGTCGCGTGTTAAATGTTAATTATTTTATATATATATATATACATGGGTTTAAAATTAAATGTTTCGATATCTATTTCCTTTGCCGGAATTCTAAGAAACACTTTTGTTTACTATAGAAACAATTTGTTAAACTCGATATTTTTCGATATAAATGTTGAATAGCCCTCGATCGTAATTATAAAAAGATAAAAGAATATTTGATTACACGCGTCTCTATAATCATATCGTCGTCACGACGAACGACAGTTTTTTTTTTTTTTTTTTTTTTTTTTTTTCAAGACTACACGCCGACTCGTTGTATAAACGAACTACGCAAGGATGAGAGAAAAAAAAAAAAAAAAACGCAACGTCGCTACGGTGGACAATTAGTTAGTCGCAGGACTTAATTGCATCCGCGATTGCGCGAGGTATATAACGTATACATGCACGGCATAATCAGAATGCGTCGAATGCAGCAATTATTCGGTGTGCAGTTGCGACGATTTATTTATTTATTTATTTATTTTTTATTTTTTTTTTCGTCTTTTTTATTCATTTGCCGGCCATTGTTTTATACGTCTATGTGCAGCGCGTATATAGCACCGATACGGTAACCCCGTTTTTTTTTTTTTTTTTTTTCAAAGCATTCGTTTTACTCTTTGCAATTTCATCCCTTTGTTCGCATACGACACTTCAGTTCACTAGTTTTTGTATTTTATTTTACTTTTTGTTTTTTTTTTTTTTGCTTTTTTTCGTTTTTTTTTTTGGTGATTTTTAAAAGGGCAACTTTGATGGAAAAACGCATCGCCTTTGATTCGCGTACGTAAATTTTGATTTAAGAACTTTTTTTTCGTTTTATACTTTTCAATTTCTTAATGTTTCTAGACGTTTAAAATTTTATAGTTTAAAAGCTCATATGAAATTTATCCTTTTTCAAAATTAAGCCTATTTAAAATAAACATTTTCAGAAATTCGATTGAACGATGACTAATTCAAAAGCAAAAGCGAACAAAAATAATTATTCATTTAAGTTTGCGAGGACTATGTAGTAAATTATGTTGCAATCAAATTATTTATATGCACAGTTGTAACAAAAACTCACATATCTATAAATAATCTTCAAAAAAAATTTAACATTACCGATAAACTTTAAAATTAGTATTCTGAGAAAGAAGATTAACCGGTGACAATTTCGAAATCTAATTTTGAAGGGCTAAACTAATTATACTCTCGAGAATACGGACATTGTATTGTTGATTATGTTATGCTCAATAATTCCATGTTACCGCGATAACAAAAGCTCGCGTTAACAACATCGTATAACACACACTTACACGTACGTAATTACATACTCAAACTATATTCGTAATTACTTCTCGCTTTCACACCGCAATAATCTAATCGCTAATCTTTCATCCTCTAATCTTATAACCTCACTTTACGAACACACATAAACAGGTTTACAATACGAGAAGAAAAACCATCGAAAAGTACTTAAAAAAAAAAAAAAAAAAAAAAAAAAGACAGGACGAAATTTTGATTTATTTATTGACTTTCTCTTCGCTTATTGTTTTTACAGACGGCAAAGAATGCGACGCGCTCGTTTGCTATCACGAAAAGGACTCGAATCTCGTAGTTGGTATCGTAATCCCTACCCTGGAGACGAGGCACCGATACAAATGCGCCGCACTCGAGCTTTCGAATTTGAGCCAGCATTGTGAGTATTTTGTTTTTGTTTTTGTTTTTCCTTTTTTTTTTTTTTTTTCTTTTTTTGCTTCATTTTTTGTATCTTTGTTGATCGTATGCGTAAATCCTTTGCTTTTTCATGTATCGGATGAGAGATCGTCGTATGTAACTCTTAAGCAATTTTGTGGAATGATATTTGTGTAATTTTTGACAATATTTTTTATTACAAATTATAAATATTAAATATTAAAACTATTTTAATAAAAAAAAGCAACGTTCTACTTTTGAACTCAATTTTCGAATAACTTTTTAATTGTGGAAAATCCTGCGCGCAAGTTGAAGTTTAAAAATTAAAATCGCCGTAATATTACTTGAAAATTCTAATTAGTTTAGAACTTTGTTGATAAATAAGTAATATAGAAAATAGTAAATAAATATCAATTCGCAATTTGTTTTAAAATAAAACGAAATCCCTTCAAGACTACAGTTTGAGAAATGCAATTTTAAAACGCAAGACAAAATGATTTGCATTATTGCACGAATATCAAAATTACTGTAATATTAAATAAATTTAAAATAACGATAAATCTAATTCAAGTTAAATATATTAAATCGAAAATGTCGAATGAATTTTCAAATGAAAAGAATATTTGCATTCTCGACCATAAATTAAATTAAAAAGGAAAAAAAAAATCATAAGAAAGAGAAAGACGACGTAAAATACATACGAAAGAGTAAAAAAAAGCGCGATTACCGCGAAGAAAAAACGAATAAAGCAAAAAAGCGACGACGGGAGGCAAAGTACAAAGTGACGATCACGTGACTCGGTATTCGCGCACGGAACAATGTCGAAGGTATATAAAGAAGTAGAAAAAAAACTTTAAAAGGGGAGATACACCTTTGACACTTTATTTCTTTCCGTAAGGCGCGAGGGGCCGCGGAATGTTTACGCATCTCATTTCTCGCGCGATAAAAAGCCTCGCGCGGCACAAATCATTACGTGTTCGCGTTCGCGTTCGCGTTTAATGACAATCCGCGTATGTATGTCTGTGTGTGTATGCATCGCGTGACGAAAGATCTCTCTCTCTCTCTCTCTCTTTCTCTTAGTCTGCATTCAGCAGTGAATGGGAAAGGCGTTGAAGCGAGGAATTCGCGTGGGTATATTTGTATAAGACGTGTATGTAGAGAGAGAAAAGAAGACAGAAAGAGAGAGAGAGAGAGAGAGAGAGAGAATGATTTGTCGCGAAACAATGCACGAGAGAAGAGTTGAATGGTCGACGAGGCGCTTTTCTATAATTCAATGAACGTGATGTATTTCGCGGAAGTGTTTTGCACGTAGGTGTACACACCAGACGTGAGCTTCTCGCGTCTTCGCGCTGTGTTTTGACACGTATATCACGTGTTCAAGAGGGTTACAAGAAAATTTACGAGCAAAAGTTAACAGCGATATTTCTTTTTTTCTGTTTAATTTTCTCTTTATTTATCCTTTTATAAAAAACGAGATTTTACTTTTTTATCGTTGTTGATAAACTCGATTTTAAGCATATATATATATATGTATATATATATTATTGATATTAACTTGGATATTCAAATACAGAATATTTTTATTTGTGCAAAATTTTTTTTTTAAATTAAAAAAATAAAAAATTGTTATTTGTATAAAATGCAAATCTTTGTTTGAATCGAATAAAATAATAATTTCACTCGGCTCAAATAATCTAAAATTTTTGCGGGACATTTTTCAAATGCTTTGTAAATTTTAAAAAGTCCATTATATATACATATACGATTAAATTAACACGTTCTCATAATCTACAAAAAGACCGCAGCTAATACGACATTTCGAGCATGAATCCAAGAAGGGAACTAACAAGCGAATCTCTTTTATCCAATCTACGGGATCGCACACGCGCGCCTCACAAAGCTTTTTAATTAGAGGAGCAAAGGCACCGCCACCGCCGCCGCTATCACCAACGGACTTATCGACCTTATCGTAATACGCGCGACGTCGTTAATACGAATCCGTCAACGCCCGCGCTGATCTTAATCACGATAGACCGGCAAATCGAATTAGAAACTTCCTTTGCCTATCCTTCTCTTTTTCCTCCTCCTTCTCCTCCTCCTCTTTCTGCGAACTCTCTGCGAACTCTTCGTCTTATTCCGCTCGCGCGCGCGTGTGCGTGTACGCGCGCGAACGCGGACTTGATCGAAATGCAAATCGAGCCGAGGGATATGGAAAAAGTTGGACATTTTTTATGGAAATTTGATTGTTTTTATGCTCGGTGGGTAAAAAAAAAATTTTCTTCTTCTCTTTTCGTCTTGATTACAAAATTTAAACTATTATTTAATCAATTTTATGCTTTTAGATTTTATTCGTAAATCACGAATGTCAATTTACTTGTTCGAATCTGCCTTAAAATTTTGTCCAACGAAAATTTTCGATATCGAGGGATATTTATTCGTCCGTTGCGCGTTTTACCGATTTTCGTAAACCTTACTACCCCTCCCCCCCTCTCCCTCCACCTTTATATATATTTCATCTATTGAACGAACAGTGCGCGAACGTAAAATCGAACAAAATTCTTTCTCGACTGCTCTCGGCTTATTCACTACGTTATGCGGCGTCCATTCTTTATTTACGATTCGATAAATTGTGTATTATAACAGAACTAGTGTTAAGCCTGCGACTGGAAAAAAAGATTGTTTGGCTCCTGTGTTTTTTAATCCAATGGAAAAAAAAAAAAAAAAATACTGCGTTGGTTAAATATTGAAAATGAAATTTTTGCAAGAGATTTGCAGCTTTCACGCATAAATTATTTTATAAATTATGCATTCTTTAATATATAAATTTGATTATCCTTACTCGCTCGTCGGCTGCTATTGTTTTTCTTGGCGCATCTCGTGGGTCCTATAAGTCACCCAATTAACAGCGGAACGTGTATGCCTCTTTTTCTTACTCATTACCCCGTTGCCTCGGGTACCATGCATCAGCTAAAGCAACGTGAACGTTTGAGCGTGCGCGCGTCTATTCGTGCTTTGCTCTTGCCCTCCTCCCCCCCCTGCTATTTTCGTCGCAGCTTTCTCTTGTAAAAAAATGCGCGTGACTATTAATTACCGCTGAGCGTGGTCACCCTTATTAAAACTACATGTGCCTCTTTTCTTCTTCTTCTTCTTCAGATGCGCGCGTTCTTACCTTCGCGTGCCGTTTGGTTTTTATGACGCAGTTTACTCGTTACTATGCTGCGTTGTATGACGATGTCTTTACTTTAAAATTAGTTTGGAATAATGGACGGGAGACCGCTCGTTACATTTTCATAAAATTTTAATTTCAATTACTTTTATTTTAAATATAGAAAAATGCAATCTTAGACTATATTTTTAAAATTTCAATATTTTAGTTGTAAACTTTTATTTCAAATTTCAATTTATATCGTATTTTTCAAAATCGCAGAGTTATCTTCGAAAAAAATTCTTAAAATGCTTGTGAGAATAAACATTTTTCCGACATTGTATGTGAGTATTAAAACAATTACTTTTTTCGATAATGAATATTCAAGTAGAGTTTACCAAATTCTATAAAGCGATGCTTTAGAAAAATTTACACAATAACATTTAAATAAAAAACGTATGAACGCGTAAAAATGACGCTACCGTGTCTGAACGAATTCGGCATGCATCTACTTAAATCCTAACTATGTATTGTGTGAAAGCAAAACTTTTTCGTTATGTTTCATGTGTAAAGGAACAAACATATATATATATATATGAAATTTTTTAATAAAGAAAAACTATATTTCAGTAAACAACGATAAAAAAAAAAAAAAAAAAACAATTGTTTTACATCTAACGCATATGCATTAAATTAATTGTTATGCTCCATTAACAGGGAATCTGGAGATAAGTCCTCACGCGGCAACAGCTCGCCGAGTAGTAGTGGTATTAAGCCCAGAATCTCTGAGCACCGGTTGGACGGAGTCGTCGGTGAGCCAGGTGTTGAAGCAACTATCGACCTTACCCGCCCGCACGATTGTGGTGGCGTTGAAGGAGCCCCCGAGTTCGCCGCACATGGCCAAGTGCTCGGCCAACTCACGGCGCACTCGCGAGCAGCAAGATCAACATCAGCAACAACAACAGCAACAACAACATAAGCAGCAACAACAACAACAACAACAGCAACAACAACAGCAGCAGCAACAGCAACAGCAGCAAGGTTTGGGTCTCGAAGTATTACGTTGGCGCGAGGCCGACGAGCGCAAGTTCTGGTACAGGTTGAGGCTCGCTCTGCCACCCGTGCGCCCGGCAAGCAGCGACGCGAGCTGTCAGAGCGTCGCGATGATCGTTCAAGCGAACGGAAAGACCGGCCAGCAAAAGGCTCGCTCGCGCGAAAGCCTCGAGGTGCTCGTTTAAAACGAGTTTACTCGCGAGAGCTTTGTTTAAACAGAGCCTTCATTTACTTTTGCTGTACGATTATGTAGCTCTCTTTCTTTCTCTCTCTCTCTCTCTCTCTCTCTCTCCCTCTAACGCTATTTCTATTTATCTTTATCTTTGTCTCTCGCTACGAGAAGTGTAAGATTTATGATTAAGTTGCTCATATTTTCTATCCGAATATATGTATACATCTCTCACGCTCCTTGTCTCTCTTTATTTCGCATACTTTGACCTTGTGTAGAAAAATAAAAATAAACGACGATATTGAATGAGAGATTCGCGTTGTTGTTCTATAATAATATTGCAAAAGAAGAGAAAAGGTAAAATACGAATAACGGCCTTACGGAGACTTTGCTATTTAATGATGTTTTATTTAGAATTTCATATGGAGTAGTAATTTGTAAATAGATATAAATTTTGTGATCTTAAAATTTTTAAGAAGAGAACACCACGTTGATGAAGCAACTTTTAGAAGTAACAAAATTTTCAAATGTATGCTTATCGTTGAAAAAAATCAACACATAGAAAAACACTTTAATAGACATAAATTTTAACATCAAATAATTTTTATAATTTTACTTTTAAAAAATTTCATCCAATTCTATATTAAATTAAATACATTTAAAATTATTACTTTATACTGAACACCTTTAAAATCTAATTTTTTTTTTTTTTTATATTTTAACAATTTGATAGATCGATTTTTAGTTACATAAAAAATTATTCAAAAATATATTATTTGGTTGTGTAAAAAAATAATTGTTAGAAGAAAGTTTAAGAAATTAGAATAATTTTATTTTGATTTATATTATTATTTTGTAATTGCAATAAAATTTGCATAAATCCATTATTTTTATAAATATTAATCCTAATATTAAACCTTATTAAAAAGATTGTGAAATCTTCGCATAAATATTTGTTTTAAAAAAAGAATACTCGTGTTAATTTTAATTATTGTAAATAAAACTAATTATAAAATAAAAATTTATTGATTGTTTTTGTAATAGAAAAATTCGATAAAAAGTTAAATAAAATTAAATAATAATAAAATTAAATAGCGTCGTGAATAATAATTTTTATTTTCTTCAATTAATATTTAATTGTAAATAAAGTATTTTTAGGTATTTTTTAAAATTATTATTTCTATATTTGAAACAAAACCAGTGAAAAAATAGGTATTTTAAAAAATTGCAATGGATATAGGTTTTAGTAACTTATTTATGCACTTTCAAGATTTTATTCATTACAAATTTTTTAATTAGTCTAGCTAAGGTCAAATTCGTGTCTTACTCTTCTCATAATGCAAAGCTTGTAAAAAAATATTAAAAATTACTTAAACGAATATTCAATAGTCAAAATATTATGTTTTACATTACTAATATTCTACATTCGTACTTATGATTATATTATTTTTTACATTTTTATAAGATTTCTTTTCTAATAGATCTTTGTCTCAATTCAAGTTATATTAGATTCTTCTGTAGCTAGAAAGATGCAAATATCTATAAATGTGTGAATAATAATAAATATGTTGCCTTATATTTTATTAGACAATTAGGTAGAAATAAATTAGTTTAATAAAATATGTAGCTTATTGTAAAATAATTTAAAATAGAATTTTTCATTCGTATTAATTTTTTTTTTTTTTTTGCTTTTGATAGATATTTGTAACTTTCTAACAGCTTTAATACAAGTGAAACTGTATTTTATTCATTAAGTTTTATTTTTATTTTAACTATTATTACTTTAATTTTTTAAAAGCATGTAAAAGATGCATATTTTTCTTTATATTAAGCAGTATACGTACTCGATTCAATAAATTCATTTTTTACTTTACTGTCAAGACTGCCATTGAAAATGTAATTTAATTTCAAATTCTTTAAATTAAAAAAAAAAAAAAAAAAAAAAAAAAAAAGAATGTAGTCTGTTGTAAAGAAATAAAAAGCGATTTTATTCGCTCGTCGACTGTAGATATACTTGTTACACGCACGTTTTTGATCCTTTATACTAATATTCCGTTGACTTTTTTTGAAAAATAAGAATTTACAAAATATGAATTCTGTTTTCAAAAAAAGCAATGGCAAATAAGACTTAATAATTATGAATGCAAGTTTAGTGTTTTATTTATCCAAAAATTTTATTTTGTATATTAAAAAGTAATACAATTCAAAATTAAATTTTGGTCTATGAAAAACGTACATAAAATAAACTTGCATACATATTTTTAAATAAAATAAAAAAAAAAAAAAAAAAAAAAAAAAAAAAAAAAAAAATACAATGTAATATATGTTAAAGATTTCATAAGCAATTGAAATCAATACTAAATTATATTGAAATACTCTTTCTAAAATTAATAATTATAAATATTCTTTGACTGAGGTGTTAGATTCAAAAATTACTGCCAACAATCGTATAGTAAACGTGCAATATTTTTTTAAACGAACGTTTAATGCGCACTTTGAAATTTGAAAAAATTTGTATACAAAAGTTTTGCTCTTTGGTTCATGAATTATATAAAATTGTACTATAATTTAATTTTCAAAAATATAACAACCTCGGCTGAGAGAAATGAAATTAAAACGTGTCCGAATAATTTGCAAGACCCAAGTAAATAAGGTCTTACGTTTCCTCAGTTCTCGTTTTGAAATGCTTATTGTGTACGCAGTTTGCAGTAAATGTCGAAAAGTGTATAAGAATTAATATCAAGAAATATGTGACCAAAAGGACGAATTATTAAAAAAGAAAAAAGCTAGATGAACGAATATAAATAATGTTTGTCGTCGAATATGATTATGATATAAATTACTTTACATTGTAAAGATTTTTATAAACTCGTTCTATAAGAATAAAGTTTTTATATTTATTTATAGTGGTGTAAACTGCAATAAAATATTTGTTCTCGATAGAATTTATTAAAACTGAATAAATCAATTAATTATACTAACTATAAATATTATTGTCATCGACGTTCATATGTTAATAATAGTAAATATTTCTAGCTAAAAGGTCTTCCTTTGTCATTATTATTATTACTTTGACGTTCCCCAATTGTAAATAATAATGCATATCCCCAATAAAAACATCCCAAATTGAAGATGCGAAAGTCGGCGCGAAAGTGCCATTATTTATTCAAATATAGGCGTACTGTATTATTTATAAATATATTATATAAATAAATTTATATATTGTAACGTTATGTTGATTGCGATGAAATATCATCTACGACGCCAGGCGCATACACACGCACACGATTAAAATACATACAAATACGGAAGTCTTTTTACATTGATTATTTTTTAACTGTTCGTTGGTATTTCGCCTTATTTACATTCAGAAACATAATTCATGAACATTATATATATTATAAAAATTGGTTTTCTTATTTACTTTTAGATATTGAAGCGGTATCGTTGTAACTTTTTTACGTACCATATTACATATTTTTGTTGAAGAAATACTGGTTTTGCGAATTTTGTCAACAACGATTTGTACTTGAATTACTTTTAAAATAACGTTTTATTATGATTTTTCGTGAATAACATTTTAGTTTCTGTTATTTAAAGTTGAAAAATTCAGCTTTCTACAATATTTTTAAACTTTTTACGATATCATTTCAATCCTTCATGTTTTTACATGGCTAAGTAAGAAATTGGAAACATTTTTTTATACATATGTGTAACTTATAATTATAGCCTTGTTGTTAGCTATAAGTATGTTAGTCTAAGCAATTGCATCGATATAAATATTGAAATTTTAAATTAAGTTTGTTAAAAGCGTTTTTTTTTTTTTTCTTTTTCTAACGAATTGACAAGAGCATAGAATTCGTATTTCTTTTGAATGCATCTTCGGCAGTTGTGAAATTGAATAATAAACTTTATAATGAAAAGATTTCTTTGAAAATATTTTCTTACAGTTTAATCTTACAATATTTTAACAAAATATATGTTTAAGGGAAATAAATAAAATGAAGTAAGTAAAATAAATATAAAAATAAGGATAAAAGAATACAAGGAACATGAGACATTTTCATGGATATATACAATATAATAAACGGGTTGTATCGATTTCATATTAAAAATCAATGTTGATTTAAATGAATGAAACATCACCGAATCTTAATTATTATTATTATTATTATTATTATTCTGGCAATGATATTATAGTGCTCGAAATATTTTAGCGAAATTTATGAAATACGCGTATAGATGCATTAAAACAAGAAATGACGAATAGTCTCATGTTAGTTCGAACTGGTGCATAGAGTTGCTAAGGCTGCAGCGAGCTTCATTTTTCAGCAGCGATATACGAATCTCTTTACTGTCAGTATTACGATACACTAGCGCGTACTCGACTCGCGTATATTGCAACTTGGATTGAAAATGTACAGGTGAGGACAGTCTTATTGACTTTTTTTAACGAGACGTTCACTGCTCCATTAAGTTCATTAAATTTTAAGTTTCGCTCTCGTTTAATTTTTTTATTCTTATATTAAATTTAATGATTCTATTTATTTTAATTTACAATGAATTGTACGTTTTATTATTTGTTTATAATTATAAAAGATGAATGGTAGTCGAAACGAAATATTGGCATAGAGAATCATTAAAATTTTGCAAATTTAAAAATTGACATTAGCAACTTCTAAAACTGAATATTTTATACGGAACTTACATATATAAAAAGAATATAAATATTTAACACTGCGTTAAAGCAAACTTGGAATTTACGATTAAAAAATGTACTTTATGTTTCCTATTAAATTATAGATTATTAATAAGAAAATTTATTTTAAAAAGTATTTCAAGTACAAATGATTAATAGACTATTTCCAACAGGAATGTTGTCTTTTACACATTGTATTTTGTATATTTTTTTCAAAATATTGTCTTTTATTGTAATTAATTAGGAAACAATTAATTGTTATAAAATGCAAATAAAACTGTCCTTTCGTATATTGATATCCATTGATTATTGTGAGCTGAGTACGATCAGAGAAATAGTTCTTAGCCGCAACTTTAATTCTTTCTTTTTTCAAAATAATATTGTCGATGCGATTTTTTTTTTCATTCCTTTACATCTACAGATTGAATGCTGCGATTAAAAAAAAAATAAAAAATAAAAAAAAAAAAAAAAAATTATGTGATAAATGTTAAATAAAGCAAAAACAAGCGATGTTTTTTACTTACAATTTGTGTAGTAGGTAGATTTGTCCCTTCGCTTTGAAATGCGTATCGGTATTTCATTATTACATTTAAGTTCTTTGTAATGTACTTTTATAAAAAATGAATTATTTAATAAAAGTAATTTATAATACGATCTAATAATTATACTAATTATTTTTTCACGAATACTTTGTATGTACTATTTTAAAAATGTTTAGTTACAGTAGGTTAAAAAAGCAGAAAAAAATACTTATTTTCAGCTCGATGTTTTATTTGTAAAATACTGTAATACATAAATTTATAAAGTTTGATTTGAAATATAAAAAGTGTAAGTAGAATATTTATCAAAATTCTTTTGCGAAAATATAATTAAAATTATAAACTTAAGCATTATTTTAACGTATTTTAAGTATATTTATAAGGCGTTTAAGTCTTACAAAATTGCGATCATTCTATTTTGTTAACAAAATATATATTGCGCGTCTTTAAATTACAAATTTTTGATAAAATAACTTTAGTACAAAATCTAATTAAAAATATATTTTATTCGATTGACATCTTTGTACGCACATTACAAAATAAAAATATAAACGTTACATAAAAATTATGGGTTTTTTAATAGACAATAAAAAATAACAGTATTTAATGAAGTATAAATAGTAATTTATATTTATGAATTATAATTTAGTGTACAGGCACTTATACTTGAGACGACTCACTCCCACATTTTGTAAATTATCATTTATATATACAATAATAATTAATAATAGTATTAATAACAATAAATCTATACAATTATAATTAATTTAGTATTAATAATCTAATTATAATAAAAAATCATATTTGATTAATATGGCTGAACACGTGTTTTCTCTCATTTAATTTCAAAGTAAGTATAGGAACGAGAATTGTTCGCCTCATTTAAAAATATAGGAACGTCTCTCGTTGCAAAGACCCTTTGAATCACAATTGTGTACATAGCAATCTTTAAGTATCAAACTTAGATTAAATCCATTATATCTAATCGGGCGCTTGTGCTTATATCGTTACATGGGAGCGAGCGTTTGTCCTAAAAAATTCACTTTAAAAAAGTCACAAGGCTTAGCCTCTCTGGCGAGGTACAGATATCATCAAAAAGCACCGAACAGTTTAGTGAAAAATATAATTTTTAAAATATATGTATATATATATATATATCCTTATCGATATATCACCGTATCTCTTTTATCATCTTATTTTACTCATCCTTTCATTATCATTTATGAAAACGCTCGAATAACGGATAAAAGCATAAAATATATAGGGGATAGCACTTTTCATATGTACGAGTACAGCGTATGAAAAAAGTACATACAATGTACATAAGACGTATAAAAATCTTTTACTAAGTAATACTGTGCCATTTTTATACATCAGCTCATCTTTTTCTGCTGTTCTTAAAGAAAATTCATTGACGCAAGTTAAAAAAACATTAACGATTAAAAACGTCACGAGTACTAATATGGCAAATACTGGTATATGAACTGAATGATGGGTGACACATTATAAGGCTGTATTGGTAACGCTGTTATAAGCGTTTTCAGCAACTGTCATCAAAGCTTCTGCCATAGCTGAACCAGTTTCATTAACCATACTCTTTAAGTAACCTGATTCTTTTTGTAAAAGAATAAAAGGATGATCGAATTCCTGTGAACAAAAAAGTAATATTTTTATATTTTAAAAATAATTTGATAAAAACTATTTGATTAAAGTAAATCACATAATAAATAATTTTGTTGTTGCTTTGAATTATCATGTACGTAGATACATATAAAATATAGATTGAAATATACTATAATTCATACATTGTCGTTAAATTATTTTAAATTTTGATCTAATAATTAATACATAAAATTAAACTATTTTGAAACTAACTTTATATATATATATATATTTAATAAATTCAATTTAAAAAAAATTAATTTAAATAATAATGCTTATATTTTACTTAAATTAATTATTTTAAATTCAAAAGTCATTTATTTTTCATTTCGTTTTTAATTAATAAATAAAATAATTTAATAAAATATTTACCACAACTGTTCCAGCGTCCATAACTAATATGCGATCACTGTCCATAACAGTATTAAGTCGATGAGCTATCGTAAGTACAGTGCAATTCTCAAACTTAGTACGAATAGTCTTTTGAATAAGTTCATCCGTTCTTGGATCAACGTTAGCCGTAGCCTCGTCTAATACCAAGATAGGATTATTTTTAACTATAGCTCGTGCGAGACAAACCAGCTGCCTCTGTCCAACACTCATGTTGCTACCACCTTCATTTATATGAGCGGTTAAACCCATTTCTTTGAGTTCGACTTCCTCAAGAGCTTGCCATAATACAGCGTCTTCGTAACTGTCGAAGGGATCAAGATTTTTTCTTAAAGTGCCCGAAAACAGGAACGGTTCCTGTGGAATTATACTTATTTTCTCACGGAGATCGTGCAAACCGATTTCACCAGTTTCGATACCATCGATCTCAATACGCCCTTGAATATCTGCCAATCTAAGAAAATTATACATACGTCAGAATATGAAAATCATGATACATTTTTAAAATAATATTATATTAAAAAAAGCTTTATTGACTTTAGTACCTAAATAGCGATTGAATAAGAGATGACTTTCCTGCACCGGTACGGCCTACAATACCGATCTTCTCCTTGGAAAGAATGACAAAATTAAGATTTTTAAGTACTGGTGGATCGAGAAGCGAATAACGAAGGAAAACAGATTTAAATTCTATTTTTCCTTCTGAAGGCCATTCAGGAGGAGGCTTCTTTTCTGGAATACTCTCTAATGGTGGTTCACTTGGAAGTTTACTAAAGAAAAAGATAAAATTTTCATGAAAATAATCAATTATTTGTATTTCTATAACATTTTTAAAAATATTATAATTTTTTCAATACATTTACGGAAAATAATAAATAATTAATCGTTATTTGACTACTTTCCATCTTATTTAAATATTATCGTATTTATATTACTGAATATACATGATTTTATGGATAATTTAAAATAATATACCTGTATTCTAGAATACGTTCTACAGAAGTCATTTGATTTTCGAGCTCGGCGCTTTGTCTCATTCCCCATTGGAACATACCAGTAAGACCTATACTCTGAGTGATAGCCAAACCAACAGATCCGCCATCAGTTTTTTCAGTTCCGGTTATAAAGAAACTCATTGTAACTAAAGTTATATATAATAGGCAAAATACATCCAAGTAAAATCCAAAGGCACGCGAAGTCGCTATGAAAATAAACCATGCCGACGAGTGCAAATCCTGATGATTATCAAACTCGTTAACAAGAGTTTCATCAGCATTAAAGGATCGGATTGTTGCTAGACCTTGAAGACTTGCACTCAAGTGCCCAAATACTGGAGAGCGAGCTACAAAAAATTTTTTTAAATTATTATAATTTTAAATCTAAAATATTGTTACAAAATAAATGTTAAATTTTTTTACATTAAATAAACTTACTAATTCCTTCTAGTCGTTTAACGCTTCTACCCGTAGAAATGTATATAACCCTCAAATAATAGAATACAAAACTTATTACAAAAGTTGGTATTAATAACCACGGGTTAGATATGGCAACGACAACGATAATACCGAGCAATGTCAGCCCGATTTGCAGACAATCGATAAGAGCAATAGGCAGTAGCTCGTCTACCGCTCCCATATCTTTAGAAAAACGGTTGAGGATACGTCCTGAAGTGTTTGTGTTAAAGAAACGCATCGTTGCACGACTAATTGAACTGAACATATTATCGTGTAAGTTTCGCGAAGCACGCATACACAAGTTGAAGAAAGCTGATGAACGGATGAGTGTAATAATTATAGTAAGAATTGTTATACCAGTGTAGATGTAAATATAATGTTCATGAAGGATCGCTCCCTGCCATTGTGATTTCTGAAATACAACATATTTTTGTTATATAAATATAAAAATTAAAATATCAGTATTTTTCATGCAGTTTTATAACACGTATGTTGAAATGTTTTACAATTTCTTAGAAATTTACATAACGATATTAAAAAAAAAACGAAATTATTATTTTAATGTTTCTTACTAAAAAATAAATGAGTATTCACAATTTCAGCTTTACACAGCGAAATGCAAATGAACAATTTTTATTTCCTACAATTTGTTAACATAAATCTGGAGAATAAATCATCATATTTCTACGGTGCTTTAAAGAAAATTACGTCCGATAGTGACGCAATAAATACCGTTTAAAACATTGTGAAAAAATCTCGAACATCGATAGTAAAAAAATGTACTCATTAACTTTAAAAAGTATTTTTTATCTGTAATTAAAAATTATTTCTTCTTCAAAATTTACATGAGAATTAATTTTTTTACAGTTTTTGAACATGATAAAAATTTTTAGCGCTTATTTGAACGCAATAATATTAATTTTTATAAAATTAAAGTAATTTCTGCATGTAAATTATGGAATTATCAGTAAAATAATAAGTTTATTTCATAGGCAATCGTTTGAAACAAAAAAAAAAAAAAACCATTTAAAGGTGAAAACAATTATCATTGTTACGAAGAATTTTCATCACATAAATAAAATTGCACAGTTATTTCTTCACATCGTCTTAAATTTTTCAATAATTATAGAATAAGCGATAAACAAAATTATTGCTAGCGTTGCACTCACAAATGAAGCTTCTTCCACTCTGACCCATTCTGAAATGAAGAAATCGCCTGCGCTGGCAAAAAATTGGGCTAGCACGCACAGTACGAAAATAGTAGCAACGATGCAGCAATTGCCACCCGCGTTGAAATAGCCTCGATATACCCAACCACCGACTTGACCAGAACTGCGCATTTCAGCTTCTTCTTTCGGATCTTCTATCGACAGATTGTTTTCGTTGGTCATGAATGAGCTCAAAGAAGTTATGCTGCCTTGACGTGATGTACTACGACTCGCAGGCGCGGAACCCGTTTCTTCGTTTTGCGTTTTGGTTGCCTGCGACTCGAGCAAACGACCGAAATCAACTCCCTTTGCCACCAATTCGTCAAATGATCTGTGTAAATGATTTGTTTTAAATTAAATTAAGTTACTAAACAATTTTAAGCATATATATTTTTTTAGAAAGGTTAAATTTTTCGACTTGTTTAAAAAATAAAAGTAATTACATCAAGTATAAAAATAATTATTAATTTACATACCATGAATTTTAAGACCATTTAAATTATTAAATTCATTATCATGGTTGATTAAAATATAATTTTTTTAATTATAGTTTAAATTAAGTGTAAAACATATAAAATAAAAAAAAAAAAAAAAATAACCTTGATTAATTTCCTCATTTCTTTTCAGAAAAACATTTTTAAGGAAAAAAACTATTTTTCCTTAAAAATGTGATTTAAATAACTTGTTTTGCAAATGGTATAAAAATGCTGGTGATTCAAATATTATTAAAGTGAATCATATTTTTACATTGCATGAGATTTATTTCTCAATATTTATATTTTTACTTGCATTTGTCAATTAAAAATGTTCTAATTGGGTAAATTTAATTAGTTAAAAATATAAAGTAATATACTAATGACAAATAGCTATATAAATTTTATTAACATTAAAAATTTAATCAAAGAAATAAAAATATTCACCCTTCTGCTTGAACGTATCCCTCTTTCAAAACAATAATTCTATCCACAGTTCTTAAGTACTGAAGCTGATGAGTAACTAAAATTCTTGTTTTGTTCCTTAAGTACTTAGCGATACATTCTTCGAACATGTGTTTTCCAACGTGAGCATCTACCGCACTAAGAGGATCGTCGAAAGCGTAAATCGGAGAATCGGAGTAGACTGCTCTCGCTAAATTAATTCTACAAATTTTCAAAAAAAAAAAAAAGGAAAAACAAATTTATATAAATTGCACTTACTTATTTATGTTAATAATAAAAAAATAACGAATGAAATGAAAAAAAAAAAAAAAATTATTAAATTTATTATTAAACTTTAAACTTTATTAAATTAACGAGCTAATTTTGCAATTTTTATTGCATGTACAATAACTCAATGCGATGGAAAATATACGATATTTACTTTATCATTATCAATTGTTTACAAATTTGTATCAATAAAAAAAAACATATTTTATTCAATATATTTATATTTATCGATTAAAAATTATCCATCATTAATACTGCCGTACATAAAAAAATATTAATCGGTTGATATTCTTATGGATTTTTTTAAAATTAAACTAAATATTCGACTATTAATATAATTACATACCTCGCACGTTGTCCGCCTGAAAGGCTAATTCCACGTTCTCCTACAATTGTTTTATCACCGTAAGGTAATAATCTAAAGTCCCTCTTTAATTGACATACTTTCACGACTTGCTCATACCTGTGCTGATCCATTTTTCTACCGAAAATAATGTTTTGCCTCACCGAACCAGCGAACAACCAAGGCTCCTGACTCGCATACGCAATTTGACCGTTGACCTATGATATATATTTAGAAAAGTCGTAAATACAATAACATATACATTTAAAGAAAAAATATTCATCTCTGAATTAAATTTCGATAGGTATTTTTTTTTTTTTTTTGCACTAGATGGGCTCATTTAATAATTTTACAATTATAAAATTTATCTTAAAATTTATTTTTTCCTATAAATTTGACTATAAATTTTTCTTTAAAATAGTAAAAAAGAAAATATTGTTCGCAAATCTGAAATAAAAACATTTTTTCAAAAAGATTTTTCTATTTAGCTCATTAACAACCATCAAATCTATTTTTTCTTCAAGTTGTATGTCGGTCGATGTACATCTATCCAATATCAAAGAATTATTATTATTATTATTATTATTATTATTTTTTAACAAATCAAAAATATCGCACCCGAAATGTAATAATAATAATAATAAAAAATAAACAATATAAGGATATTGCTTATTACTCTCGGCGTGAAAATGTTAAACGCACGCTCCTTCTCTCCGCAAACACGGCGCAAGTTTTCATTCGAGTCACGGTGTACATTTTAACACGAGTCGCAACTTTCTATTAAGACTTTCGTGAATCTCGTTTGCGGATAAAATTACACGGCTCGGATATAATTTCTACACACAAGCCGGTGTATATATGTATACCTGAACGGTGCCAGAAGTGAGAGGCAATTCCTTCAAGATGACGTTGAGGAAGCTGGATTTTCCGGAGCCGACCTGACCGACAATGGCGATCAGCTCGCCGGGTTTGACGTCGAGATTTATGTCGCTCAACGTGTCCTCCTTCTCGTAGACGAGCCACTTGGCCGACGCGTTCACCAATTTTATCGAGCCGTCCGCGAGTTCGATTTCGTTCTCGGCGTTGCTGTTGCTGCTGCCGGCGGTTCCATTTTCGCTAGCCGATTTGTCCATCGACTTTTTCCCGCTTTTCTTTTTCTCTTTTTCTCCGGGTCGTTCTTTGCGATAAATCAAGCTACGATTGACTCGAGTCGATACCTCCTCGTACATCATGAAACGCTGGAGACGACGAATCGAAACCATAACCTCGGCGATTTGTGTGATACCTGCATGAATTATTTAACAGTTTAATAATAAATGTCACAATAATATTTTTTATTATTCATATAGCTAGGTTTCAAATTTATTTTCCCAGAAAGTGTTAATCATTTTTTTTTATGAAATCTTAAATAAGCGAGTTAGGATGGGGAAAAATCTATACAAGAGCTATTTAAAATTTTTTTTTTTTTAATGGAAGCTTGATTTTAGAAAAAAATAATAAACAAACTTCACTTAATTACGAAGTGGAAAAATATTTCGAAAAAATTAAGATAAGATGGTTTAAAAAGTTAAATATCCTTGCAAACTTTCTCATATAATTGTTTGAGATGAATAAAACATATCGTTTATTATCTACTTCTGCCGCGCATCACACAATTGACGCTGAAACAGTTGCGTTAAATATATGCTTTTCACAAGTATCTAATTATTAGGTAAATAAATATTCTACCTTAGGAATTATTTTATATAAAATAAAATAAAATAAAATAAAATAAAAAAAAAAAAAAAAATGAAAATAAGTTTTTTTTATAATACGAGATAAGGATTTACAAGCATACTATTTTTTGAATTAGAGAATAAATGCTATAAAAAGATATTTATTCCAAGTTCTTAACTACCTCAATTTTTATCAAGAATTTTATTATCTCGTATAATCTTTTAATTCTTGTTACGAAACACGGAAATTCCAACTAGATTTTACGAAAATTATTAATTCAAAAATGTTTGTTATTATTATTGAAATAATGTTAAATTTGTTATAGAGTAATACTTTAAAAGATTTTTGTTTTATGATATATATTTTCCTAAATACGATAAACATTAAATAAGCATTAAAAATTTTTTTTTTAAACTTTCTATAAATTTTCAATTTAAATTTATATTCAAATTTTTATACATAGTTTTTTTTTTTAATGCAATTAAAATCCCAAATTATTTTTTTAATAAATAATTTTGAAATAAGCAACGTAACTGTTAAGAAAACGTGTCTGTCGAAATTTCACAGAACGAATATGTATTGTTTAAACGTAGGTAATAAAGCAATCGTTAAAATTCTTTCTCAACAGCGATAAAACTAATGTTAACAAAAAATGTTTACGCGCATAATCTTTTCTTAAATTAAAATAAACGTAGCAACTTATAACTCTAATCAAAATTCTACAATATATAAAGTACGTACATACAATTAAATACTAGTTTTTCATTAATTAAAATTTATAAAAAATAATTTATATAATATTATACAAAAATATGCTAAAAATATTTATATATTTTTAGTGCGCAATCAAGGAATTATCATAGAATTTTTCGAAAATTTTATAGATTTACATCAAGCCTTCTGGATGTTATACTTAAAAAACTTCTTCTTCAAATAAATTGAAAAATCACAAGTTGCAACACTAAGGTAAGCTAGCTCTTATCTTTTATAATTATTTGCTCACGTCAAATATACTAACAATTTCTAAAATATAATAAATATTATACTTGCAGACGTTATGTTAATAATTCCTACGACATAACAGAATTTTAAACATTTTACAATAAAATCGGTAAATTTTATCCTAAGATAAATTAAAACACGGAATGAGGTTTAGGTCAAAATAATAATTACGAGTAATACTACTATGATCAAAAAATAAGACCAATTTTTTTTTTTTTTTTTTTTTTTTTTTTAATTCTTTAATTATTCTTTTAACCCTTTGCACTCGAGGCCTTTTTGGCTAAAAATGTAAGATGAGCCTAGTCCGCGAAAGTATTTCCGGGAGGAATATCTTATCACACATCGTAAATAAGCAGATCGAGTTACAAAAGACTGTAACGCCGCAGTAGCGTCGCTCGAGTCGATACTTCAAATCAGCCGGGCGCCGTATCGGCGCCGCTCGAGTTGATACTTCAAATCTGGCGGACGCAATTTCGGCGCCGCTCGAGTGCAAAGGGTCAAATCTATTTCGTTGCCTTCAAAGTAGTCCCCGCCCGACACAATACACTTATGCCAACGTTTTTTCCAATCCTCAAAACAGTCAGAAAAGTCGTTTTCCGAAATTGCCTTTAATTGACGCAGCGATTCACGTTTAATCTCCTCAATCGAGTCAAAACGATGTCCCTGAAGTGGCCTTTTGAGTTTATTCAACAGCCAGAAGTCACACGGCGCTAAATCAGGCGAATACGGTGGTTGTGGAACGATATGAGTTAAATTTTGGGCTAAAAAGTCGCGAATAATCAATACAGTGTGAGACGGTGCATTATCGTGATGCAAAAACCATCAGTTGTCTTGCCATAATTCCGGCCTCTTTTTGCAAATAGCTTCACGCAAACGACGAAGAAATTCTGAATGCACAATACCACGATAATCGAAAAAAACTGTCAACATGACCTTGATTTTTTAACGACTTTGACGTGATCTTTTTGGTCTTCCTTCACCTTTGGCACGATATTCGCTCGATTGATCGGTTGTTTCTGGATCGTAGGCATAGATCCATGTCTCATCTCCCGTAATAATGCGTTCCATGACGTTCTGGTAGTCAGAAAGCATCTCTTTGCACACGACACTCTTTTTAAAAAAAAATTGAGTGTTTTTGGAACCAATCGAGATTTGACGCGTTTGAGATCCAAATGATCTTTTCAAATTGCTTGAATCGATCCAAATGAAATGCCAACAGTATCAACAAGGTCTCTAATTGTTAACCGACGATCTTTGAGCACAAGGTTTTTGATTTCTTTGATGTGTTTCTCATCAGTTGATGTCGATGGTTGTCCTGGACGCTCTTTGTCTTCGACGCTGCCTCTGCCTTCTTTGAACTGTTTGTACCACTTGTAAACATTTCTTTCCGACGAAGTGTGTTCACCGAAGGCCTTTTGCACCATTCTGAACGTTTCTGCACAAGAAATTTCATTCCGAAGACAAAATTTAACGCAACTTCTTTGCTCACTAAAATCTGACATATAAAAATCGCCGAAATCACTTTTTAATGTTCATAAAAACGAGCGTCACTTGCAAACTAATGAATATATTGACATGAAATTTGACACAGATGTCTCTCACAGTGCTACCAACTTAAAAAAAAGTTTCGTCAAATCGATAAATCCGCGAAATTTAAATTGAAAATTGGTTTTACTTTTTGATCATAGTAGTATGTTAACTACTGCTGTAACTGACGATTTATTACGTACGAACCAACTTTTTCAATTCTAATTTGTACATAAATTTAAAATTAAAAAAAAAATTATATTTAATTTTTAAAAAATTGGATGAAAATAATAATAAATATTCCGAGACATTAAAAAATTGTTAAAAAGATTAAAAAGAACTTTAAATAAAATGAAATAAACAAATTTTGCGCAATATTAAAAAACTAATTATCTTTACAACTATAATTTATCTGACACAAAAAAAAGTGTCTTTAGTTTCTCATGGCCAAAGCATTCGTTGATTATATTATGAATTATTCTTTTGTAGCATTAAAACTAAGAAATTAACTCGATGGATGACTTGCGGATAAAAGTGGTCATAAGAAAATAAAATTTCACATAAATCAATATGTACGAACGATACTTTCAACACGCTTTGATAAGTTATGCGTTTAACAAGTGTTAAGCAAAACGATTCTGCTGTAAATCTCATAGATAATTTTTTTTTTTTTTTTATCACCGATTGTAAACCAGATTAAAAAAATATTTATTAATGACGTTTAATAAAATTTATTTATAAAAATTTATTATAACTTATTGTTTTAATAAATTATAGAGATACAATTATTTACATTTTTGTAAAGAAATCGATACTTTTATAATATTTATAATACTAATAGAAAAATAAAAGTTGAATATATTTTTATTTTCGCTAACAAAAAATTAAAATAAAGACAAATATAATAATTTTATCTAAATATATCTTAATCCTGCTTATCTCAAATGCAATTATTAGATTATTAATAATATATCTGTAGTTAATTACTTCAAATTCAATTTTCTAATTGATAACCGGCTTTAAAGTTAAGCATTTAGAACTTTATTTTATCTTACAAAGTTTAACGTCATCTATTACAGTAACTGATAAGGCAATTGTAATGAGATATTCAAATAAGTTTTGAAGCAGATAATATGCAAATAAATTAGTGTTTATATTAAAATTGGATGTGAATAATTTATATTTCATATAAATCTTTTAAAAAAGTAAATGACAATATGTTTAAAAAAAAAAAAAGTGAATTCGATTAAGTCTGATTCGAACATATGGAAAAAAAAAATCAAATACATAAGCAGTGTTACGTAATACGATTACGTCATGCGAAATACATATTAAAATAATTTTTCGCGTTTCACATTAAAATTTGATTAGATGCTCGTGCAGGAGAGCCCGATAAGCCGTCGCGATCACACCGATATCACGAAGAGTAAACAAACTATTACTTACCTTGCGGAAAGAAGACCGTCATATTGGTACGTAAGATATTGTAGTAGGCGGTAAGCATGAAAACAATTTCGGCGGTTATACGCTCGCCGAAGAGCACATAAGCGAGAATCGTGATGAAGAGGGAAAGTCTCGTGGAAAATATTATGAATGACATTATCGTACCCCTTATGTACGACATGCCACGTATGACCTTGATTTCGTTGAAACGGGCCTTCGCTATCAGAGCGCTAAATGGCTTCTCCCACGTGTACATTTTTATAGCTTGTATCCCCGAGATTATTTCGTTGGTAAGCCTAACTCGCTCGTCCGTTCTTATCGCCGTTTTCAGCCTCAGCGAGGATGACTTCTTGCCGAGGAAACCTTGCAGCGGTATGAACATAAGGAGAGTGGCCACGCCGATGATCGCCGACACTTGCACCTTTTTGAACATCACGTACATAACAATTATCGTCTCGAGAGGACCGATCCATAGATAATGAAGGAAAATGGTAGCCACGTCGAATCGATTAACGTCGTTCGACAAAAGATTCACCGCCTGACCTATCGTCGTTGCTCCAAGAGCGGTGCAGGACAATTTCAGTGCCTTACGGTAGATGAGAGAACAGCAGGCGACTCGCATTTTCATTCCCATGTGCAAGATCGCCATCATGTAAGGATGGATCACGAGGACGTTAAGGGCGGAACAGAGAACGACGCCACCCGCGTACATGTAGGCTTCCTCGGCTGTCATCGGATTCGCTTGGTCCTTTTTGAAAAATGATAGCAAGCTGGCTAAGAAGAGCGGCTGCGATACTCTGTAAGGAAGCAGATAAAGGTTTGTTATTGCCTGACAATTATTCGATGAAAAATTAATTAAAATTTGATACAAAGATATATTTTATGGTTGTAAAATAAACAAATACATTGTATGGTTATAAAATGATAAATAGCTACCGATGAATATTGGGAGAATTGTGATAAATGATGCTTAAAATTCTCAGGTTATTGTTAAAATTTTAAAATTAAGTATAAAATAAATCAATTATTAATTGATTTTTTTTTTTTATTTAATTTCAAAAAGCAAATGAATTTATAAATTTGCTTTCCTTTATTCCGAATACAAATTTTACTTTACGTAATTTTATAATTTTAATAATATTCGCTCAAATTAGCTCTACTATATCTACTTTTAATATATTTATAAATTTTGCATTCACAATAAAATATTCAACAAAATTAATATGAAAGGTATACTATATATATATATATATATATATATATATATATATATATATATATATATATATATATATATATATATACGAATGTTTAATAGTACCACATATAAAATAACATAATTATAAAAGTTTTGCACTATCAAAGTACAGTAAATGAAAAATTTCTTTTTTTTTCATTTTTCCTGTTACTTCTTTACTATTATCATACAAATATCATTAGCTTTAGGTATTAATTATTGTATATAATAACTCTAAAAAAAAAAAAAAAAAAATGTACGTTACCAGATAGGTACAAAAATTGCACTTACTTTTATTTTAATAATACTAATATCCAAACTGACGTATTACACTGTGCATACAATTGAAAAGATATTTATTATTAAAATATTTTAAGAAACCATTATAAGTGTAATTGTCGACATTTAAATATTGTGTGAAAAAAAATTTTTGTTAATAAAGTTAACTTGTGATATTTTACTGGTATAATTGAAAATTAAAACTGATAACATTTTTTATAACTAGTTACGTTACATCGAACATGCAATTTTTGTTTACAAATTTATTAAAAATTTAATTTGCAATAGTATTATGAAAAAATTAATTTTTAATATTATAAATTTTTAAAGCAAATATGTGAAAGGAAAGTGATAAGCGATAAAAGATTAAAAAAAAAAATAAAAAAAAAAAAAAAAAATGAAAAAAACGATCATTCTTTTCAGTATTGAAAAAAAATAATATTTTTGCGTTTATATAAGTATTATTTAAAATATGAATTAAATAATAATTTATTTATAATTTTAAAATTATGTAGATTTATTATTATTATCTATATAAAATAATCAATTTTATCTATTTGAAATATAATGTTGGCCTGTATTAATAAGTTAAAATTTACTATTATAATCATTAAAAATTTTATAAATACAAAAAAGTATTTTTATTTGCTCTATGCGTAAATATTTTCAACTAAAGTAATACAAGTGACAGTCTTAATTTTCATTCAAATTTCAGCGCGCAAATAATTCGATGAATATTAATTTATTAAATCAATGTGCATTGTAAAATCAAAATAAATTAATGGAACTTTTTTTTTATTGTTCAAAAACATTTTTGTCTTTAAAATATGACGCGAAAAATCTTTAATAGAAACGAAATTTTAACCGAATAATAATATTTTACTTGTAAAGCGTTTGCTTTTGATGGAATACTTTAAAATTGGCATGGTCTATAAAGTATTGTGACATCACGACACACAAACTTGTGTTTACAGATAAAGGCGCCACAAATGACTGGCATTTTTGTCCATTATATAAATCACGAAATAACTCCGCAATAAAATACAATGTGCGCGCGTTAAATTCGTCGGTCGTTTAATTTTTTTTCGATAAATTTAATTTTTTATATTGAAATACCGAGGCAAAGTAGACTGCGAAGATGCAATGATAAATTGATGTAATTTTTCAAAACGATTGAAGTACTTTTATTATAAAAATATAGTATTAACAAAACTACATACATTAATAATACTGATTTTTTAGAAAAAAAAAAAAAAAAAAAAAAAAAAAAACAATTAACTTCAGTAAAAAATTATATAAAGAATGATTTATGTACTTATAGAAACATTGTTTTTAATTTTTTAACAGCTTATAATATTAAGCATTTCAGCAAAATTTCAAATTGTGGCTTTGTCTATTTGCAACGTAAAAAATACAATGCAGACTCAATTAAATATAATGCTATAAACAGCATACAATCTGATTACGTATGTTTCGCTAATAAGCGGATTAATATATATGTTAATAACAGAATAATAAAAGCATTATATTCGTATAAAATCTTATTTTTAAGTTGTTACTTTAAAAAATAAAATAATCTTCTTAAACGATATTTATAAAATTTAGTTTTATAATGATTTTTCTTTTTTAAAGTGACAACATTTCTATTCAATGATTAATGAATTTTAAACTAACTGCCAATTAAATAATGATTTATGCATAAATACTTGTTAATCATTAACAGACATTTAATAATCGTGAATAATTGCAAAATGAATTGCATTGACAATTAACAATTATTTTTAATAAAAATGTACAACCAAACACGTATTGTACCAAATTCCAAAACTTTTATATGTATGATTTTTTATACAATACATTTAAAAACTAAGTGTTAAAAAATAAGCGCTACTTTTACAGGTAAATAAGACCACATTGAAACTCGTTAGTGGACAACTTGCTATTCTAAAGAATTACTTTCTAAGCATGAAATAAAAAACCGTAGGGATAAAAGTAGGGGTATTCGTTTAGCACTTAACGATGCGGACTCTTGGTCGTTGGCTTTGGCGTCATTAACTTGCGTTTCGTTGAACGGGTTTAAATCTCCACTTGTTAATATCGGCTCGTAAGAGCTTTTCACTCTGAAGTAACTGATGAGCAGAGATAGGAATATCGGCTGGAGCAATCTATAGGTATATTGAGAAACGGATATTTTTCTTTTTCTATTTCTCGTTTTGAATGTTTCACGCTTATACTTTTTTTTTTTTTTTTTCTTTTTGTATTTTTGAAATATATAAGCGGTGTAAATTATGCCGATGCGCGCAGGTTTTGGAGGGAGATAAATGATAACTTTGTAGTTTAGGATAAGTCGGAATTTCCACGAAAATATTTCGTTCATTGTTCAGTATTTTAAAAAATAATACACGAACAGTACATGACGATGAAAAAAATTAACGTTTTCTTACTACTCTGCATAGGCATCAATTTAAAATATGTCATAAATTAAATGATTAAGATATCTTTGAAATATTTTTCATATTCCATAAAATTTGAATACTTTTTTTTTAATGACTACTATAGCTTTTTATTTAAAATAAATTTAATTAAATGATTATTAGTAGATGTATACAATAATCCTAAAGTAATCTTAAACTTATTTGATTAAATTTACAAGAAAATTATATATTGCATTATACAAATAACAAATACCGTTCATCTCCCTTCAAAAACTATATATAATGCTATAAGTATATAAAACTATATAAATATGAATATATTTAGTACCGATAATTTTAGATTAAAAATTTATGGTACAATTTAAAATGATTTTTCAAAAGTAAAAAAAAAAAAAAAAAAAAAAAAAAAAAAAAAAAAAAAAAAAAAAATAAAAAATAAAAAATAAAAATAAAGTTTAAAACTTGTAAAAATAATACTTCAAATATTAATGACTTAATTTATTTAATTTTATTATACACTAAATCGTATGAAAGTAATTCAAGTTATTAACAAATTTTTTCTTAAAACTTTATTCAAAATAAAAAAATTTGTGATGTTGATAATTTTATATAAAAACCAGCCTTATGATCAAATGTTTATATATTTTAATATAATAATAATGTTGACATTTGTTCATTTAAAATTTCATTTACTTAAATTTCTAGTTATATCTCTTTTACATCTTTAATTTAATTTATTTAAATGTTACGGTTTTCAATTTTCAAACCAATTATTACTATTTTTCAGTTTAAAATTTTTTTATATTCAATTACCTGAGTAAAATTTCCATGATTGCAAGTAAAATTCCATAAAGCAATAGTTTGGCACCAAAACATTTTATAAGAACTCGAAGTAAACTTGGTTGACCCTTAGGAGGATCATCTCCATCTTTTCCACGCTCTCCACTTTTTTGTTTTGATAGTTGCTTTTTGTTGACTCGCTGACATTCTTCTTCCCATAATCTTGCTATTTTTTCACCTAACCTATCACTCGAATGCTCTTTTAATGGTTCATACAAATCTTGTATATCAAGATCTCTGCGATAACCAACCCAAAATAGACGCAGTATATAACTATAAAGAAACACAGTATTTTTTTAACAATAATTTCATATATCTGATTAAAAAAAATTTTTTATTTACTAAAATAATGTTCAATATTTTATAACTATTATTATTCAATATTTTATAACATACTAGTATCTTGCATTTTTAATAAATTTGATAACTATTTAAAATAACAACTTAAATACAATTTCATTAGGTACAATGCAAAATTTTAATTTCTAAGAAAATTTAAAAGAAAAAATAAATTTTTGAACAAAATAAATTATTTTTTAAAACAATTTTAAAAACCATAATCTTTTACAAATCAATTACTTTAAAATGTAAAACTTTTTTCTTTAATAATAAATTAGAATGAAATTCAATTTATGTGTCATCATGCATTGTAATCTAGAAATACCTTGTGTGAATAAGATAATTTCCTACTGATTATAACTGCCTCTGCAGGTGGTATTAAAATTGTCTTTATATTCTAGAATTGTAATAATTCATTTTGATTATAAACAATATCAGAAAGTAGAAAAACAAGATACTGTTTTCTAATTGGCATTTATCAATTTATTATTTTCATGATCGTATACGTAGTTCTTATTTCCTTATCAATGATTGGAAATTCTTTTTAAGCGTGCAACTTTTTCAACAGAACAATAATTTTAAATTTATTTTTATATAATAATGTATATATATATATAATAAATTGATTACCTAAAAGTTAGGGCACTAAGCGGATTAGCACCTTCTCTTGGATTTTTTTGCCTTTGTGTATGTGCTTTGCCATCCATTTTCCCACTAGGTTACTATTTATCTAAAACAAAATCATACATCAAATAATAGTAGTTATAATTATTTTTAAATATATTATTAATTATATTATTCATTAAATATGATAATTTAATTATTTCCAATATTTCTAAAATTAAAAAAAATTTTTGGATAGCAGAGTTATTCACTGATAATATTCAAGTGTTTTGTTCCATTAATTCTTATAGTCACTGTTTATCTGGAAAATATATTTGTTACCGTTAGATATTTGTTCTTTTAATATTGTAATGAATCATAGACTTACTAAATACGAACAAAATCAACTTATTCATTCAAAAATTATTAATGCACAAGATTATTAAAATTTCAAAGGGTGATCTATATTTTTTTAAAAATCACATTCAACATATATTGTTCGGACTGTTTGTTTTATCTTATCTTGTTTAAGTGCTTACTGTTGCAACTTGCATTAATCCTATTAAAAAAATTTAGAAAGTTCATTGTACTTGAAAATTTTTAAATCAAGATTATCAATAAGTTAATTTTTAAAGATGAACAAATAAAGTATTCAGTTTATTCAACATAATAGCTTATATAATTAATATGATAAAATTTTATATTAAAACGTTTATTTAATATTTGATATAATATAAAAATTAAATCTAAATAATAGATTACAATAAATTAAAAAAATTTATTAAATTTATAATAAATTTTTTAAATAATTTTTTAAATATAATAAATTTTTTTAATTTATTGTAATCTATTATTTAGATTTAATTTTCATATTATATCAAATATTAAATAAACATATTAGACAATAATTCACATACATGAAATTAAGGATTAAACAAAATTTTAAAAAATTTTAATAACAATTTTAAATTTTATAGCAATTAATTTAAAACAAATTAATAAAAATATTAATATTCCCAGGATAATAATAATTGGCCATCTAAGATACTTTATACAATTCAATATTTCACTAATTTTTTAAAATAATATTATAGCTTAACATTTTTCTTACTACTGTTAGTTGTCAAATTAATATTAATATTAATATAGATTAAAAAAATGTTTAAAAATAATTTTCAGACATTTCTGATTTTAAATTTAATACAAAATTAAAAGATTTTTCTGTTTAACTTTATTACTTAATTTTTATATTATATTTTCAATTCATACTAAAAAAATAATTTGAAAGAAGAAAAAATATTAAAAATGTATGAATAACATTTTTTATTATATAAATAAAGCTGGTGTAGAAAAATTCAATGCATAATCTTTCTTTTAGTGGATACTCATTTATAATGCTTTTACAAGAAAGACTTATTAGTTATTTGTATATTTATACTTGTAATGTATCATTACAAGATTATAAATTAAAGTTAATGAAAATATCAAAACAAACATTGCTTACAACTTAACATTCCCTTTTCACTAAGGTTAAAGATTTAACTAGCTTACATAATGACTGGCAAAATCCCAAAAATCCTTAAAAGCACTTCTTTTAAAATGTAGAAATAAATATGCAAAAGAGAATATATAAGCTAAGCAAACAAGAAGCTGCTTTAGAAACATTGACACAAGGTTCACACATGATAAATCTTTCTACATGTGTACCAAAAAAGCAGTGACACGCGCAAACACAAGAACATAAAACTGAGAACCAGAAGAACATTTACAAAAGCCACATTCACAACAGCAAGTTCGGAAGAACAAATAACCTTACAATAAAATGGCCTACCATCATATGAAAACGCACTGAAAGTATAACGTCTTAAAAGTCAAATAATTCAATCACGAACATTAAATAAACAGCTTTTAAATATCTCACTCACCAAAAAGATACACGGAACCGCGTCCCATAACAATCGGCGTTTCTGCCTTCTCTCTCTCTCTCTTCTAGAGTGTGGTAGCGGCACGAGCAGACGACGATATAAACCGTTGTTAACCGTGGCAAGTCTGCAACGCGACTGGCAGTACAAGCACTAGCGCGCGAGATTTCCGCCTGGGCGACGAGCCAGCAAACGGCGAGCTATAACAGCAGCGGCGGTGGCAACGACAATTGCCAGTGTCATCTCGCGTACTCATACGCACACATATAACAAACGCAGTTTGCTTAACTCCCTAAATTGGGGAGCACGTGACCAAGTGTAGTCTTCCGTCGCTTCGATGATATTGCTTTGCATCTCGTTCTTTATTTCAGTGTCTCGAATCTTCCTACTTTTATTTTTTTCTCTTTAAATCAAAGATTCTCTCGGTTCACACGGATTCTCAAAAGTTAACCTTCGGTCAAACTTATACAATTTTAAAAATTACATAGTTTTTGGTATTTTCGAGAAAAAATCTTTGATAACGTCTGGTCATGTGTTATCATTAAATACTGATCGTGCTTGTCCAACATTTTTTAAGAAAAATGATAAGTGTAAAATAGGTGTATCATTTAATTTAGTATTATAATTTTGTACACAATGCATACCTAAAGCTCGATTCACAAATTTATTATAAACATTGCTATCAATTAATTATTTAAATATTTGAACGATCGCAAAAATTTAAATAAAGTAGAACAAGTATTTTAAAGTGAAAGATATCTAGAGATATTTATAAAATCTTTATGAAAATAAATATCAAGATAATTAATAGACACATTTTTTTAGCCTATTTTTTTTTTTTTTTTTTCATCGTGTATAGTTATTAAAAGTAATATAAACAACAAATTATATTTATTAATATGTTTACTGTTTAAATTACTAATATAAACAATTCTAATACCAATTTATTATAAAATATAGTGATTTTTTTATATACATTTTGAGATATTTTTTAGAAATTTATTTAAATTACGGAAATTTAAAATTAAACAAAATTTTCGTAAATAATGATTTTTAATTTCGGTAGTAATTATTTATTTTATTTTAGTTTGTATTGCTATTGAAGAAAAAATTTAATTCCAATTTGTTTCATGGATAGAATATTATGAAATTGTTTTGTTAAACTAAAAGTTTTTTATTCAACTTAAAATTTAAATATATTCAACATTATTAAAATTGTAAAAGTACATAAATTATATTAGAAATGCTTTTAAGTGTTTCAAAAGTAGATAATTAAAGTATTACATAACATATAATTACATTTTTATTAACTCTAAATTACAAATTATGATTTTTAAATAATGTTATTAACTAATTATTAATTATTGTTTACGAATTAACTAATTCATAATTATTGTTTAACTAATTATTATAATTACTTGGCATTTATTTAACTATAATGTATTTTGCAATGTAAAATTCATAAATCATATATGTAAATTTATTTAAAGCAAAATTTATTTTACATTAGTCTTTGTAATATCAGAAGCTGAAGTTATTTACAGTAGAATTTGTAAAAAGATAGCATTTAATTACATCTCAACGTTTTTAATATAATTTAAAATCAACATAGAGTCGTTTGTGAAAATGAAATGCTTATTTAATGAATTTTAAATACTTTAAGATAGTAAAAAATGAGAATTCCAAGTTATTTTTAATAATATTCAAGTCATAATCTGGAATTTCACTGTTTGGATATTGCAAATAAAAATTATTAAATTCAAAAATTCATTAACTTCTAAAATTAATTCATTTTGCAACCAATTACAAAATTTCATGAATGAAGTATGTAGTTAAATTTACTTATATATTTTTATTTATTTCAAAATAATAGATTATAGATAACAATGGATTATATATATACATATATATATATATATATATATACATACATAAATCGTTTGTCATTTTGGTAATATAAGAAAATGTATTAAAAAATCGTTGTAAAATAGAAAAACATCATTGAAAGAAAGAAAACGGCAATTTACAGTAGTAACAGACATGTTTCTGTAAGACTCGATGAGTTACCCATTTTGTTTTTGATGTTCGATAAATACATTGTTTTATATATATATATATATATATATATATATATATATATATATATATATATATATATATATTATTGTTAATGATAGTATTAATGATTGTAATTAATGGTTCGAAGAGTAATTTAAATTATAAATGTAATTATAAATTTATATTGTTCTCGGCTTAAGTATACGATGATAAATTTAATTATATCTTACCTAAAGAATATCAAACTGGAGGACTTTATAGATCTTAGATTTTGATAAGACAATTATTTTTCCATTTGAAAGTTTAATTTGATAATAGAGTTTCCGTTGTTTTAAAGTGAAACTAATACCATTTAACATTAACCAACTGTAATGTAAGATTTTAATTTTTATAAAATATGATACATTTAAAACGAAAGTTCTTGTAATGCCTACATCAGATTCAAGATTAAACCTAAATGATTTCAGAAAAAAGAAGTAAAGATTAGACGTTGTATTAAAAATTACGTAATTATATGAACAGAATATGTGAATGTTTAAAATAATTTTATCATAAATGTCTATATTAAAAATACTTATTTTTTGAAATACTATAAAATTTTTATTTCCATTTTAAATTATAAAATTTCTATAAAAATTTTAACAATTTTAATCATTAATAACAAAAATTATTTTAGAATTTAAAAAAAATAGTATTTAATAATGTATAAAGACACCTTAGTTGATATTAGAAAAGTATAATAATCTGATGATTTTGTTTTCATCCATAATTTCCATTAAGTTCCAACACATGGTCAATACTTTCTGGGCTTGGCCGCTAATCGCTTAATATTACTGACTATTAATACTCCGCTAACTGGACAGAGAAAAAGTAAAAAGTAAATTAAACTTCTACATTTTTTTATATTTTGATAAATTATATTATATACACGTCTAATTTATCATAAATTTTATTATTTTTTTAATGACTTAAATTTCAATATATCTTTTCAGTTCGGTTATCATTGAATTATTTTAACTAATTTGATAGTTTCCTCTTTTTTTAAAACTTAATAAAAAAATGATAAATATGATTTTTTTTCTCTCTCAGATAACTCGATTTCCTTATTTTTTATTTTTAAATATTGTAGTAAATAAATAGCCGTATAAAAAATGCCTCCAAGGTCTTGAGTGTTAGTTTAAAAAGTTGAAGTTTCCTGACGATGTGAGTAAGAAAATTTACTAATATCTCACGATCGAGTGACAAATACGATAGAAATAATTAATTCTCCGATTGGTAATGTTAAAAAAAAGGCAATTACATGTTGTCGGCTTTAAATTGTCCTAAATTCCTTAAATTGTCCTTAATTGTCCTTGAAATGAGAGCATGACAAATAATTGAAGGTCATTAGTTGGAAATAAAATGGAAAATTTTTTCATTTATTTGCATTTATTTTATTTCTTATTTTAAAAAATGTTCGATATTCATAGCGTCCCAAAGGCTTTTGATCATATTTTAATAATTTTAATCATTTTTGTTGCTTTTTTTTATCGTATAAAATTTATTTTTATAAATGCAATGTTACTTACATTTATAAAATTAAAAAAATATTCAAAATTAACAAATAATTTATGCTTATTAGATATTGAAAAGGTTCAATAATGTTAAGAATTGTTAAGTTTTAAATGAATTTAACGAGTTTATTTATATAAGATTACATATAAGAAAAGTATAATTTATTATTATGCTCTGAATAAATAATTGCTAAATTCAATGCTACATAATATATTTAACAATATAATCAACTAAAAAGTTTTGCTTTAGGTTTACGTACATACAATGTACATCTGCAAGTAATTAATGATTTTAATTAAGCTGAAAAAAATATATATATATGTGAAGAAACTAAAATGATTCATTTAACTTAACATAAATTAATAATTATTTTTATATATTTTCCAATGCGTTCAAGGCATAAATGAATATAATGCATAGTATAATTCTTGTTTCGGATTTCACAGTTATTCATAATTGAATATAATCGATGATCATTCTTCGCTGAGTATTTGAATGACATCTTACACATACAAGTCTTCGAACACGAAATGTTTACAAGAAAAGGTGTAATACTCTTTGATCGATTAAATTAGACTACATACCGTTGAAGCGCTACTATGACAGCATGACCTGATACCTATATCGCTTAACTTTTGTTTATCTAGCACTTTCAATATAGGAATGATTAAACGATATCGATTTATACTGAAATATAGAAATTATCATTTTGAAGATTAATTCTTATTCTTAAATGAAAAATATAGATATTTTAATCTCTTTAAACAATTGAGTCAATACATCAAAATTAATTTAAAGTATCAAAAGATATGAAATATTTTTTAATTTTTAATCTCAACTGTAATAATAATTAACCGCTATTAATAAATTAAAAATGAAATCTTTTAATACACTTTACGCAAGAAACTTTTACATAACCATTTTCTTGAAATTTATTGCTCATTATACCTAGTAAATATTAAAAAATTTAATTTTAAATAAATAAAGCGTAAGAGTTTACGTAAATTTATTTGAAGGAATTTTTATTTAAGTATTAAATATATTTACAATAAAGCAATAATTTTTAAATCGTTTAATTCGATCTATCATTTTTAAAAATACCTATAGTGCTATCTAGTGAGTTGTAAAAGAAAAACTTTATCATATCTTCCGTTGATAAATAAGAAAACTGGAAATTTAATATTGTATACCTTTCGTGTATGTTGGCTTTTGTAATTCGCACTAGATGGCACTATATATATATTTTCAAAAATGTACTAGATCGATAATCTTATCTGCGTGCAAGACAATGTTTTATTAACGGTACCTAATTTATCGACTCGATTCAGCATTGCTATATATATTATATGTTTTAAATCAAAATTTTTTAGTAAAGTTTTCAAAAATATGTTATCTATTAATTTTGTTTAATTCTATATATTGAAATAAAAATTAAAACTAAAGTTTAATTTCACCAACGTAATTAAATGTAAAATGATCTATAGATCAGAAAGATTTATGAAACAAAAAGGCAATAGCGCGCCATCGTGACTTATAAAATTTGAAAGAACAAAGCAACGCGCTTCGCTTCAATTTTCTCACATAACAGTAAAATACGTCACAATTCATTAATTTTCGAAATAAAACTGTCTAGTCAAGCGCGACAATTCTCGCGAGAGAAATTTTTATCGCTCAAAGCTTGGCACCAGATATAGAATGTAACCGAGAACTCCTCCTCGTGAAATTGTGTGCGTATTCAAAGAACCGAAGCCGCTTTCTTATTCAATGCCGGAATATCGAAGAACCGAACGGTATAACTCGATAAGGACCATCGATCGAACTTTTTTTTCCGTTATTTTATACGTTTTTAAGCTAATCATTACGACGGGTGAGTACTTTAAAACATATATTAGTTTGTTATCAAGCGGTGCTTGATATAATCAAATTTTAATTCAAGACGATTGAATTTTTAAATTTTATCGATTTCGTTGAGTAAGTATAATGATTTAAAATTATGTATTATGCATTTAAAACTTTATGTAATTTTAATGTTGTTTAATTGCAAAACATTAAAAAAAGTAAATTCGAATCTTCAACATTAAAATAAAGGTCATGATTTTTATTTTTATTTATTTTTTTTTTTTTTTTTTTTTTTTTTTTTTTATAAAAATCACAATATCCTTAAATGCAAATGCGACGTACATAAAAATCCAAGCAAAAAGACGGCGTCCTCGAAGTTAAAAAAAAAAAAAAAAAAAAAAAATAATAAAAAAAAAAAGTGGATAAAACGAGCGCCACAAAGATTACACGGCTTAAGTGCCTTGCGCAATTGAATTGCGATCCTTGAGCTCGGAAGGAATCAATCGTGTTTTGGCCATTCAAATTAGGCAAGCAATCGCGTTGTACATGTTGTGGCCGCGATCGCGAGTCGAGTGCAACGAGCACAACGAGTACGTTTGCGTTTAACGAGGTGTATATGAGTACACGAAGAAATTCTAAAGATGAAAAATGGTACGAAATCTACGCTGTTATTCAACAGCCGCTCTAAAAATTAAACATTCGCGAATTTTAACGTGAACTGAATGATAAATTATTCGAGCGACTTCGATAAAAAAATAAGAAGAAAGAAAAAAAATAAAAGAAAGAAAGAAAAAAATGAAAAATAAAAGATTATACGAGAATTGCGCGAGGACAGAGAGCACGTGACTCGCCGTAAGACTTACAACAAAGCGCGAGCGCGCGTGTCTCCAAAAAAAAAAAAAAAAAAAAAAAAAACCCGATTAACATAACTCCCTCCCCTCCCTACCTTCGCGTTTAAAACACAAGGAAATTTCAACGAGGTCCACAGTGGTAGAGAGCTCCACACCCACCGTTTAATTTCCACTCGCAACCAAAACGAATATACAGTAAAACGCATACCGACGCGCTGTCGTTCGACAATTCCCCCAACTCGCCGCGTCTATTATTCCCTTTTTATTTTCAGCTAGCCGCGACTATTCAGTGGGTGGATATATATATATATATATATATATATATATATATACACACGCCGGCGTCGAGTTATCTTTGAGTTGTACCGATATAACACTCGTCGGCGAGTTACAAATCCACTTTTATTTAGCTGGCGAGCTTAACGAGCTATCTTTTTGCATATCGCACGGAATATTTACGCGATTATTTTTCTATTTCCCGTTCAACATTGTTGGTTATACGTTTTCGCCGAGTGATATTATTATTGCGTTTTTTTATTTATTTATTTATTTTTTTTTTTTTCTTTCACCTCGGGAACTTTCATCGCTATGGCGGCGCAACGTGTTGTAGGAGCGAAGAAAGATCGACGTGGGGATACGCGAGAGTTTGAAGTTGGTTATCTTGAAAACGATAACGTTGATATGCGTCGAGAGATGCCGCTTTAGATATGCGCTTCGATAGCGTAACTGTTATGAAGTTGGGGAAGAAAACGCGCTTTTGATTATACTGGCTGCGATGATTTTTCGCGTTCAATTTTAAACGCGTTAAAAAAAAAAAAAAAAAAATAGCGTGAAACGCGTGAGTATATGCGTTTTGTAAGTATAATCTTGATATAATTAAGAAAATTAATCTATCCATTAAGAAAATAAATCTCGCTTTTTTTTACCCATTAATCCGATATCTTATATTTTGCCTTTACTTTTTTCCATATGAACGAAAATAATTTTAATTATACACAGTTATACCGTTTTAGCCGTGTGTGTTCGGATCGTTTGTGATAAAAGTAAAATTAATCTTATAATGAATCCATAAAATGCAGATGTATTCAAATGATTGACTCGCATATTCAGGACGATCAATCATCAAGCGTGGAAAAGTTTTTTCTGTTATCATCGCAATCGTATAAAAAGTCTGAAACTATTAGTGTATGTCTCCGAAAGACGGTTACTGTGTAACTTTAAATAATAACCCAATTGGAACCATAGATCTTCGTTTTTCAAACTCGTTCATTACTCAATCGATATGGACAATCAAAGAAAATGAAAGATATATATATATATATATATATAATGTTTATACAGTGATTGTTTACCGCATATAAATCTTTTTCTCTGCGGTCCATAAAACTCGTTACAACACTCGACGCGTAATCGAGCCGAGAGGCATTACATGCCATTTATTTTAATGCAAAACTTTAAATAATATACGCTTGAGTAAAATAAATTATTTTCTCACATTATCGAACGTTACATTCAATAATTTTATCTTGAATCTAAAAATACGATAAACTGTAATTCATAGAATGACGCGCACCTAATCCATTCGACTGTCGAAAAATAAACTACAAGAGGAAGAAGAAGAAGAAGAAGAAGAAAAAGAAGAAGAAAAAGAGGTAAGTTTTCAATTCCATGAAAAAGCGTTGAAGAGAATCGAGAAGAGCGACACAATGTATGTATATGCGCACGCGTGTGTATACATATGCAGAGAGGCGCGCATTCTTTCGCGTTCGTTACACTGTTCTCGCGCGTGCGGTTGCACGAAAAGAAGGAAGAGAGAGAGAGAGAGAGAGAGAGAGAGAGAGAGACGGAAAAGAAATAAGAGTACAAAGCTTCCTTTTATCATCCGAGAACGACACACCGTCGCGTTCCGCTAGCCGAGCCCGAGCGATTCCTCGGCTGTTAATTGTGTCGTAGAAATCGTTAATCGCCCCTCGCTTTGCTCCCCGTGTATACACGCTTAGCGGCTTCTTCTCTCCCGTTTCCGCTATACTTTAAAATAACTTCTTTTTCTTACTTTTAATTTGCCTCTCTTTTTTTTTATTAATTTGTTCGATGAATCGTTTTAACACCGATCGGTATACTCATACGTCTATTGAAAGCTCCGCGCGCTTTAAGGTGCTTCGAAAAACTTTGAAATAAAACGAGTAGCTCGTTAGGAAATCGTGGCAATTTTTAAAGCTAATTTTTACTCTTAAGGCAATAAAACGAACTGATTTCCATTTCACTTTGATTTTGGATATGACTTTTTCAAAATACGGGAAAAGTTAAATATAATGAGATAATTTAAATTATCGAAACGATTAGTTACGATACAGATGTAGAAAACAAAATAATAAGATAGTAATATAATTATTATACCAAAATAATTAATTGAAATTTTCAACGTTCGCACTTTCATTTCGCATCGAATGAAGAAGAAGAAGAAGAAGAAAAAAAAAAATATGTACATCTAAATCGCGATTATGTCTCTTGAAAACGAAACGAACGGCGAACGTCACTTTTAACAAACGAGCAATTTTCTCACACCTAATCCTTATATAAAATACGATGGAGCATCGCGGCTAGCGTATATAAATTCATCATAATGTATACGTGTACGTATTAAAAAAGAGAAGTAGAAATAAAAAAAAAAAAAAGAAACGAAACTTGATCCACTTTTCGAAATAACGAGCCGGGAAGGTAAGCCAATTAAGAAACCAGACATTTCGCCGAACGCTCGCGAGATATACCATGTATTACTATGTATTACTACTATGTTACCATTACTGTGTATAGTATATAAAAATGTACGTGAGCGCGTATATGTGTATGTGTGTGTGTGTGTGTGTGTGTGTGTATGTGTGTATAACGAGCCTATGGCAAAATTCCCTCTCGTTGTGTACGTCTATAAGAGTAAAGACAATGGAGCGAGCGCTTCTTCCGCGCGAAATCATAGCGCGCGCATTCTTTCTTTCGGCGACCCGAGAATCTAATTGTGAGAGAATCTCCCACGGCGTGCACGCAAGAAAGAAAGAGAGAGAGAGAGAGAGGCGAATGGTTAACAACGCCTACGTTTTCAAGATTCAAGATCAGCGGCTCATTGCCGCCGCGAAGAAAGATCGTCTCCTTTTCCTCTCGACTTTGCCTCTTCCTCATTCCTGCTTTCCATCTCTAAGGCCAACTGCGTTATTTTTTTCTCTTTTCATTTTCCTTTCTCTTTCTCTTTCTACTTACTCATCTTCTTATTTTCTTCGACGCGTATACTTTGCTCGGTATATACTCGGTGTTTTCGTATTTTACGCTGCTTTATACCACGACTATTTTTTAATGCCATCCCTACATCTTTTATAATTTTAACAAAAGTACAGTTGAATTATCGAAACGAAAATAAGTTCGGTGCTTCGCTAATGCAACGATATTCTTGTTTAATTCCATTATATTTAATAAAATATTTTCGTAAATTATAGTTAATTTGAAAAGAAAAAAAAAAAAAAAAAAAAAAAAAAAAAAAAAAAATAGACGCTGTATTCTCTAGGAATTTTTTCTCGGAACGCTGTTTTTTTTTTTTTTTTTTTTTTTTTTTTTTTCTTTTCATCTAATTGCAAGAACTAGCTCGTAATTTTAGATTTACCATATTCAATTTTACATTCCACATTCTATGAAAAATATTAAACTGTTATTGTCGGGGTTTAAAAATATGCAAAAAAATGTATGTATATTTTATAGATATTTCCATAATTTTATTATGTAGTTTAAATAAAGCTATAGGTATCCATAAAAGTATGTTAAAAATCAAGTTTGAGCGCTTGAACGTTGATTAAAACCTTTTTAAATATAGTTACTTTTACGTAATACGGCTGCTATAATTTCTTTAATTTTCATCGTACTTGAAAAGTCTATGAAAGGAGAAAAAGTAATAATATTCACAAATACAGGAATAAATTCTAATATTGTTCCGCATGAAAGAAATGGTTAATAGACTAATCAAGCAATCGGGCAAAGTATATACCGCGAGAAGCAGCAAGCACAAATTAACAGTTTTAACGTCGAGGAGATATATTAACATAAAAGCCAACGTTATTTAATTATCGTACAGGGGCGATAGAGAATCCAGCATCGCGGATATATCACTCCACTCGTATAACAATAATTTTCACCAAGTTCGAGAAACACAACAGCTTATAAGCGTATTCTCATTTCCTTCTCTAACCAGCTTTGCAATTATACCTTTTTTCAATTTTCTCTCTCTCTCTCTCTCTCTTTTATAATACGGGAAGCGAAAGTAATTAGCTTGGCTCTCTCTCTCTCTCTGTCTTTCTCGTCATAGGTTATTCTTATTATCGACAGTTAAACGCGGCAGGAGTAATGACACTTCAGCACCTGTAAATTTCCTTTCTCCGTGTATATGTATACAAACACACACACACACACGCAGATACACGCGCACGCGTATATGAAGGGCGTTGTTGTACGGCGTCTCATAAATTACTCGATCGTCCGACAAAAGCTCATCGTTTCCTATTCGAGATTAGCGAGTACGTCGGTTCCTCTATTACGATTCGGAACGCGTTTCAACGCGCATGTATACGAGTGCGCGTTGTCGATGAGACACGGGGACATTTTATCATTCTGTCTCTCTTTCTCTTTCGCTTTTTTACCTTTTACGTTCTAAATTTTCTTTTTTATTTTTTCTTTTTGAAATTTATATTGCGAGAAGAGAAGATTGTGTTTGATCGCACTATTTGCGACTTTTTTAACGTTTATTGTAGCGAATTTCATCCTCTTTCTCTTTTTTTTTTTTTTTTTTTTTTTTTTTTTTTTTTTTTTTTTTTTTTTTTTATTGCACACAATTAATTATTGCTAGTGAAAAATATGTCAACGTGTTATCGCGACAATTTTTAGAGTATTTAAAAAAAAAAAAAAAAAAAAAAAGTCTCTTCGGACCGCGATAAATTTTAAAGAAAATTTAAAAGACGTTAACGACGTGTTTGCATAAAATAAAATCTCGCAGGAATTTAAGTCTCTGTTTACAAAGGCGAAAAACACTATGGAGTTAAGTAGTCGTCGATAAGAAGACTTACAGGTCAAGTTTGCCCCTCGACTTTTTCTTCGTCAGTCGAGTTTTTCGTTTTTTTAACTTTTGTTAGCTTTTTATACTCCGTCTTGCGAGCTGTATTGAATATGAAATTTGCATTTTTTGTTTTTTACGTTGAAATATCACCTTGAATAAACAGCATAAAATTTCACCCTATTGTTATTGCTTTGGAATGTTAAATTAAAATAAAAGTCGTTATAGATCAAAGATTCTTTAATCCACGTAAAACAATCGTTTCGACTTAAATTCAACGAAAAACGTATTATTTTTCTTCTCTCGAATGATTCTTATATTGCATCAACAGATTTTTAACAATTCTCCTCGTATCTCCGTGAACTTTGTCTGAATTTTGCTTTTTTTATCTCTCTCTCTCTCTCTCTCTTTCTCTCTCTCTCTCTCTCTCTCTCTCTCTCTCTCTCTCTCTCTCTGCTTTAAAGCCGTCCTCGGCAGCTCGACGGAAATTTACGTTTGTGTACGTGAGCGACGTACACGTAGTACGTGCAGTTTATTGCCCCATTCGAGAATCAAATACATCTCAATACGGCGTTGTTTCTTTATAAAACGAGAATATGAAGCACATCGCGGTAGTTCTAATTTAAGGAACGTAATCGTGTCAGGGTTTTTGTTATTCTAAAATTTATGTTTTTACGCGGGGACGTCTCGTTCTTCTTTTTTTCAAAGCAAGCTCTACTTTGCAACGTTGCACGAGGAATTGGATAAATTATAAGATTAACGTACTTTTAAATAACGAATTATTTCATTGATTTATTTGAAATTACACATGAATTATCTCTTGGATAAAATTGTCGTTGGTGTTACGAAATAACGAAAGGTAATAAAAGAAAAAATTTTACTTATAATTTATATAAATCGTTATTAATTTCATCGATCCGTTATTATTTAACGCCATTTTCTCATGAATCGATAAGTAAAGCCGAGGAATCGATAACTCTGCGACATTATTATTTCCAAGGACAATAAAAACTTATCGTCGATAGAAAAAGGAAACGTTTCTCGTCACTATTTAACAAATTAAAAAACGTCGCGCTTAAGTATTTATAAAGTAATATAAAGTAAGGTAAACGCGACGAAAATCGTTTCGCAAACAGCTGGCGCGCATTTCATATAACCGTTCATTTCTTGAAAAACCATTCCGAGCGCGGAAAAGACAAACGTTCGCGCTCGCTTAAGTTTAATTCGCTTGACGTCGTTCCCGCGCTCGTATATAAGTATGAGTTTGTACGCGAAAGCGGATCTTCGTAGAATCTTTGCGCAGCGCAAACTTTTACGAGACTTTTTCTTTCGTGCGTTGAAATTACTTTAATCGGTATCTAATCAGCCTGGCGAAATTTCTTGCCGTTAGCATACGATTTATCGACGTTTTTAAATATTTCGTTCTCTGTATTGTTGGATTATGGAAGTTTATACGAGAGAGCTTTAGTTGCCGGAGGTTTATATTAAATTCATGAATAGTTTTTGTTGTAAAATTTATTGACCCTGAAGAGCTGGATGACACGCGTATGATTTTTGCCGAGGTAGCAGTTTATATAATACCGATGTTTCTATATCGCGCTCGAGGAAAAAAAGTTTACTTTGCATATAGTACGTGAATTCCGTTCAAGGAAATTTTCTTTTACTTTTATTCTTACAAGTATCGTCTTACGAGTATTTAATATCAGAGTTTAAAAATACATTTAATGGAAATCGAGTAACGGTTGATGTACCTCGATGATTTTTAAAATATTGAAAAATTTATGAAAAAAATTAATGCAAATGTATATGATTTTATATGGTATGCAGATATTAAGCGAATACAGATATTGAAATTTATTTGAAAAAATAAAAGACGAAAATAGTTTGCAAAAGTTTACGTTGTCGGAAAAAGAAAAAAATAATAAAGGTTGATTCGACAACTCTATAGCTTTCCACAATGAATCTCGGCGAGATAAACATCCGGCGAAGCAGCTTGGTAAAAGAAGCCATAGTCGCGTCTTTGGAATCAGGAAAAGATCTCGCCTCGTCACAAGCGCATCCGATATTTGGCTTCTGTCTCTCTCTCTCTCTCTCTTTCTTTCTCTATCGCTGCTTTTCACGATGACGGGTACGCGGACATCGGTAACTTTTCAAGCGGATGACTGTAACCGTTGATTCTTTTTCATCGACGCTAAGTTAGATCTGGCAATGTCGCGATATTTTTTCGTTAATTATTGAAAACTTTGATTTACAAGAAAGTCTCAATTTTTCTTTTTCTTTTTTTTTTTTTTTTTGATTCAGGAAAAGTATGACTATGCGGGCGAAAAATTACTATTTTATTAAAAAATAAATAATTCATCATAAAAATAATAAATATAGAATACGTAGAAAGGCAAAAAGAAAAAAAAAAAAGATAAATAAATAAAATAAAAAATAGCAACCAACGATGATAAAACGTCAACGAGGTCGCCGTTCAATAGGCGGCAGTGTCAAGGACGACTCGACGCGTACACGTCATCTGCCATTCCGCGCTTGCATCAAGATGCATCTTTTCGTAGCACACGTGTATATATATGTATATATATATATATCTTCGTCCCGGCGACGAGTCTTCCGACTGTGTTTTTCCTCGGAGGAGAGTTTAATGCAGAGCTATAAAGTCGGGAAGAGAAAGAGAGAGAGAAAGAGAGAGAGAGAGAGAGAGACAGAGAGAAGTAAAAGGAGAAGGCGATATTCGCGAGAGATCGTAAACTGGCTTCGCTTCCGAGCGACTGTTGCTTCTGCTGCTATACTTCTGTCTTCTCGGTGTATATACATCAATGAAGTTTTTTCTCTTCTCTCTCTTTTCTTCTGTTCGTTTTTCCTTTTCTTTTTACTGTTCCCCTTCCTCCTTCTCTCTCTCTCTCTCTCTCTCTCTCTCTCTCTCTCTCTCTCTCTCTCTCTCTTTCTCTCTCTCGCTCTCTCTCTCGCTCTCTCTCTCTCTGTCTCTCTCGTATCGGCGACTTTGTTCGATGCTATTGCTGCTTTTTTTGCTTCTCGGGATCGCGATGAAGGTTTTCGCAGATAGCCGAGAAGTTTTCTGGAATTTGAACGATTCAATCGAGGTTTATTAGGAGTTAAGTTTTCTCGTCTAACTTCTTATTTTTTAGACTCGATTTTTATCGAATGTATATAATCAGATATAGTTATGTACCTCGCGTACCGTCTTTTTGTTTCTTTTGAAACTATGTAATTTCAGTTATAAATATATAAAGGTAATTCAAATTGTATAATTATAAAGTAATAAAAATATTTTAAATTTCTTTTTATATAGGTTAACCGTCGAACGCATTGTTGAACAATTATGTATAACAATCTCGTGACATAATCTAACTGTATACAAATTAAAAAAAAAAAAAAAAAAAGAAAAATTTGCCCATTTGCTAAAAAAAATTTGTATCGCTAGAATCAGATCTTTTAGACCAAAAAAAAAAAAAAAAAAGAAAAAATGTTTAATTAATATTTTTAATTATAGTATCGGTTATAAAAATTAATTAAAAAATAATAATTACCATGTATATAATTTTTTGAGATAAAAATTTAATAGCAGTATTAAAAATATTTTCTTATTTTTTTTTTTTTTTTTTTTGTTTTGTTTTTTTTGATTTTGAATTCAGTTTAATGTCAAACATCGGGTCCACTTAACACCGATAGCATTGTTATCCAGGCTAAGGCCTTTTTCCGTGTACGCAAATGTAAACCAGGATACGTTACGTAAACCAGCCAATAAATCTAATATTATACAATGTAAAACATAAATTTAACAACTATATATTATCTTGTACACTGTGCGTGTATTATAAACATAAAACGTATATATGTATACTTGACCAAGCGCAACTCAGTGCCGATATTTATCAGCTGGTTATAACGATTTAGACGTATCGCTGGCATTTATAATCTTTATCTCGACATCGAGCATGCATAAGCTATACGTACGAGTATGCGCGTTAAACGATTGCTCGCGAACTCTTGCGGATTAAACCTCAAGCGCGGCTGGATATTTTAAATCGCTTATTTTCGAGATGAGCAAAATATACGGTTCGCGCTTACAAATACGCCGAGTTAGGGACTTTTGCCGGCGTGAAAGTTTACCTTCGTGTACCTTAATGCAATTTGTGCGCGCGTCGGTCGTTTCGCTTCGGTGCCGTTGCCGAATTAATTCATTTCCTCTCGCTTTATACCCACGACGATGCTTTTCTCCTCTTTCTTCATTCCGCGCTTACCTTATCAGAAATAACTTTCGGATATTCTCTCTACATACACGTTGAACCTTGGCGGATTAGGTTGTGAAATTATTTTATTTCCCTCTCTTTAACCTCTCTGGAGATTCATACCTTTTACCTCGCGCATCGAGTCGTTCGCGATTGTTTGGTGTAATGCACGTCTCGAGGTTTATGTCGAAAATTAAAATTTTACTCGATTTATGGTTGGTGAAAGTATCGCCCGAACTCGATGAAAAATTTCAAATTTTTTTTGATTTTCGCTCAGTTTAAAAGTTAATTACCGGATTAGATCGAGTACGTTTAAAATGTTAAATTAACCGATAACAACGTAACTTACCAAAGAGACTGTGAAATCTTGCATAAGATAAAAATTTGAAAGTTTATTACCAACGCGCTACTTATCGCTTGATTTTTACAAAATTATTTATCCTTTATACGTTGTAATTATTATTATTTCTTCAAAAACATTAAATTTTCGACTGCAATATTTGAACACTACAACCCAAAAAGTAGACGAAGAATCAAGAAGACAAATTCTCGATGCGCGTTTAAAAAAAAAAAAAAAAAAAACAAAGACGGCAAAATTCATCGGCCGATCTAAACTCCAGACAGCGTACGCTTCTCCACGGAGTGTTCGATCGCGCGCGTGCGCGCGAGCGTAGGTCGATCGGTTATATCCAGCTCTCGCGGCGGAGGGGAAAAGGTGCGCGGCGCCAGGTGGTGTGTACCCGAGACACGGTCTATCTCACGGAGGGAAAGAGACCTCTCGAGCGAGCGAGTAAGTCTCCTGTCTCTCTCTCTCTCTCTCTCTCTCTCTCTCTCTCTCGTTCGTTCGATTCGCGCAACGTCGCTTTTACAATGGCCGCGTCAATATACAGCTTTTGACGGTAGTGTGCGGCCCGATACCTACGAGATCGCTCATATATACGTATGAAGATACACGTAGAGTCGAGAACCGGGATGAGAAGGAGGTGTACGTACATATGTGTATATATATATATATGCACGCGGAGAGATAAATCGAGTAGACACGGAGGGACGTTCCGTTATGTATCCCCACGGGTGCTTTGCTCGTCGCTGTGTATCCTCGTCGTACTGACTCATACGCACTACCGTAGTTTTCATCGGCCGCCGCGAATGATTGCTCGTCTTTTGCATAGCCAGATATAGCGCTATAAATAATTTCGTTCCTCATATATACATATATACCCGAAGCGAGATATCGGATTCCTCGAACGTAAATCGGCGAGTTAAACGATTTCGATAATTTCTGCTGCGAGCGTGCGAGTGAGTTTCGAATTTTTGCGAATGTGCAACGATTATTTTTATTCGATCGTGCGAATGAAAATTTTTTAAATCGTTTAATTATTTAAATTTAATCGTCAAATTTTTTTTAACGATGCAAGAATTACGAAGACACGTTGCTCGTATTTTAAGATATATCTTACGACGTATGCAGGGATCGTGAAAAAAAAAAAAAAATAATAATAAACAAATAAATAAATAAATAAATAAATCAGCGACTTTACTAAAAATTTTATCCTTAACGAATCCTCCGAACGCGCGCAATATTACAGAAAGGTAGACGGCGCTCGCGCGAGACGCGCCGGTGTGAAAGCGGCATAAAGGAGAGCTCCCAGGAGCAACGGCTCGAGGAGGGACCCCTTATAACGCGAGAAAGAAAGAACGCTATCTCTGCCCCTTCTCCTGACGTCACTGGTTCCCTCGTCGCTTCGTTCGCCGCTGGCCTCTCACTTGCTCGGCGGCGCCCGAACCGAGCGCTTCGCTGTCTCTCATTTTGCCGCACCTTTCGTCTACGCGCATTCATGTATACATATACGTTTTATGTATATCGCATACCGTAAAAGAGAAAGATAGAGAGAGCGAGAGAGAGAGAGATAGAGAAAGAGAGAGAGAGAGAGTGGGACAGGGAGATAAAGATGCCCTAAAAGGGCTTTTTTTTCTTTTCGTTTTAACAAAACAAAAAAAAAAAAGTGGTGGAATTTTTATCTTCTCGGGGATTATGGATCGTCGATCGAGTGACGCGAGTGTACATTGCCGTGTGTATGTATAAGTGTGCCGACGGGGACGATGTGCGCGATCGTCCCACCGGATATGTTGTTGTTATTATTTGAATAATCGAGGGTGAAACTCGGATCCTCCGATCGTTTTTGGTGTGCTCTTGTGCGCGATTAAAAAATTTATCCGTTTGATACACTGGCCGCTCGACTCGAGATTGGCCTCGATTCCCGACGACTTTTCGGAGGAGAGTGTGACTCGTTCTTTTTTTTCTTACTTTTTTTATTGGGGGGAGGGGGGAGAGGGGCCCGATTTGTTATGTGTGTCGCACCCGCTGGATAACAGTTAACGGATGGATTGAAGGCAGAAGCGAGCCAGGCAAGTAAACATTTTCTTTTGCTTTTTTTTCTTTTTTTTCTTTTTTTTTTGTTTTTTTTGTTTTTTTGCTTTCGTACGCATACTTTTGCTTACATTTTAGGTATCGGTTGACTTAACGTTTACAGAGGTAAAGTTATCCTCGAGCAGAATAATAATACAACGTATCGAGGTTTATCGCTGTTTTAATTTTCAACGTTGTGCATAACAAATGTAACTTCCTACAGATTTACGATACAAAATTAAAATTCGAAAATAATTATACAGAATATTACAGAAAATTTATGTAAATAAATAAAAATGCAGTTAAGTTTTAAGTAGTAACAGATTAAATGACGAGGCATTGCTTAGATAAAACGGGCCTTTAAAAACAAGCGCAAAAGTATAACAGTAAATGTTTTTTACTCGAAAGCATCTTAAGGCTATTAATTCAATTTAATTCATAAAAGCTAATAGACTCGAGACGTTTAAGGTAGGCCAAGAGAATGAGATTTGGTAACTTCGATTAAGTTTCTGTTTTTTTTTTTTTTTTTTTTTTTTTTTTTTTTTTTTTTTTTTTCTTGAAAAATTAGGCGGGCCTCATTAAAAAGATAGGATAACTGTATATTCGAATAATAACAATCTTTTGGAGCGGGTTATTAACTTGATCAACTTTCACGAAATCACATGCTCGCAGATTTAAAGCTCGCCGATGAATAATTATCGCAAAGCGATGATATAAGTAATATTTTGTAAAATTAAGTTGAACGATATTATAAATAGGAAGAACGAAGAAGTGAAAAAGAAAACGAATATTGCATTTGTACAAACAAGTACACGCAAGAGAGTACATGATACCGTGGTTTTGAATTATGTGACTATGAAGAAGAGGGTCGCGCGATGATTTCTCCGATTTCACATGTGTATATACGAGCTGTACTCGCGTATATGTATCGCGGAGATCGAGGCTGCCGAGAGGAGATCGGATTAATATCAGCAGCCGAGCGAATAATTTTAATACGAGCCGTAACGCGAGACTAATGCCGATAAAAGTTATGATTTTTTTTTTTTTTTTTTTTTTTTCCTTAAATTAACGCACTTTTTAAAATCAGCTCTGCGATTATCGGCTACTTTTATTCAATATCTATTAAAATTCGTTTATTTTTTTTTTTTTTTTTTTTTTTTTTTTTTATGTCAAATTCGATGTGATTTTTCTCTTTTTAATCATAATTTGCGTTAAAATTTATAAATATTTTATCTATAATAAATATATGGACGATTCATAAAAGCGTACATTAATTAACTGGTACCGAGCTTGAACATTTTATTATTATTATTAACGTATATTAATCGCAAAACATAATACAGGCACATAATCGTTTTTCAAATCAAGCAATTAAAATGAAATTGACCGTATAAACCTCGTAATAGAATATTGCACAAGCAGATCGGTCGCACATTTATACGATACGTATTCGATGTATACAGCGGTGCAAGGAAAAGCCACAATTAAAAATAAAAAATAAAAAAAAAATAAAAAAAAATATATATATAGTGAAAACTTCGTCACTGGCAAGAAAACTACGCGAGCGAGTTGTTGCGCAACTCGAGCAACGACTACTATACACGCTTTTTGAACTATTCAAAATTAACTCGACGTTCTCTCCTAATTAAGGCCCTCTCCTCCATTAAATTAAAATCTCTTCTCCAGTGCGCGAGTGTTCGTATGAGTGAAAAGAAGAAAAAAGGCTTCCTTTTTCGCGCTCGACTGTCTCTTTCCTTTTTACCGGAGACGTAGAATTTCGACGTGTGGGTTGCGGAGTCGTCCGCCCACGGGTTAGGAATAGGTCGGGTGCGTTGCTACTATAATAATGTTGCGGCCGTTGTACCTTTTCTTCGATCGGTTGGAAATGTCAGCGGCCGCAGCTCTCTCGTGCGGAAAGCAAACTTTGAATTTATGCCTAGACTTCGATCGTTTTCGACGGAAAATTGCTTCTTAGCTTGCACTTAATAGTAGATTCAAAATACTTTGTTTGATAAATCGTTTATTTTGATTTCGATTAATCGTGCGACGTTAACGCTTGTACCGGTGCAAAGGAGAAAAAAAAAAAAAAAAAAAAAAAAAAAAAATTAAAGAAAAGCGTAAAAATCCATCATCTAATAATTATCCTCGGTCGATTACACAGTCCGGTATACGCCAGCTCGCGAAACGAGCGGCGTTTTCATGCGACCGTGGAATGGAAAAGCCGAGGCGTCGACGAGGCGTCAGATATCTACGATATTGTTATATATAATAGGGGAAAGAGGGGAGAGAAGAGGTAGATCGCTTAATGAAAATTAAAAGCAAGGAAAAAAGAAAGGAACGGGAAAGAGGAATAAAAAGAGAATTTAAAAAAAAAAATAAATAAAGTTCGCCCCGAGGCGCGCGAACAAACGCAATTATTTTGCGCAACGGCGCCTTTATGCAACCGACGCTCGTGCATTTAATTTAACGATCAAAACGATGAAGTTGTGGAGGTGCCTTTCTTTCTCTCTCTCTCTCTCTCTCTCTCTCTTTCTCTTTCATTCCCTCAGCGGCGCCAAAGTCTTTCTACACCTGAAGTGAAAATGTCTCTTCGCGCGATTAAGAGAAATACCATAGTAGTCGTCGGCTATATGTCGCCTCGTTGCGTCATTTATCGCCTTTCGATTACACGCCCAGAAAATTTAGCTCATTAAACGACGACGTCGACGACTACTTACTCGCACTTTTTATTCGGACTTTGCTTACTGTTACGTTTTCTTATCCGACACAGCTTACCGGCAACCGCGACATTTTTCATACTATTTCTGGCGATACGGGCGATCACATAAAAACTTTGGCTTATAAATAAAAATATTGTTCTGCTTGTAAATGCTTCTCTTTCGAGGCTTAAAAATACAAACTTACCATTATTTAACTTTTTAAATAGAAAGTAGAATGCAGATTAAATTTTTTGCCGCTTGCATTGAGAAACATAGTTTATCGAAAAATGTTTCTTACATTTGCATAGTTGTTGATTTTAATGCATCGATTAACGAAGTCATAACGAGGATTTATATGACGTAATGCAAGTCACGCATTTAGAAAACTAAAATATTGTGATTAAATTGTGTGACACCTTCGGTACAAGAAGTTTATTTATTTATTTATTTATTTATTTTTTTTTTTTATCACGTACGGAAAAAGTAACCAATTAAAATTTACGTAAGGCTCACGCTATACCGAACGAAAAATTGAAATTTAAAGAAGCACATCTTCGTTTATGTCTACATAATAATATAATGCCAAACTAAAATGAAAATATAATAAAGCATCACTAAACGCAAGAAAAGGATAAATAATTACTTTTTCCAAGCTTGCTCGCTTTAATAAAAGGCCTACGAAAATTCATCTCGGCGAGGATGTAACGAAAAAAGATGAAACAAAAAGAAAATAAGTTAAATCGCCGTGCTATCGAGGGTTATTTAAGGGCCTTTATTTCCATAATCTCTCTCTCTCTCTCTCTCTTTCACTCTCTCTTTTTCTACTTCGCAACTATCAATTCCACGCGATACACACGGCGCAGCATCACGCAAAGTATCCGAGCGAACGTTTCATCTAGTTCTCGAGCTTAATTCGTCTTCGTGTCTACAGCGTGTTTTGCATAAGTGCACCTCACCGAGCACCGAAGAAGCAACAGGTGCTGCCCAGATCGCGACGGTTTTTTCCGCTTTCGGCGGCTCGTCATATTGTAAGTCTCTCGCTTCTCTATCTCTCTTTCTCTTTTTCTCTCTCATTTCTCTTTTCGTATCTTTGAGACCCTCTTTCTTTATTTCACTCTCGAGTGTGTCTTTTTTTCCATTCTCGGAATCGCATTATTGTAATGATGCATTTTGTGCGTTCGTGCATAATGCAGATGCCCTGCTGAAAATTTCTAGTCTTTTTATTCTTTTTTCTTTTTTCTTTTTTCTTTTTTTTTTTTTTTTTTTGTTTAAACGATGTATTTTTAGTTAGAGCGTTTATTCTTTTATTACATTTTTTAGCTGTGTGCGAATAAATTTACGAAAGAAATTGAAATTATATTTGTAATTGACGTTGCTTACACGATTTCAATGAAAGAATTAACGTTAATTTATTTTTCTCCTTATATCAGTGAAATGAAAAGCTAAGGAAATGCGTAATTTTTCAAGTTTGCGAGCGGATTATTCATTTGCCTTTTTTTTTTCTCACGAGTTTTAGATTTCCATCGAGTTGCGGTAATCATTTTTATCGCACATTCAATGAAGAGTAGCTGTTTTCACTTGTTTACGGATAAATTTTCTCTTTCAATGAATTAAATACGAGAGGCGCATGAATTCAAAAAAATGGGGATGACGAATGCTCGTAAATTTCGATTTTATCTTCTTAAGTAAATTAAACGAAAAGACGCGTTGATTTATCGCTGAAAAGTTCATAATTTTCATCTATTCGCAGCTTGAAAATTTCACTCGGAACTAGCGTAAAAACGCAGCTTCAAAAAGCTTCGAAAAAGTGAAATTTTGTTTAAAAGGAAAGAAAGAAAAAAAAAAAAAATGAAAAATTTATTCTCCATGTACAAAGAAAAGCATCGATATCCAAATAAAATTCGTTCAACGATCTCTAAAACAACGGTAGAAATCCATCGAGAATATATATCTGTTTTTACAATACAAAACTCCGCTTGTCGTCCATCCGTTGTCTCTTCGCTTGTTTTTTCTGCCTTTCTCTTCGTTCTCCTCTTTCTCAAGTAGGCTTCTTCTTTTACCCGTTTGAACGAGTCAAAAGGAAGCGATTCGAATGAAACGCGCGTCGCGGCGCGTTAACGGGTTCCCCCTCCCTCGACGGCCTACGCGTTCGCATTTTTCTTTCAAAATAGCATCGAGCAATGCTTTACTTTGTTACTTTACCGGAGAATGTCTGTCTGTCTATGTCTCTCTCTCTCTCTCTCCTCGTTTGATGCACCTTATTTGTTATCATTTTAATTTTTTACGTTTACTATAATTACATAGTGACAGGAGAAGAAAAAAGTTTAAAAATAAATTATAATACTCGTCGCTTTTTGCATATCATTTGAATATCAAGCATTTTTCATTATTTTTTTTTTTTTTCTTTTTTTTTTTGTTTGTTTGTCGTTTTTTAACGAACGTAATGTCACTCGTCCGCGACCGAATGATGCAATCGCCGGATTATTTATTTGTACGATAAAAGGCCGCCGCTCGATTTTTCAAAATACACAAGGTCGATCGTCGAGCCGACGAAGGATCCTTTGGGTTCGTATATATTCAAATGAGGGACTCGAGTGGGCATACGCGAACGTCGAGAATCGGCGAAGAGAGAATTTCATCAGGTTGTTAAAAAAATGTCGAAAGATTAGCAATATAAGATCTTAGCAAGGGACCTCGTACTTCTACTTTTATTACCCCGCGCGTTTGACCTTGCTCCATCTTCTTTTATATTATTCTCCGAGATAATAATTACTCGGGGACTCGGGAGGGAAATTGGATTTTCGAGACGAGCTCCGTTAGCTCGACGACGGCGACTTTGTCTCGAAGGTGAGATAGAGCTCGCGCGCGCACACAACACGAGCGCCGCGGAGTCACGCGAGTTGAGAGGGAGAGAAGAAAAAAGGCTCGATGAATATAATAATAATTGCCGCGTGTCTCTTTCCCTTTTATTTTTTTATTTTTCTATCCGAAGGCCCCGTGGTTTCATGGCCGCTATATATATGAGCGCGCAAAAATTTATCGAGAGTAAAATATGACTCGCCGCGTTGGAAGAAACTGGTACTGGTATTTGCAGAGACGAAATTTTTCATTGAAATAAAATAATAATGGTTTTACTGGTAAAGACAGGATAAAATCGAAAGTGATATATAATATTAGGTTTGATAAATTTAATATTAAACGTCTAACGCGTTATTACTTCATTGTACAGTAACGAGCGAACGCGTCCATCGTTAAAAATTATTATGTACGGTAAGAAGTCTTAAAGCATCGCCGAGATATTATTATTTATCGAATGTTTGAAAATATTTGATAAATAATATATGTGGATATAAATAAATTTCCGAGTGCTTATAATTACAAAGGCGACAGAAATATTCTAGAACGAGAATTAAACTTTGTTTTATACGCCACGGCAATAGTATACCATTAACTTGAAATTATATATGAGATGAAAAATTATAAAAAAATATTGGCACAAACCGGGACAAATTAAAATTATTTCGTCCTCGATTTACCCCCTTATATTAAATTAATACGAGTTACCGTTAATCGTTTACAGAAAATAATTTCAAAAGATTTATATCTTCTTGCATATAGCTTCGTGTGCGCGGATGTCATTAAATATTAATACTACTGATATTTTTCTTCGACTTTTTATTTTTTAATTTTTAACTATAATTAAGGTATTTAACGCGAAACCACAAAAAAAAAAAAAAAAAAAAAAAAAATTAATTTTTGCAAAAACTTTGTTGATCGTATAAAAAAAAAAATAAATAAATAAATAAATAAAATAAAATGAAATGAAGAAAAAATAAATAAATAAATAAAACTAATTTCGCGCGGATAAACATCTAGCTTTTAAAATAAACGATGGTATCACTCGTTGTCTCCATGTCTTTCTTTCTCTCTCTTCTCACCTCTTTTCTCTATACCCTCGAATAAAGTGAGTCATGTGCAGGAGGCCGTACAATACACTCATACGTACGCACGCGCACATTTATAAAGAAACAGAGCGAGAGAAGCGAGTCTCCTCTCTCTTTCAAGCGCGGAGAACGAACTTTGGGCAGAAGTTGAGGTGAACGCGAGTGACGCGATTCCGTGACCGCAATATTCATGATTCTTAAATGGACGATCCCCACCTTATTTTCCTCGACTATACTCCTTCGAAAATTCCCGTTTCTGTATACGTCTCTGTGTGAATGTATACCTGCGCGATCTCTCGTTTTGGCCATCTTTCTCTCTCTCTCTTTTTCTCGGTACACGAGAATTCCTTCTTTGTCCGAGCTGATTTGACGGTTTGGCTTTATCGTAATGGCCCGACTGTTTCTTTTGAATTTTTTCAATTTTGCGTATAAACTTATTTCTTTTATATGCGTTGTTTATATAGTTTTAATAGATTATAATTCTCGTATGGTCGGATGTAAAAGAAAAAAAAAAAAAAAAAAAACAATTACGACATTTTAATTAAGAAATTAAATATTATCACTTACAAAGCAACTAAAAATTAAAAAAAAAAAAAAAATATGTTAATAGGTAATAGATATTTTCAACATATAAAAGTTAACGATGCACAGAACAATGAAAAAAAAAAAAGCTTTGGTTTTAAATGCGGCATTGTTAACTATTTTAACAACAAAAAAATCCTACAAATGATAAAAATTCGTAATGATCGTTATTACTCCTTCAAATTAATCAAGAAAATTAAGAAACATTTAAAAACTGAATAAAAACATAATAATTGTCGGAGATATTTCTCACTTTATTATCCGAAATATATATTTAGAAACACAAAAGTCATCATTTTAATAATAAATTTAATGCTAATGAACAAATAAATCAAATCGCGCATCGAATGATTAAAAAATAACATACATTTAAATTCAATTTAATTGCCGTCGATGAATAATTCCGCGCGCGTGATTATATTGAAAGATTTTAACATCGGGCTTCGTACGTAAAACGTAAAGCCCAAGAATTTTAAAAAGCTCGCGATCGTTTAATACCGATGTACATCCATCCATTGATATTTACTGTAAGCGCAGCCAAATGAGATGTACCGACGTAATCGAATTGACAAAAAAAAAAAAAAAAAAAAAAAAAATCTACCGATAAATTCGCGCAGCTACGAAAAGAAATACGAGACGCGGCAAAATAAAAAAAAAAAAAAAAAAAAAAAAAAAAAGAAAAATTCTTCCCTCGTTCGTCTCTCTGTGAACTGGGCCGCGGATTCGATTCGCGGTAGCGAACGACGCCGATCATCCATATCGGTGCGCGTTTATTGGAACGGAACGATTTATATCTCTGTATAGATACACCCGCTCGCGTCGATCTCAACGGTGAGCTTCGTACGGGAGCCTCGTCCTCGCGCGCCTCGCGATCACGTTTTTTTTTTTCTACGCGCGCTTCCTGCTTCGCGTACGTAAGCGAGGTTTTTTTTTTTTTTTTTTTTTTTTTTATTATCGAAATTTTCTCGAAGATCGTTATCGGAGATTGATGACCTGGAATACTTATTTATACGTATGTACGGACGATTATATTTGATGATAACGCGTATTGTGAACGGTTTGGAGTTTGTTTTGGTCAGCGCGACTTTCGAATGCTGCACTTTGAGATAGTATGACGCGCCTCGATGATTTCAGATCCTTCGTATGAATATTATAATATTGTCGATGGTATCTCTAGCCGCGCGCGGATGTAATGTTGTACGAAGGATAACCATCTTTAAATCGGTAAATTTATAGAGAGTTGCAGTGAGATAAACAATTTTTAATAAATCGTTCGGTTTAATTAACGGCAAAAGAACTAAAAATCGTTGACTAACTTTTTTTTTTTTTTTACACAAAAAATTAAAGCTACTATATTTTGCAAAAAAAAAGTACTCGAGGGTAGAACGAAAAAAAATAATCAGTATTAGAAAAATTTAAGAGAAAGGTGAGAGACAGAAGCGTGTCAAGAGCAAAAAAACCAAAACCGGCGAGCGATGACCGAATCGGTGAAGGGTCGGCGTCCTTCGGGACCGGAACTCCAACCGACAAAGAAACTTAGCCGTTGCTTACTCGTTTCCATGAACTCTGATCGGTGCTCACATTTGTAAAGCTTTGTTGAAAAGACATTTTTAAACGTATGTTGAAATATCTGTATGTAAAAATGTCAACGTACCTTCATTCAAATTAGAGTTTAAAAAGGCAGAATGTATATGTAAGGATAAAAATACCATTAACTATTTTACAAATTCAAGCTTAAGGTTTCTTATTTTATAGTTACAAAAAAATATTTTTTTATTTCATATGTTTTATTACCGTATCAATTTAATGTTATTTATCCCCAGAAAAATTCAACGATATATTTTAAAAAGCAGTTATGCGATATGACTTTATAAAATTATAATTTTATTTCGTTGGATAAATCAAAACGTATATGATTAAACTTGGGTAAGCGAAAATAAACATTAAACATTCAGGAAGTATCTTGCGCATCAATATTCGCCGTGTTTGTAACCTACCGACATACTTCGACAGGTGTTAACCGGTAAAGCCGACAACTTGTTCGGAAATGTATTTGTTCGTTAAATACAGTTGTACTTTTCCTAAACATACGCGAGAAAAATTTTTCTTAAAAAGCTGTAAAAAAAAAAAAGCTATCTCTGGCTTTTTCCATTTTGCGAATTAATAAATAATCTTTGAAATATTTCCTTGCGCGAGAGATTTCCGTAACGCGGTTTACAAAAAAAAAAAAAAAAAAAAAAAAAAAAAAAAAAAAAAAAAAAAAAAAAAAAAAAAAAAAAAAAAAAAAAAAAATAAATAAAGCTTTAAAACTTAAAATACCGATAAATTCTTACAATTGCAATAAAAAAAACTATTTTATAGAGATCTTAAAAATGTATAAAAAGAAAACACGATACTGTTTTATACGTCAAACGTATACAAAATTTATTACAATTTCTTCAGGTGGAATATACACTCTAAGCGAAGTGTACACGTGAATTATATTACTCTACTTTATCAATGTTACAACTTTTTTTACGACGCGGAAAATTATTTCCGCGTACTTTGCTTTTTATTCGCAAATTTATAAACGAATTTCCGTAAATAATCAAATATTTTTAACGATTAACGAAAATGAAAAAGCTCGAATTCGATGTTTAATCTGACTCGAAAAAAATAAATAAATAAATAAATTTTTAAAAAATAACGTACAACGGCTACCGTTTTAAAACTTTCCCTCCTATTTTCGACTTTAAAAACAAAAAATGAAAATGCACAAAGGATTCGCACAAAGAGAAGGGCGACGTTGAGAGAAAAAGAGAGAAAGAAATACGACGGCGCTCGCGTGTAGGCGAAGAGACTCGCGAAGAGATTGCGTGACCCACTTGTTAGCACGCGCATACGTATGCGCGGCCTCTCTCTCTCTCTTCCACATGCACACCTTTTCACATTATGCACGCGTTCACCGAGCTTCTTTCTTATAGTCCTTCGTTTTTAATATATACTCGATGAAAAGGATCGATTCATGAAACTTATGGAAAATCCACGATTTAGGCGTTTAGGAACGCGCGACTTTGTTTTTCTTTTTAAATATTTTCACACGTAGATTTATGCTATGAAAATATTTTGTTGCATTTTTTACGTTGGAGGCCGTTTTTCTTTTGTTTCGTAATAATGATTCTCACGATTGTTTAACGATCGACAGTTATTTGGAATTTTTTTTTTTCTTTTTTTTTTTTTTTTTTTTAAAACGATTAATGTATGTTATTAATTTTAAAAGCGTGAATCTTAACGCTTCGTGTATGTAGAAAGCAAAGAAAAATTTTATTCGACTTTCGATTTTCTTATAATGTTTAAAGAAAAAAAAAAGAAAAAAAAAAAAAATTTACGCATTTAAGCCTACGTTCGAAAATGATATTTTATATATTGTACGCGATAAATTTTGTCAATATAATGGGACTGAAAATTTCTTGATCGGTATACATAATAAAATGCGTATTTTAGCAGTTAAATTATCTTCGTTTTGTTTTCAACGTGAAATTCAACGATTTAATTAAATTTTTTATTATTTAAGAATCTTTTCCGATGAAGCCACGACGTCATAAAATCTGTATGTAATCGCTTGTATTGAGCGAAAAACCACCGCAAAAATATCCTCAAAAACAATTGAGCAATAAAAAAAGAAATTTTTTTTCAAACGCGAGCAAGTGTATCGAATAACCGGCGATAAAAAAAAAAAAAAGAAAAAAAAATTCGAAACGTTACATCAAGCGAGTGCAATCCCGTCGATATTTGCCAATCATCGAATGTACACCAGTCCAGTAAGTACATACTACATATCAAACCGTGGAACTAGGAAGGATCGAGTTCGCCAACTCGATGTGTACAAGTATACGTATACACGTATATGTACGTCTTACTAGGTCGGGTGTACAGGTGCAATTTCGCACGGGACGAGATAGCGTTAGCGATTCGTTAGCTAGAGAGTCCGTTTACTAATAAACGCGCCAATGTACACAAGGTGTCAATTTCGCAAATTATCAAAGATATGTGTGTACAACATATATATGTATATATAAATATATATGTATCTGCTCGTGTGTTGCATAAATAACATTCCACGGGTATAAATATATACCGGTCGTGTGAATTCTAACGTACCTATCGCGAATTGCTTTGCCGTAATGTTTGTCGCTTGAGTTAATCGATCGTTTAAAATTTATTATTACCGTTTTTCTTCGATTTCTTGTTTCTAATATTTTATTCAATTCCCGATAATTATTTATCGATGTAATTATCTTGGCGCACGATTATTTTGATTTTTTTTTTTTTCGTTATTCGTTGCGAATGTCAATTTATACAAAGCAGAAAGTCAACGATTCAACTTTATCAAAAGACAAGAATAAAAAAATCTCATCCATATTCTCACAGAGTTTACGGGTACGTTGTAAAATCTCTAGTATTCGCAGCACTTAAAGCGTTAGCCGAACCTTGTCGACGAGTAACGAATCGACAAAAGCATGCCGGTGTAATTTTGAAAAGGCGAGCCGCGACGCGAGGTCGAGCTTGCGCGCCTCGCGAATGAAAGAATTAAAAAAATAAATAAATAAATAAATAAATAAAAAAAAAAAATAATAATAATAAAAAAAAAGAAGCCAAGCCGATCTATGTCGAATGATGGAAATCGTCTCCTTTCACCGGCTCGATTCGGCGAGTCTTAATGCGCTCGGTGAGTTTCGATCGAGAGTGAGCTCAGCTTCGCTTTATAAACACCTTCGCGAGTCGCTTTTATTGGGTTATATCGTACCGAGTATAATGGATCGATTAACGACAAAAAATAATATGGTTTAAAATATTATTTTTATTTTAATCGGCGTGATAGATTTTTGAGATCAAGTTATTCGTGTAATACTTAATTTTTTTTTTTTTTTCAAATTTTATTTCTTAATGCATTGTATTAAGTATCACGATGAACTTGAAGTTTTCAAAACAGCCGATAAGTCTTAAAATTGGGTCAGATGTAATCTAAGCGAGTAAAAATTAAAAATAAACGTGATATTATATTTATTTAAAATAACTCGATCTACTAAAACTCAGATGAGAAGCAAATTTTCGTTTGCAAGCGTATAATACCGATAAATATTCATATAATGAACAGCAATTTATCAATAATTATGCACTGGTTCACATTTAACGTGGCTATAATCTAATGATAATAGAATTTAATAATTGAATACGGTATTTCGAATGAAGCAATAGAAGAACAATCACGGCGCAAGATTTTACCGGCGCGGTAATGAAAGGCTCGTTTTCTGCGTATAAATATATATGCAACATTATAACAAGTAAATAACATTTATCATATCTTCGTTGCGCACCTGCGGCTGATTTTTCTTATCTAAATATTATTTTCTATAAGTTTATATATGTATGTTTACCGCGTACCGTATACTTTAATCAACTTTGTTGCCGCACATTATATTTATTAAATTAAACGTCGTATACATAGATTTATGTAAAAATAAACGTCGAAGTATACCGTTTAAATATGTCCCTTTTTATTCGCCAATTGAATTCGTAATAGTCGATCTAATTAAAATTATCAAACGTGCGCGCGCACATGACGTACGAGTAAAATAAAATTTTTTTAACCGACACCGTATAATAAATTTATAAGCGCAATAAACGCATACAATAACCCAGTATTACTCGTATCTCAAAAGACTCAAAAGAAAAGCGCCGCATGGCGCAGGTACGACGAAAACAAAAATCCGGCGCTTTAACGATTTACGTTAAAGGGAGGGGGGGGGGGAGAGAGAGAGGCGACTTTCGTGAGAGAGGCAAGGAAAGTCGTTTACCTACATCGTAGGCGGTTCCCTTACTCCTTTCTCCGAGGCGACGAGGACGCCTGCGCGAGTCACCGGCTGCTGCGGTTTCGCCGTTGCTCCATACCGACTACTACATATTTTTTCTCTTCTTTCTCTCTCTCTCTCTTTTTTTTTTTTCTTTTCTGTTTTTCTAATTGTAATTGTAAGAAAACTGTACATTTGGCTTATTCATTCTGTAAATTTTTTCTCTTTTATTTTGTTTATAAATTATATTATGATTTGAATGATAAGTTAATCAATGTTGAATTAAGAGTTTATTTTTGAAATAAACAATCAATATTAACTAATATACGAAAAAAAAAAAAAATGTCGCAAATTTATCTGCTTTGCAGCTCCTTTATAATTTTCACAACCCGATAAAATATCCAAGCGATAAAATAAATCGTGAATTATAAATGTTTCTTTACAACGTATCTATTCATACGATAAATGCGAAAAAAAAAAAAATATCAAGAACAAAACAAAACGAATAAAAGGATATAGCCGTACTTTCGAACGCCTACGAAAGATCGCACGCTCTTTTATACGCGGAGGCGATCCACGAAAGAGAAAGAGAGAGAGAGAAAAAGATAAAGACGCAGGAGGTAAAAATTAACGAGCCTACGGGGGATGATTTACGAGTCCGAGGTAAAGTTTTTTTGCCGTTTCGACCAGCACACGAGTAAAATTTCGCTACTTGCGACATTTCATTAGCATGCGCTCGGCAATCCTCCGTAATTTCGTAAAGAGCCGGATTGACTTTGCGCTTGGATTAGAATTGTTTTATAAAGGCTTTGTTCTACAGCATTAGACGCTTAGAAAGTTTTAATACTCGTTTCTAAAGTCGCAAAAAAAAAAAAAAAAAAAAAAAAAAAAAAGAATTATCCAACCAATCACAGTTATAAATTGTAATTAAAAATCGTTGATTCAAATCGGACATCAAGAAGGAATGAATATATCCAAGAGAGAGAGAGAGAGAGAGAGAGAAAAAAGAGGGGAAACACGAACGTCCATATGGCCGAAATCCGAAAGAAACTTCCTGCATTAAGTCGAGTTTGGAAGCGAGCCACGAACATATCCAGGTTATCGCGAGCCGATTGTTCCCGGGATCTTTGCGGACATCGCGCTCGCGATTTCGAAAGCGTCCGCGCGAACCTCTTTCTTAAATTTTTTTTCGTAACCGGATGCGTGTGTGCGCGCGCGAGCGCGATTCGGTAAGGTTTTCTATACCCATCGATGTGTGTGTTTTTTTTTTTCCTCGCTTTTTAGCAAGCACCCAAAGTGCTTTGCCTTTTTTTTTTCTTCTTCTTTTCGCCTAATTCTTCGTTTATTTATTTCTTTCTTTACGGCGCGCGATACAAGACTTTGAAAGTCGAAGGCGAAATTACCGAGGGATTATGTAAAAAATGGTAATTTTTTTCAGCGCTGGTTGAAAAGGAGGCTCTAAATATAGTGCGTTGGATATCTTTAAAATTCGATGGATTTTGTATACCGTGGAGATAGGTTTGTTTTTAGAACGAGATGTTGCATAATTTAAACTGTTTCAATCGGTTGAATAACCGAGCACCGTAGAAAGATAATTTTGCGAACAAATTTTAAGACTTTTTTCTCTCTCTTTCTCTCTCTCTCTCTATCTTTCTCTTTCTCTCTCGAGGTTGTTGAACTTGATGTAAACAGAAAATTATTGGTTTATATATAAATTTATGCACGAAACGTTGCTGTACATTGACACGATAGATTTAAAATTAAACTTTCAATTTTATATTTCGCAAGGATATTACGCAATACTGCAGCAAAATGTATTTTATAATTATAGGTAGGTTTTTACACGCGAACCTATTTTTTTTGAAAATTTACAATGAGAACTATCAAAATGTCACGCGGCATTATAATAGACGTAATCTACATAAATTAAATAAAGTAGGATAGTGTGTAATAATACTTAAGAACTTTTTTACAAAGCGCTAATTCGCCTACGCGTCAATCTATCCTCATTTGGCAATATTCGCGATTCGAATCGATAATTTAATTACTCGTATTTTTAATGAAAACTCGTTTCTTTCGCCGTTGATTTTCTGAAGAAACTAGTTTTTATATACATGCACATAAAAGTAGTTTGGTAATCGATTCAAGATTTCTTAAAATAAATAAATTTTGTATGCACGCGATGGCGAACTTTTGTTTTGTTTTGTTTTATTTTGTATTGTTTCAAGACACCGATATACTTTTTGATAAACATCGTGTCAATCTTCATTAGAAAATTTCGCGAGTACGCGCAAGTTGAAAAATGCGAGCTTTCGATGTGTAACCTGTATCGAATAGAAATTTCTAAAACAAGTTGCTCTCGACTGGGTAAAGACGAGTAAAAAGTCATTTTGAAAAAGCGCACGTACATTATTCTAATAATAATTAATCCATAAAGTAAAATAGCCGGAAGTAATTTTTTCATGGAGATGTAGACCTTTGATGCATGACACACTAAAAAAGCCATCGCCCGGCGTAAAATACATTTTTAATTACGCTTATCGAGAAAACTAGTAGGGGATACCGCATTCCTCATTACCGGTAACAGTTACGCTGACGAGAGAAGGACAGAGAGAGAGAGAGAGAGAGAGAGAGAGAGAGAGAGAGAAAAGAAACGCAAGCATCCAACAGATGCGTCGTTCTAGCCATATAGACAACGACGCGAGATAATATTTCTCGTTTAGAAAAATTCCGCTCGAGCGAGACTCGAATCTTTTCAGGTCAGCTGGCGCGGGAAAGCTCGCCATTTTCTCGAACTTGTAATCGTCGAAGGTAGACTTTATTATAAATGAAGACATCTGCGCAATTAAAATTTTTGCTCGCTCCCGCTAAACGCACATTTATTTATATGGCATTTTAATGCGGGACATTTTCTCTTCTCGGTTCGCAAGCGCTTTATCAAGCGGCTATATTACATTCGAATTAACATATATATGTATATATATATACTTGTAGAAATAAAATTCGTTGAGCTGAAAAAGCGATATTATCATGGAAAGTACATAAAACTATAGTAATTTGAGATTATACTCATTATTTATATTAAATTTTTTTCATTTATTTTAAAACGAGCACAATTATATATATATATATCATTATATATATATATATATATATATATATATATATATATATATATATATTTAGATAATTGCTGTGAAGATGCGTGATAAAAATTAATGAGATTTATTAAAACAAAAATTTTTTAAAGCGTTAATTTCAAATATTATCGCTAGACATATAACGTATCATTGCGCGCGTTAAAAAAGAAAAAAATTATTATCGATAAAAACACGTAAATTACACGTTTACGCGTTTATGGGTAATTGTTAGCGAGCTTAAAATCTGCCATCGAACAATATAGTTTTCCGATAATTTCACACCTAGCTATCGGTATACTTTGGAATAAAATTTTCACCAAGACAAATTTTGTTTTTTTTCCCTCTCTTTACGATCCGAAAATGAACATTAAGCGTCTTGAATTAATTATATTTCTTAGGGATAATTAATAGTATGCAAGAATATGTCAATTTTTTTAAAGTATGAAAAGTTTGTATACGTTGCGTGTCTCTTTGGCAAAAAAAAAAAAAAAAGAAAAAAATTCAACCGTTTTTCCAAGCCAACGACTTTAAAGTCCCGATATAGATAGCTCATAGCGGCGCAGCTGGTGCTTCCTCCTGCGACACCTGGATCACAAAGAGAGCGCCGTCACAGTTGGCCGAGTGCCATTAACGCGCAGCTCTCGGTTCGTTCGTCTTTCAATTTATATACGCGCGCGTGTCTTGAACTTGCTCGCGTTCCCTTTCTAGCTCGTTTCCATCGACGACGATTGCCCATTGGCCCATATTGTTTATTATGCGATTTTATGTGTGTGGTGTTTATCGATTGCGATATCTGGAGTTGGGCCAAAATTTTTTTTTTTTTTTGTTATTTTTTTTATTTTTTTTTTTTTTATTTTATTGTGAAAGTAAACCTTGGAACTCGCGTTTTTTTTTTTTTTTTTTTTGCGTTGGCTTTTACATCGACGGATGCTTTATGCATTGTCGTTCATTGAAATTGTAGAAAGCAAAATCCATAAATTTTGAGAAGCGAGTAAATGTGTTAAATACCGTTACATTAAATATATTTATATGCTATATACAGTAATGGCAACGTTTGTAAAATGTTTGCGCATATATTTGAATAAATATTTATTTTATTTACTTTTTTTCAAAAATCGAAATATTAAAAAATTCTTTTCAATTTTCTTTCAAAACAAAAATAAATAATAAATAAACGAAACAAAACTATCGGAAAAAAATGAAAAATATCCAATTCGAAAGTATATCAATGGAAGGCTTCGAGAACGTCGGTCTTGTCACGACATTTTCATCGCTCGTCAACAGCTACTCAAACACTCGAGGTAGACGTAAACGCGAAACGCGTCTCTGCAAGATCGGTTAACGGTGACGCGCGCTCCTCTCGGCAGCGATCTTCCCGATGTAAGTTGAAATGGAACGATCATTGGCGTTCTCTCCCTCTCCCTCTCTCTGTATCTCTCACTTTATATTATTTTGATACGAACGAGACTCGTTTCGTAACGATATCGCAATTTCAGCGCCTAATCTTTCTCTACTGCGAATCATCGATCGCTATAAGTATATACATATATAAATTAGCGATGAGAAAAATGAAGAGGTCGCCGCGTTTATTCGCTTCAGTGGAGGAAAGATGCTGTGCGAGCGGTACTTTTCTGTAATCGGTCGAATAAATTTTTCCATCCGCTGTGTACTTACTCGATTTTTATACTCGAGATTCGATTATAGATAAATATACATTTATTGCACGTGCGTCGTATTATAGCGGTTAATCTTTTCGATCGAAAATATTTGTAATTTTGTTTCGCGTGTAAATCGTTTATGTAATTTTTTAATTTAAATCGCGTTTAAAATCCGCCGGATATCGTTTTGTTTAATCGCTCTTATATTGGAGAAAAATATACAATGACCTCATAAGTACTCAACGAATTAAAGTCCTTCATCTTCTCTAGATAATAGTCGACTTAACTAAAACCTCGTTTGCGTTGATCCTATTTCAACGCCGTAAATTCGGTAAACTTTTCACGTTAAATCGTACAATAGAATAGATAAACGTTCCCATCGTCGAACATTAAACCTTTACCTAGTTGTTTTTCTTAATGCTGTCATCGATTTGAAAACACACCCACGATTGAACTGTCATGAGTCAAAAAAAGTAAGACGAAGCCTCTCAGCAGTAGCACACATATATACACACACACGCACACGCACACACACACACACACACCTCTCTTGCTTTGTCCGACTATGAGTCCGCTCGGTAAGACCGGTCTTGGTGCACCGAAAGTGTGTCAATAGGAGAGTCAAACGCACACTCACACGCATACACACATACGTTTGAATTCCAGCCGATCTACGACGCACCGTTCGATTAACCCACTCAGAGAGAGAGAGAGAGAGAGAGACAGTCTCGACCCTAATATCTCGTCCAGAAAGCCGAATACCTAACGTTGAATTTCCTCATCCGCGTCGGGGAAAGTATACGAAATTTTGGCTTTTGTGTATATCTTACCGGTCGCTTATTATTAACGGAAAGTGCGAACTATGCGCTCGGATAGATTTATAAGTGTAGGCTGGGCGCACACGTGTAATTCCGCAATTAACGAGCCGTTATGCCTCGGTACTTATTCGATATGTACGCAAAACGATGGCGCGCTGGCAATGATTTTGAATTATTTCCACGGTGTTTAAAGGAAGATTAAAGGTCGGCTACGTGATGAGAGAGTTTTAAAGCTGTATCTTCTTAATGAAAACTATCGATTTCTTTTTATTTTCGTTGCAATTTCTTCCCGCCACTAATGCGATTTGAACAAACAATCTTGTGAGAGTGTCGATATATACACATACATCAAATTTTAATTGAACGATAAATAATCACACGTCGTTCTAGGCTTAAAAAATTATCGATACTTTATCAATGTTTTTAGTAGATACGATCTTACGGTTTGAGTTCGCGTTAATAAAACGTGCAACAAGCTAAAAAGTTTTTTTTACGAGGACACGGGTTAATATCAATTGAAAATAAATGTCATTGCAATCGTAAACTCGAAAATTTTTTCGCAGCTTATAATATGTCAAACTTTTCTTGAGACTTTTGTTTGCAATCTTTTCTCGCTTTATTAGAAAAATCGGCAAACTTTGTTACAAAAGACAAATTATCAACGAAATAATTAAATCGAATTTTTTTAACGAGGGAAGACGATAAGTCTATAATACGAGAAATTAAAGGCAAAAGCGTGTCGCGTAATTGACCAAAGTGAGACACATCGACAGCATTTAGCCGATGAAGAATCTTCCTCCCGATCGCGTCCACTTGTCCTCTTACGTGACTTACGACTTCAACGTCTCCCTCTTTAATTCCAAGTGCTCAACAGCTGTTTCATTCTCGCGGACGCGAGTCTTCCATTAATAACTCGCACGAGAGGCGCGCGAGTATCTTATAAATACGGGTGAAATAATAGCGGTGCTGAGCTTATGAAAGAGAGTATTAAAACAGTATGTACTCGTATCTGGAATTAGGATATGCATAAGCAACCAAGGATAATACGCGAATATTTTTCATTTCTTTTATTAGAGTTTGCCATATCACGATGAGATAAAATAAACTTCATTAGGAGCCTTTGCTCAACCGTTCGCAATGACTTTATGAAATGGTTATACATTTTGCTTAATTGTTTTTACGTAAGCGAATTTCGCATAATCTCGTTTAATAAAATTAAATAATTAGATGGTTGATTTTACAACGAATAACAGGAAGTGGATTGTAAAATTTTTAAGGTTTGGAATGTATTGTATAAATATCTCGCTTAAATTGTTTTGAAAGATTTAATCGAGCTGGTAAGATTGAATTAATGAACGCAAATATTAAGATTCAATTATTATTTTATTAAACGCTCGTTTAAACGAATAATAAAACTTACGCGCCTTAATTGTAAATATTCTCACAGATTTTAAATAAGAGTCTCGTAAGATTATAAAATTTATCGTTTACATAAATGCTCAAGCTGGCAAAATAAATTTTATTTCCTACGTTTATAAAAGCATTAAAAGTCGTTAGCTAAATTGTACAAATTAAAAGAAAAAATAAGAGATTAGTACGATGAGAAATTCGACAAAAGCTTCTCTCCATTAGAACGAGCTCGATAATTTGTCCATCCGTTCTTACTCTTGGCGAGTCTCTTCTTTTCTGCATTAGAACTTAAATTTTAATTGAACGGCAATTAACGCGCGCATATCTTAAAATCGATGTAGCATGAAAGTTCAACTACGAGAGCAAAAAGTAAAACAAACGAAAGAAAACGAGGAAGGGAATGAACGAATCCCTCGAGTCTCAGCTTGTACGCCAAGGAAGTGCACAGCAAAGAGAGGCTAACGACTCGGGAAAACGATTCCGCGAAAGCGGCGAGTCCCGCGGAAGCCTTGCTCTACCGTTTGTTTCAAAGGCTTTTTCTCTCTCTCTCTCTCTCTATCTCTCTCTCTCTTTCTCTCTCGAAATAAACCGCGCGAGGCAAAACGTTTGTACTGTGTGCGTCTCTGCGAGCCTTTTACTTTCTTTGAATAAATTAATTGGACGCGGCGCAATTCCTCGGACTCAATGGTAATGCCGAGTTTTACACTCATTTTGTGGATAAATCGCGCGATCTATTTTCTGCAAACTTTACGTAACCGTCGGCAATTATAAATGACAAATTTACTTAATTTTTGCTGATTATGCTATAATTTTTTTTCTTTGTGAAAGCAACGTTTGCTTTGAATTTCACTTGTAGAGTTAAAAACATACATCGTTATTGGTGGAAATTTTCTTGTAATCTAAACGATAACAAAAAATATATTTTTTTTTTTTTTTCATCCACGGTATTATTCAAACAAATTGTTTGTTATTCTCATTTTAATATTCAACTTGCAGTTGTACTATAAATATTTTATGCCCTATTTATTACAGTTGATAATAAAAATCAAATAAAAAGAGTCTTTAAGATTTAAACTCTTCTAGGAACTATTACAAAATGCATAATGACGAAACATAGCGGTGATTAGTATGTTGTCATGCGTGTGTACGTTGATTGCATAAGTTTTTCGTGACTTTGTCTATTAATTTAAACATTAAAATAAAAAATTTCAAAATGAATTCTTCCTTTAATTATTACATTGATTTTTAATGAAATATTAAAATAATAAATTTCATTACGCGCACTAAAAAAGTACGTTAAAAATATTTTGATTTAAACTCAAATACTTAACACCATCTAAAAATGCAATAACACGTGGGAAACTCGGAGCGTCAGCAAGTCATCATGGCTATTTTCCGTCCAAAAAAAAAAAAAAAAAAAAAAAAAAAAAAAAAAAAAAAAAAAAAAAAAAAAAAAAAAAAAATACATCAAGCGAGCTCACATCGATAAACGTACGTAGACTACCACTCGCATATACATAGCTCTCCAACATTAGTACGTGTAAGTGTGTATATATATATATATATATATATATATATATATATATATATATATATATATCTTTCCCGGCATTAAAGTCACCGACGCGAGATGTGCACGAGGTGGTCTCTCGGCACTTTTTACGCTTCGCATATGACACTAGCGCTTCTCGTTTTATTCGTCCCCCCGGACGCGAAATGCGATATCTCTCTCTCTCTCTCTACCTCTCTACCTCTCTTATGAATGTACGTGTATGTACATATGCGTGCTTTTTCCGTCTCGCGTTTTCCTTATCTCTCTGTCTGTATTTTATTCGAGGAAGCAAATGAACACGTTGCAGGCTTCCTGTACTCCCTGTGTCCATTACACTGCCATTTTTTTTTTTTTTTTTTCACTCTAGAAGGGCATACGCATAAAGGGGAGGGCATTGCGAGCGCACCTTTTATTCACAACGATTATTTCAATTGCGAGTACTGCACTGGACATTATATGTCCTAGACATCGTTTTGCTATTTTTTTTTTTTTTTTTTTTACTTCATTATTTATCGTCATTGCCTCCGCGGAATTTGATCTTTGAATTAGAGTTTAATGATTTGAAAAGATGCTTATTAGAGTTGTCTCTCTTTTTTTTTACGTCTTTATGTTGTTTAATAACAGAAATTTATTGGTTGTCTTCAAAGCCTACGATCCGCCAAGGTGAAATAAAAATAATTGTTTTTAATTTGTTAATCTGTCGTGAAAGTATATTGCGAACTTCGCCATGAAAAAACAAACAATTGTTGAGAAAATAATTTTACATTTTTTTTTATCAAAACCTTAAAATAGTATACAAATTTCATCTTCAGTGTTTATGTCGCACGCTTAATAAACGTCAAATTAAACTCGAACGTGGATTGAATTCACATTAATAAATTAATTTTCTCGGTTCGTAAATATGTAATCGAATTTTGGTTGATGCTTTTATTGCCCGACAATGTAATTTAATACACAAGAGATGAATCAATCGGACGATACGTATATTTGAATAATGATTGACTGATTGATCATGTAAACAGATACACAAGATATTATATTCTCAACGAATCGTTAACATGTTGATTAAATATTACATGCATGATAGAACCTAAATTAAATTAAATTTATTAACGTTTAACGTGTATGAAAATTCTGCCCTCGTAAGGTATTTCGATCTTTCCTCTTCTATATTTAAAAGAAAAGTTTGAGATGTAAATAAGGTCAATGACTTATTTGAGCTATTTTATAAGAATACCGTTAAAGGTGATTAAATAACATTGTTAATAACACGTCTTTACGTATTGAATAGATCGAGTCCGGCACGACCAGACCGGTACACTTACGTATTTACGTTATTCAATTATCTTTAAACTCGTTACCTTTTTGTCTTAATTTTTTTCACCGGTAAGGAAACGAATTTTTTTTTTTTTTTTTTTTTATGCACGATATCATATCACGTTACAAACTATTAAAATATCTTCTCATCTCGTAGTATCTGAATATACAGACACACATACACGAATGCAACGTCGAGGGTAATTTTATTTTTTATAATTGCGCAATGTAATTTTTTTTTTTTTTTATTGTTTTTTTTTAAAGGAAGAAAAAAAAATGCACGAAAGGGTATCATCGAACAAACATCGTATCGTCTTATTCCGTGGTCGACCTCGGCTCTCCCGTTTCTCTCGAACGTATACGAGTATATCGCCCGCGTAGTTTTTCCTTTCTCTTTCTCTTCTTTCAGCACGCGGCGGCGGCGGCGGCGGCGTCTCCGCGCGTTTTTCTCTCGCTCGCTTCTCTGAAACGCCTTTCTCTTCGAGTCAGGCCGTTCGGTCGCTTATAACTCCAATGGCCCGAATTATTTCTTTCTCTCTTTCTCTCTCTCTCTCTCTCTCTCTCTCTCTCTCTCTCTCTCTCTCTCTCTCTCTCTCTGTCTCTCTTTTACTCGGTCGCTCGAGGTGCCATTGTTCAGAGCATCGCGAGCTCCTTTAAACAATTGCAACGACGGCTTCGAGAAGGGGCGCTTACTTTCATTTCTGGGCCGAGGATATCGTACAATTTTATCATTGTTTTATAAGTAAATGGCGAATGGCGGGCCCGAGAAATTGAACCGAGAATGGAATGAGCATTTGGATTGAAATTGTTGTTTGGTAGGTAAAAGCGCCATAGAGAAATGCGATATGAAATTTCAATTAAATTTTTATCGCAATTTGTTTATTATTTAACGGCTCGAATGTTACTTTTTTGGATGCGAAAATTAAGTTATTTTTCATTATGAAAAATATAATAATAAGTAATTTACTATGTACAAAGTTATCAAATGTCATTTCAATAAACATTATTATTAATTTCACTGCACCTGGTGATCGTGGAAAAGAAACTTACCGTATTGGTTATTACAAATATTCACTTTTGCTAAATTACTGATTTTCACAATTGTGCAATTGAATTTCTATATTTAAAACTAAAGTTTTTTAACGAAATAAAACTTGCTGTCATTTCCTAATTAAACTTTCGATACGGAAATAAATTCAATCAACCTTAAAAATGTATCGCTAAGTTATTAGAAATTTTTAAGGAAAACAAATTAAAAAGAAAATCTCTGGACGCATAAACTTCAACGGAAACTATTATAATTTAATTAATACTTTAATACTTATTTTATACAGTTTAGAATTTTTCTTTGAAATAACTAATAAATAAAATAAAAATTTATTGAAAATTAATTTTTATTCCAAGCGAGAACGATGACATATAAGTACATCGCTTTAAAGGTAAAAGCAAAGTCCGTAAATTGTTATCGGCAGTCTTGTCAGACCCGGACATTGTCTACTTACAATGTTTACATGATTAAAAAAACCAAAGTATGATTCATATGCAAAGTCAATATCTTCCTTATTACAATCGCTCTATCCTTCTTTTAAATTCTCTTGCATACATAAATGAATTTATGCAAATGTTTTTTCTTCTCCTTCTTTTTTTCATTTCTACTCCGTAATGTCTTTCTACAAGTGGAAATGAATAATATTTCTTATGATGTAGATTTCCTTCACGACAAATATAAAGTTTAATGAAATAATTGATTGCGCAACATTTGAATCCACTAAGCCAACCGTCGAATGGAAGATATTGTTTTAATGAAAGAAAAGAAAATCCACCGATAGATACTAGGATATAACGATGAGAAATCGATGATTTCAAGTAAACGAATAACATTGCGCGTAACGGTATACGGTGCTATTAGTGTGTCGCTCGACGCTCTCATTTTGTGTGTATTCTCGGTGCAATGCCGGTCATGTACTCGATATGTACGCACACACCCGGCGTGACTTGTTTCGAGACGCGTGTTTATTGTCACAAGCCGAGCCGATCGAATACAAAAGGTTACCAAAACGTATCTTTCTCTCTGTCTGTCTATCTCTCTCTCTCTCTATATATATATATACATATATATTATTTGTACGTTACGCAATTTGTTATAATCGCTTGCTTTTACATCTTTCGCACCGTCGATCGATCGTATAGTTACTATACAGGTCAAGTTAACGTAGCGATCTATCGCAGAATGTGTTCTGTTGCGCTTTGCTATTATTCGAGATACAATGACGATGCAAATTAACGTGGGCACGTTACTATTCTTCATCTTTACAGGGCGATATTGTGACCGTTGTTTGTACAAAGTCTCGTCGATAAAATCGACTTTCAAATTTAGCGAGGCATAATGGCTTATTTCATTTTGAACGAATAGTCACCGATCTTTACAATAAAGACTTTCTTATTTCTGTCGTATCGATAGTGCATCGTTCTTCGTGCATATTTGTGCTGGGTAATGATTTATTAATTGCTCGTATTTGCTTTATCACGAAAGCTGCCTTACGATTGGCTTCTCATTGTTTGTTTACATTTTTATCAAGCCTATAATTTCGATACATTGCTTTACAACTTTATTTGTCATAATACGGTTACAGCTGCTGATATATTGCGCGAATCGAATTTTGATGATACAAAGTTGAAAAATTTACGCTGATCCCTCGTAAATTTTCTTCGAATAACCGTTAGAAAGTTGCATGAAATATTAATTTGAACGATTCCATTCTTCCCACGAACAATCTCCTCACAATTTCGTAATATTTTTCTCTTCGTGCATACGCTTATGGAATCTACGATTCTTCTCTTGGAAAATATCTGAAACCCATGCGCTAACGATATATCCATTAGCTATACGGCGCTCACATTCTCTCCATTATGTATTTAATTATAATACGCCTTCGGGAGGAATTCATAATTTTTATTGGTTGGGCGGTTTGTTTTCGAAAAAAATTTCAAAGTTGAATATCATTATTTTTTTTTTTTTTTTTTCAATTAAAATGCTTAATCCGAAACGGAAAATCAAAGTTCGCTTTTCTAAAAGATTATTAAAATTTACTTTCGGTTGAACTAATTTTTAAAGAAAGAAATCAACTTGCAGCACGGGAGCTTAATGTCGTCGGAGAATTCGAGCACGAAGTAATTTAAACCCGCGTCATCTTTCGGATACTTTTTTTTTTTTTCTCCATATCGGAGGTTTAAATTAAGCGTCGATTTTCACGCCGTACTTTCGACAAGGAAGAAGCGAATAAAAACGAAAGAAAGTGTATCGGTGGGAGTGCATGAAAAAAATAAAAAAATAAAACACGAGACCCGGCTTTTACACACATGGGCGGATTCGAATCCAGCGGCGTTTACTTTCTACAACGCCGAGAGAAAGAGATAGAGAGAGAAAGAGAGAGACAATCACAGGGAGCACGCAAAAATTATATGTATATAGGTATATAAAGCATATACACTTTCACGATTGTCTTAGCTACTATATACGCTGGCGTTCTCATATTATTCAGATGGCTGAACTGGTATAGCCATAGAAGCCATTGTTTATATATATATATATATATATATATATATATATATATATATATATATATATATATATATATATATATATATATATATATCCACGAGTATATTTCACTTCTCTGTTGCCTTATTTTACCGGTTTGAGCTTTTAACTTTCGACCGTAAATGCCATTTCGTATAAGACGCGTCCTGTCGACGCTTTCAACGATTTACCTTTTTTTTTTTTTCATAATCTGAGATTCGGGCTTTGTGTCTTGTGATTTATTGAATGCGATTGAACGTACGAGAGAGATTCTTTATCTTTATTATCTGTCATTCTTTTCATTGAGGGAAAGTGACGATTTTACTGATTTAGATGGCAGATTTATCGTAAATTAGAAATTTTTATCGTAAATTGAAATGATTTAAACGACAAACGAATAATTATTAATTAATCGAACGCACGTTAATTGTGAAAAAAATAAATAAATAAATAATTGAGAGGCATAAATTACATTTTATCGAAACTCGTTTTTGAACTTTCAAAGAAACATTAAAATTTTCCTTATTGTACCTTATAAGATTAAAACGAAAAAAAATTACTCGTTACTTTTTAAACTTTTTACCCGCAGCTTTCTCGATTTTACCAGCTCGCGTAACAAGTTGGAGCAATTCCAATTTTTGCGAGCGACGAATGAAAAATATACGTTTATCGGTAGATTGTTACCGATACTCCAAAGCCGAGAATTTACAAAAGAATGTTGCTAAGTTTAATTTTTGTAAACTTCTTGAACGAACTTTAATTTAAAGAGGTTTAAACAAAATGTTTCCAATAATTTACTTAGAAATGATGTAACGCGCGCATTATCTTTTAAGGAAATATTTACTCGCGTCTAATATTAAAACAGGCTGCAATTAACACGATTATCTTAAAATTTAGATAATTGCGCAATTTTCCGACATTTTTTTGTCGTTCGTGTTTATATGATCGATTAAATCAATTTTACTCGTAATCACATCGTTTACCGCATTATTTTTATTATAAGATGAAATTATTTCGGTGAAAAATTGAACTTTAGATAAAATTTACTTGGATTCATATTTGAAATAAATATGGCATGCCGCTAACATTTATTTAACGTATTTTGCAATTTACATTTCTATTTATTTTATAAAAGGAATCGAATCGGCATAATTTTACAATTTGAAAAATACGCACAAGCTCGAATTTGAAAAATGGTATGCAAAAAAAAATTATCGATTCACAATTTTGACTAATTTAATAACCGTACAACAACCGTAAATCTAGCGTTAAAAACGATGGTATAACTTTACATTTTCAACCAACACATCGCCGATGCAGCTCAAGTCCCCGCAATAAATAATCGAGAGCTCTTAATCGGCTTCTATTAAAGGACAGAATCGTAGCCGTTAAAAAATTAGGAAAACAAATCGACTATTCGGTCCAAGCGATCGTTACAGTTAATTCGCCCCGTATAAGGTTGGGAAAGGTAGAGCGATATTACGAGAAGGTGTTTTCGTGCGACGAAGCGAAAGCACTTTCGGACGTTCGTATAAACGCAGAGAGACGTACATTATACATGTGTGTGTGTGTGTATGTGTATGTGCGCGTGAAATCGGTAGCGGTTCGGTTTAATCGCTCAAGTGCGAGAACCTCTGGAGAATATCGCGCGACCTCCTTTTGACCGCGAGTTAATCTCTTCTCGTTACCCTAATTCTTCGTTTTGTTAACCCACGCACTGTATGTATATATATATAGATATGAGTATATATTTGTTAGATACTTTATTTAAATAACATAAATTTCACTCGATAGCCATGGGAATTTTTTCTCTTTTCTTCGTGCAACTTTTCTTGCTCGATTTAATGATGGGTTCGTTTCCAACCTAGCCAGTCATTCTCGGATGACGTCTTATGTAGGTCGGCTTTTTAGATTTTACCTTTGCCGTTATATGTATAAATTAAGGTATCTACGAGTGGCTCCATTTAATTTCTTTTTCGTCGAGGAAGTGAAAACCGGTGTGTGAGCATCGCCGTGGGTGCGCCAAAATCTTCCCATTGTCAAATTTTTTGATTATTGTGCTGCTAATCGTCTGCTATCAAAGAGAACGCGTTCAGCTTTACTTCCTTATTATTTCAGTTATGTTTATCAACTCGATGACGCCGCGCACATTTATAATTACAGATACTTTCAAATTACAAATTTTGCAATACTTTTACTTTGAATCAGGTTTCCAAAATATCGTAAAAAATCTTTTTTAACTTTATAAAAACAATCTTTATCATTAAATCAATTTCACTTTCTTTACTCTTAAAATTTTTATCTCAACTACATCTATATGTACTGCTTTTTTCCTTAATTCACTCGATCTCGTTTATACCCTCCACGTGATACCTTATCTTTCATAAAACTTTTTTTCTTTTTTCTTGCAATATCCAGTTATACATATTATACATAGATACACGTATAAAATACGCGTAATAAAAATATTAGCATACGGAAGCATTAAGAACTGGTGGACAAACCGCAGAGTTGAAAAATCGCATAAGCTATTCGCCGTCTGTCCTGTTTTATTCTTCCTTCGGTGTAGAATCTCTGGCGGGTATAGTTTGCATCTAAGGAAATTAAAATTTTAACGTATACCGAATAAGAAACGAAGCCGAAGAGGAGATGATGGAATGAATCAGAATGAAGGCTTTTGCCGAGTATAAATTTTCGATTTCAAGGTGAATCGTTGTTAATAACGATAATAGGAGTAATTTGTATGTAAACGCGCGATGTTATGTAAGCAAATAAAATGAACATTTAATGAGCGATAGTTTTATTTGTATATCTATTGTTTGTAAGGAAAAGTATACGTTGTGGTAAAATAAATTATTTTTACGCTTTATGTAACCCACGAGTCTGTAAAAATTTAAATCCAATTTTATTCGTAAACGCGAGAAATAGAGTGAATTTTTCACACTCTTGTCTCGCACGTATTATGTCTATGTTTTAATAAGATTTTACGAAAAAACATAAAAATTGCGTAACAGATCGAAAGCAGGAAGACTTTCGAATTTGATACCAGTGAGACTTTTTCACCGACGCAATAACCGCAAAACATCCAACGTACGATCAATTCGCGTTAAAAAAAATCCACGAAAGATTTAAGAACGACGCATTGGTCAAAATGAGAAAATTCTTTCGACTAAAACGACTTTCCGTGAACTATTAACTTTCAGACAATTATATCGTCGTTTTTTATTATGTTGTCGAAATCGAAATTTTGACGTCAGAGTAGAATATATATATATATGTACGCGTGTGCATATAAGGCGAAAATTCTCACACAAAACCACTTACTCGTACATTAAATTCCCTTTAACAATACACCGGAGCATAACAATGACGTGGAGCACAGAAGCCTCAAGAAACCGGCGTTCAAGGAAACAACGATACTTTAGCATTCGGTGACTTTCCAAAGACGTCGAACTCGTCACACAAATCGGGAGACGACGAGCCGTTCACGCAAACCCGATAAACGGTTCGCCGCTCGGTCGGATAACCGTTATAGGGTCACCGACGGTCTACCTGCGACTAAAACCACAATTACGGCTAGTCGCGATACCTCATCTCCTCCTACTCTTCTCGATTCTTTTTCCACTCGTCTCTTCTCGATTTGGTTCTTTCCGGGGCTGTGGCTTTTCTTGTCTCTTTCGAGCGGCGCGTTTCCTTCGTAGTAGGTATTATCGTTAGGTTCGATCTCCCGAGAAATAATTATTATCGGGTAATCTCGCGGAAGCACACGCCGACTCGCTTGTTCCGCGCTCGGGCTTCCTTCCGATGGTTCAGATTATCCTCGAAAAGACGTTGATTGTAATTTGGAAGCCACATTTTTCTTTTTTTTCTTTTTTTTTTTTTTTTTTTTATCATGCCGCGTTGCCGAATGTTTTTCTCTTTTTGTTTAGAAATTGCGTAAAAATTCATGAACGACGATGATAAAATCGTTGTTACTTATCGTTGGAAAACAAAATCCGTTGAGATTCGTGATCATATGATGTGCTACATGTGAATAAGAACTTTAAAAAACAAACAATCGTTTAATCGTTTTAGAAAGACTGTTATTTAAAATAAAAATAATTCTTGGTTACGTTACATAATTGAATTTTTAACAATTCCCGTTTTATTGTAAAAGTGAAAATAATTAACCGTTAAAATGCAATTCGAGATGTGGTTTAAGAGATATTTGTACACAAGTAAACAAGTTTCATATCGCATAGGATTAAATAACCAAAGGAAATTAAGCCAACATTATTAATTTCGATATTAAAAATTGTGCGTTTGCACGTTTGAATTACGCATTATCAAAGACACGAAAGAAAATAATAAAAATCTATTTACGTACACTGCGCACGTAAGCGCGTGCAATGCTTCTTTTTTTTTTTTTTTTTTTATTTTTTTTTTTTTTTTACGCCGCTGAATTCGCTCTGAGTTTCTAATTTTATAATACGAAACTAATAAATCCAATGAAATAATATGTTGGAACAACCGTTAACTGTTGATTTAATCGTGAGCTGGAAAACAATCAGCACCGAAAATCTCGGGTAATGATGTTTACCTTTTTCATACTTCCTTTATTGTTCAGATATATCAGAGTGAAAGTGTTGAATATCGTTAAGAAGCGACCGCGAGAAATTTTAGAGCATTTTTCTTCTCACCTTATTTATTCTTAGAATTAAAATTCTTAATACGTATTTTTATTCATTCATTAGGCCTTATATCTCGGTATAAGGCGACTAGCGAGACTTTTTCAATTACCCCGTAGTTCTGCGGCATTTTGCAATAATGAAAATGTTGCTCTCTCGCCCGCGCTTAGAGAGGAGATAGATAGAGAAAGGAATTACGTCAGATAAAGGCATTGTCAAGTGATGTAACGCGATCGGTCTCTCTCTCTCTCTCTCTCTCTCTCTGGCATTGCGCAAATCCATTCTCGAAAGGAGAGACGAAATTCATATTTTCCTCGGTGCATATCGTTTAATCGACTCTCTTTATACGAGTCGAGCGCGGCGGCGGCTTTTTTGCTCAATTTTAATGCACGTACATATAAACGACCTTTTTAATACATCTGAATAACGTAGCTTTATTATATGTCGATAATTTTACTTGGATTTTTAAAATGAAAATTTTTACAGGCGTTTTTTTATTTTTTATTTTTTATTTTTTTTTTTATCAGCTTCACCTGAAATAAAGATTTTTCAAATTTTTATAAATCGACGTACATTAGTTTTCTCGCGGGCGAGAAATTTGTGAAATAATCTTTATCCACATTGTTTTTCGAGTCGAATCCTTTACCGCTAACGTATAAAACATAACGTTATCGTTGAGAAATCAAAGTATCCGTTAATCCCACCGAAGAAAATTCAACGACGACTAGAACAATAAAGTCTAATAAAACTATACGATTACGATTTCAGATCGCTCGTGTGAGAATGTTCGAGTGCGGGTTCAACTGGAGACGAGCAGCGGATCAACCGGGGCATCCTCGGCTCATCTTCGTTCCGTCAGGTGCAGATTGCTCCCTCGCAGGAAATGACAATGACGAGCGTGGCCGTAGGCCCGGCTAGCCTAACAGCCTCCAATATGCTCGGCCCCAAGAGGTATCACCTCCAGCAGGGCCTCGCCTCGCCAAACTCCTCCTCGCCCACGCCGCCCAAGGTATGTTGTCGCCTTGTTGCGAAATTATTTATTTTTTTTTTTTTTTTGTTTATTACGCTTCAAAGTATCTTATTTCTTGAAATGTATCGTTCGAAAGAATGTAGTTAAGTAGAAACAGATCAATCTATCAAGACTAGCAATTCTTTTTTTTTTTCTCGAACTGCCTTTTAAATGTTATTTATTCATACATGAATATTTTTATAAATATGTTTTTTTTAATTTTAAATATTCTAAATTGATAAAACGTTGCTTAATTACAAATTTCCATACCCATTATCAAATAAGTTACCTACTTACGCAAAATGATGGGCGTACTATTTAATTATAAAACATAAGACAGATGAAATAATTTATCAATTTTGTCTGGTTAAAAAAAAAAAAAAAAAGAAATTAACGATTCGGTAATAAACGTAAGAAAATAAAAATAATAAAGCAAGAAATTACCTATCGTGAGCTTACGTAACCCTATATTCATGACAAAGAGCCAAAAACTAAAGATGCTTTGCTTTTTCAAATTCTCGATTATAATTTTCTGACGCAACGATGTTACGCGACTCTCGCAGTTCCATGAAAATAAAATAAAATTACGAGAAAAAAAAAAAAAAAAAATATATAAAAATAAAAAAGAGAATAAAGAATTATGATGCACGGTAGCGTACAGTTTGTACAATAAAACTCGTTCCGTCTCGCTTGAACGTTATTTTATTACTATTACCATTACGCAAAAAATATACAGAAAGAAGCAAAATCTTGAAATACTGGTTTCTGTTAAAAGGGGAGTTGTTGTATTTTTCTGACAAATTACACTACCGAGTTAATTAAATCTCCAGAATTTTGCCGAGACTTTAACGAAAAGCAAAATAGCCGTCTTGTTTAGCTGGATTTGTAAATTATTTTAATTCACCGCGGCTTAAGTACATAATTATAATTTGTAATAATGATAAAAATACACATCTAATGTTTATAATTCTTTGTCACACGTTTAATTTATGCTCGTTCTACTCGTATAATCTAATATACTGGAAAAATTTTAATTCTCATCGATAGCGTTGTTAAATTAAAGCGAATAATTTTGAAAAATTATTTATAAACTAGTAAACTCGTAAAATTTGAAAATGAAATTCAATAAATAATTTGGCTGTGTACATATTTTATGTAACGAGTTTATTATAAAAAAACTCAATTACATTTCATCAATTTAATGATATTTTATGTGATATTTAATATCATTAAAAAAAAAAAAAAATACATTCTTTCGAATTTTTTTTGAAAATTTTAATCAGCCCATTAGAAAGTGTGACTTTATAATGATCAAAATAAAACTACATTAATTTGTACAATGAATAAATTTCTTAGACCGATTACCTTAAAAAAAAAAAAAAAAAAAAGAAAAGAAAAGAAAACAAGTTGTTCGTAAAATATCGGTTGTGCAATAAACATATCCACATTACGCGTATTAATTATGCGCTTTAAATATTTAATTCACATAATAAACGTTGCACGGTAGATTGTAAGTTTAACCAAAAAATTAAAGACGGAAAATAAATTTTTCGTTATAATATATTCGCTAAACGCGCTCGCTGACGTTTATTTATTTATTTATTTTTTCATTTAAACGCTACGGAATTTCTAAAATGACTGTAATTTAGCAAGGAGAAAGAAAAAAAAAAAAAAAAAAAACAAAATTTTTTTTTTTTTTTTTCAATAATCATCGAGTTCACCATCCATTAAAGAGTTTATTTATACGAAAAATACACTTAAACGGCGTTGCGCGTATTAAAATCACAAGCGCGCTTATAATTCACCTTATACCGTATATCGATATATTCTATCGGAATGTTGAAAATTAACTCGCTAAAAAATCACTCGTGTTTGGCGATAAAGGAACAGAAAAAAGTATTACTGCGTTTTTTTTTTTTTTTTTTTTTTTTTTTTTTTTTTTTTTTTTTTTTTCTTGTCCTCCTGGTCCGGCGGCGATAATATATTTTATGTGCGCGGTTCGGCCAGTAAAAACAAAGGTGTAGCGTAAAGCGCGGTAGCAGAAATTTTACATACATACAAACGGTAAGAGACAAGTTTTCATAGACGACGGCGTCGAGCTCTCGGTTATATAGAAAAGCGTGAAACCCAAAGCTATTTGCGAAGGACGCGCATTGAAAATGAGAAAGGACGCGCGGAGCGTGCAGAAGCTTTAAAACGTCGGTGCAGCTCGTCGCGATTACGGCGCCGTGATTATGACACAGATACGTACACAGAGACGTATTAGACGTACACGTGCACGCACACACATTGGTGACGGCTTGCGCCGAAGCGATTTGACTTTTAGAAAGTCGCGCTGTTCGTTCGCTCGCTCCTTTTTGCTACCGCTATAACGCGACCCGTTCCCACTCTCTTATTCTAAGGTGTCTCTCTTTCTTTCTTATTTTATCGTTGACGCGCTTTGCTCGAGGACGTTTTTAGATAGTTTTATTCGTCGGGATGGAAATTTTTCCGGAGTTTAATTTATTCTACTTGCGCTTAATCGTTTTTGGAATATTTTTAATATTAAATTTACAATTCATCGTTGGAACATTGAGCGCAATTTAGACGAAATTTTAAAAATTATATAAAGGAAGCGTAATTTCTTAATTTTAAAGAAAGCCATTGGTGTCACGCGTAAATGTCGTAACGAGTGTAGAAAGCGTCATTGATACGAATTACGCAATGAACTTTAAATTTAAATGCGTTTAATTTGTTATATACTCTTTGGTGACAAAAGATAAGTTAACGCGAGCGAGAATTTATTAAAAAATAAACAGTAATATTAACGCGTACGTTAGATTAACGAAGAAGGTTTTATTATTGAAAATAAAATTAACTTTCAAATGCGTCAAAAACGTTGAATGATAATTTGATGAGTTTAACGTCTCTCATGTCTCGATAAACGAAAATCGTAACCTTATGCGAAATCAAAACTTGACAGAATACCGTGTGAGATAATAAAGAAATTAACCAAAAAAGTAACGAGACTTGAGTGAAATTACACACGAGAGCGTTGAAATTTTTAACTTTGAAATTATCATAATTTTAATAAACACGTTCGAGAAACGTGTTATTATTAGGAAACTTACGCGATGTCGAATATGTTGGCAAAAAAAAAAAAAAAAAGAAAAAAGAAAAAAAAGAAAGAAAGAAAGAAAACAGAAAAATTCACACGGAAGAAAGGAGCTTATGAAATTTAAAAGCCTGTAAAGTTCGATTTCTATCTATGCGCACAACGTTAAAAAATTAATATTTATGGACAAACTGTTACACTTACTCATAATTGTAAGAAAGTGCTGAATTCACAAATAAAATTCCAATTAAATATTAAAATATTACTTTCTAATTTATTTATCTATTTTTTCTTTTTTTTTTTTTTTTTTTTTTTTTTTTTGTTCAAAATAAATTTTATAACCCGAAATATATAAATTGGTAATGCGATCGTTTGAAAAATAATATCAATAATCGAGCTCGCAATAAAAGTGTTCGTATAAATTAAAATAACGTTAATTGCGAGTTTTAAAAAGCGATAATCCAAGTTCAACCGGGCGCAGCATAACCGAACGCGAAAATTCGATACGGTTTCGTCATTAAAGCCAAACATAATGCACTGGCTTATTATTTTTCTCAGTGTCGGTTAACTGCGCAACAGTCGAACTCCCACATCGAATCGATTATTTCTCTAATTAACAGATGCTCCACGGTACAGTGAGAGAGCCTCTTCTCGCGGCTTATCCTCGAACCGAGTAAATTGTGTAACTCATCCAGTAAAACCAGAGTGCCTTTTAAACTTAACGGTGCTTTTGTTTTTCTTACGCCGCTCGAAAACAATACACACACACACACACACACGTGGCATTTAATAATTGGATAAACAAATAGCAACGTAACTAATTGCATCATCCATCACATTTTGCTTTTTTTACTTTCTTTTTTTTTTTTTTTTTTTCGTTATTTTTAGAAAAACTTTATAAATGCATGTATAGAAACGATACTTAAATATATATTTTTTGATCACGAGACGATCGAACCGAAATTACAGTATTTTTCCTAGATACAGTCTCGGTGTTTCTCTCGTAGTTGAAAAACAAAAAAAAAAAAAAAAAAAAAAAAGAAAAAAAAAGAAGCAGAAAATAAAAAACAACCTATCGATTATTACACTCGACTAGAGATCTCGCGTGCGCCGCAGATCCGGCATAACGATCGCTTAACCCGCGTAATGACAGAGCTTACACACCGGCTAACTCATTAAAGGGGCATTATGGAACTCGATCCGGGTGCAAAGGTAAAATCACGGCCATTGGGTGCGGGGCTACGGCTAAATGGAAAATTACGATATCGGAAAACGAGAAGAGGCACGTCGTGAAACCCTCGGCTGAAAAAATCGTGCCCGATACGCGCGCGCATTACGAACACGCGCGTGTTCGGTCGTACTCCCAAACCCGAGCCAGTCGACTTTCTTTTCTCTCTTCAACGCGCAAGCGAGTACGTTATTCTTCGTTCGTTCTTTTTTCTTTTTTCTTTTTTTTTTTTTTCTTTTTTTCTTCTTTTAATGTTTTCGCGCACCTCTGCGGTCTTTTTTTTTTTTTTTTTTTTTTTCATCTTTATTTTTTTCTATCATTCTTCTTGTAAGTCTCAACGACGACGATTGGCGCCTTGGTATACGCGGATGCATATTATGCGTATGTAAGAAACGCTCGTGAAAGCGAGCGTATGAAAATCCGATGGATTTACACGAGAGATTGGCTCGATGTGCGCTTGTAAGCTGATATGTACGTAAGCGCGAGATATGTTCGGGAGAAACTTTTAGCGCTCGGCTGATTGAGTGCTTTGTCGAATTAAACGTTAATTTACCGCGGCTCTGTGTTTATTACATGCGCGGGTGATAGCGAATATATAAATTTATTGCTTATTTTCAAAAAAAAAAAAAAAAAAAGAAAAAAGAGTATTTAATACGAATGTAAATAAAAGATATTTTCAACGAATCATCATAAATTCAAGACGCTGATTATTACATCGAAAAAATGACGATAAAAAGATAAACGTACCATTTATCCGCATATCATATAGAAACGAAACGCTCCACTTAGTCAACAATGAGCAAAACGATAATTACAAACAAATGCGAGCGCGTTTCGAAAGACGCGTAGCTACGCGTTGTATGAAAATCTTGATAATCGTTACATTGTTTAAGTATTGCAGCAAATAAAGAAGGGGAAGGTCAGAAGACACGAGAGCGAAAAAAAGAGCCTCACGACGCAACGGACAAACGCGCGAGTGTAAAAGTACAGCTAAGCGAAAGGTTTTTCTTTCTTTAATTTTTTTTTTTTTTTTTTCTTCTTTCCATTTTTCTTTTTACAATAAACACATGCGCGCGAGCGTAGATGCTAAGGTCGTCGCGTTGCGCTCAGGGACAGGTGTACGCGAGCCGCGTTATTTTCCGCGAACTATCCCAACTCCGTGAGATTTTTCTGCATACGCGCGTCGGAGAGATTACCATCGAATCCTTGACTTTGTGAACTTGAAGTAATCGTTCTCTCGATCGTTTTCTTGCCCCCCCCCCATTCCCTACTACCATGCGATAGTTATTATTGTTAAAGTAATCTCGACGTTTCGATCGATGATAAATTATAAAATCAGGATTTTATAAAATATTTCCTCCGGTAATGATCGCGCGACTAAAACTATTACGCCAGAGATTCATACTTTTGTGCGGTAAATATATACCGAAGCCGGCAATTTTCCAACAATTTAAACGTTGATCACGAAAATTGAGCAATAACCGTCCGCCTACGAATTACAAGCGTTGAAATTTTTCGAAAGAAGACGAAAGTAGCTCGCGAAAAATTCATAATTTTTTTCTTTTTTTTTCGCCATTTCGAAACTCGAAACTAACGAAAATTACGAACTGTCGACATATTTACAGTTTACCGATTACGTGTACGCAGCGCAAGGATTTAAAAAAAAAAAAAAAAAAAAAAAAAAATATATATATATATATATACATAAATAAACAAACTGTCGTTCCACGCGTTTTCTATGCTAAGTTCACGTAGTTCACACGTGCAGCGAACCATAACGACGGCATTGTTATAATTGCACCAAAGCAAAGATATATAAATATACACATATGGGCACATGGGTCGATCTTTCGTTTATTCTTAACGGGTACACATGTATAGTACCTTTAGAACCGCTCGGATAACCGAAGCGTGCTAATTACGCGTGGAAAGCCGACAAAAGTGCAATTGCACGGTGGTAATGCGATGGCGTAACTATCGGTTCTGTAACAAGAGTTTGCGTAGCCTACGTACGCGAAACGTGTATTTGTGGTTTTGGCTCTCGAACGACGGAAGTACGAGATGATTGATGAAATCTTTCGCGGTCGACTTTTTTTTTTTTTTTCTTTCTTTCTTTCTTTCTTTCTTTCTATCTCTTTTTTTTTCTTTATTACCGTTTACTTGGTCGCGGAGAAAGCGAACGTTAAATATTTATTGTGACACCGAGTTTTGTAATTGTATAGATTCTATAACGTTAAACTTTATAAGGGATTCGATATCGATGCTGTAGTTAACAGATCGTACGTATTTCATAACTTTGTTTGGTCGGAAACGGTAAAAAAGAAGAATTTTATCGGCGACGTTCATTACCGGCGTCTTATTCAACCGAAACGTTTTTATCAACGTACCGATAAACGCGCGTAACGGTTCGTTATAATAACGGGTCGGTCTTCCTTGTTGAATGTAGTTTTCGCCAAAGCATCATCGAAGAAACGAATATTTTCTCACACATAAAATGTAAAAGGCCAAAGCGGTTAAATGGAATAAAAGAAAAAAACGTAATTTCGCACGCAACAACAATATATATACAAGGGCATCGTTTCCGTTCGATCATTAAACATCGACCTGATGGTTTCTATAAACATTTATTTAATTGTTGGTAGAAAGATATTGGCGCAATAGCGAGTTATTACTGCGAAAATAAATAACGCGAATCGAAAATTTTAATTGAATAAACGTTACGATGAGTATTCGTTTTACCGAACGAGGAAGTTTAAAGTTTAAAACATATTAATTTCTTTCTAAAAGACCATATCCTGTAAGACGTTTGCTATCACAGCGTTTATTCGCAACTATTTGTTTCGTTCGTTAAATCTTTCTTATGGAACCAAACAAAAAAACCATCAAAATTTTCAAAAAAACAAAAAAAAAAAAAAAAAAACCGCACAATTCAACGTTTCGCCGATCTTTGCAACGAATCGTACAATAAGAAGGAAACGCGCGCGATAGGCTTACAAAGCGTATGCAACTTATTAGCTCCATCTCGCGCACGCAAAAACGAACGCGTGCGTTCTGCGCGTACGCACCCACTCACCAACACACATACACCCACACACATGCACACGAACATGCACATGTACATGCACCATGCACATGCTCTCTCTCTCTCTCTCTCTCTCTCTTTCTCTTAGAAGATTTCGCTATAGCGCCACGCCTCCACCTGCAGTTGATATCGATGCCACGCGGACGCGGCCCAGGATTAGAAAGGAGGATGTCGGCGAAAATTTCTATATATACTAATACTTATATATGAAACGTGATATTGCACGCGGAGGATTTAATTTATTGTTTAGCGGAGATCGCTCGAGTTTGATAAAACGTGAGAAGGTGTGCGTTATAACGTATATACGATATCGCTGGGCTCAACGCGGGAAGGTTCATTAATGAGATATTTTGATTTTTTCTTCTTTTTTTTTTTTTTTGTTTTCCTTCTATCAGTCGTTGTGAATGTGGAACGCTTTTGATATTTTACGTCGGATTTTGAGATTCTTTGTGAAAATTAATATCGTTATTGCTTGTGTAGGAGTGCGATCTATGTACGTGAGAGATATACATTTTTGTGAAAACTTTGAATTGGATTTTAATTAAAATTACTTTTGGCAAGAGTAGAATCGTACAATTATTTTTATGACCTCTTATAATAGCATTTGTATGCTATTTCGAAACTCTATTGCTAAATAATTAAATCGTCTTAGCGTCGCTGTTACAGCTTTATGAAACGCGATTATTTACCGATATCATCGTATAATTACATAAAATAAAAACTTAAACAATCAAAAAGTTAAAGAAATCGAGAAACTAGGTCGAAGGAAATTTTCATCCTCTCGATAAAAAAGTAAATGATAAAGCTCGTTGAAAATCGTTAAAAGACAAAATTACGACAACGTAACAAACGCGTTACGAAAAGCGTTAAACTACGCGTTATGTTACACGAGATCAGATGCATACGGAAAGAGAAAGATGACACAGCTCGGCATTACGCGTACGCAAACATAGAGCATCGTGCATACATTAGAATCAAAACCATCAAGGCTCTCGGTTTTTCTATATTTATTTTATTTTATTTTATTTATTTATTTATTTATTTATTTATTTTTTTTCATTTTACTTCTTATAATACGACGTAAACACGGTTACGCGCGCGTGCGCGCGCGCGCTCGCTCGCGTGAAAGTGCGCGCTAACCAAACGACCCATTTTTCTTCTTCTCCGGTGCTTCGGGCGACAACGAAGGCGCCCGAACACCTGCGCCTGCATCCGCCTCATCGGACCCATTAATTTCGTTGCACGCCTTTTATTTGAAGAGAGTCGATGTAGTTGCTCCTTTTACAAGCGCTTTCTATATCGAGCGCTTCGAGCAATGCAACGAGCAAGCAAGCAAGGCCTTTTTTATTTCGGTTAAGTATGCAACTAGACTGATACAAACTTAGCTATATTATATCTCTTCATGCTTCTATATTTTTTTACCTATACCTTCCGATGAATCTTTAACTTTCCGAGTTTTCGTTTATTCCTTTTTTTTTTATTCCAACGAATTCGACTTGGTTAATTAATGTACCTAGCATTTACCTCTCTCTCTCTCTCTCTCTCTCTCTCTCTCTCTTGATGTTAATAAATTATTGATATTAAGAAGGTTGTTTACTTTCTTTTTCTTTTCTATACGAGTAACGTTTTTCTTGTTTTGAGCTTCGGTATAGAACGTCAATTTTTTTTTCATTTTTACAAAACTACATGTTTTCAGAATAAAAGCAAAGAATTTATTTTTATTCATTGTTTTAATTTTGGTTTACGCTAAATTTCAACTCAATAAAAGAGATTCTAAAAACGATAAAAAAGACCGATATAAAAAATATCGATAAAGAAAATGAAAATTCAAAACATGAAATGCACGATTCTAAAAGTAGATTGATGCAGCTTAAATGTAAATTGTATTCATACAAGACTACATGTATTCAATGCTTTTATACAGCGTGCCAATTAAGTCGAAAATGATAAATGAAATGTCGACCTTATAGGGACATGTCTCTCTTTCTCTCTCTCTGTCTCCTACGAGTAGACTTTCCTTTGACTCAACTATAGGCAGAAAAATCGATGCCATGTATCGCGAGAGATGAAATGAAGCCGTAGGCTTTTACGCTATATGGAATTAATTGAAAAAGCGATATTCCATCGACCGATTTCCATTTTCTTGTTATTGCACGATGAAGCGACGAGAAAATCGTTAATTATTATTATTTATTTATTTATTTATTTTTTTATTTTTATTTTTTTTTTTTTGTCAAGATCGCTTTTGCAACGTGTCGCGGGGATCGCTTACACACGTGCATAAATCGATAGACGATTTCACGCGTGAATCGTACGAGGAAACGAATTTAAATGCGCGCGTGAGGATATTGTTCACTTTTCTCCCGGGCATGTCCGTCGTCTCGTTTTCTTATGTGTGTATTCTTGCGCTCTTGTTTTTCTTTTCCCCGTAAATCTTATCTTCTTTCTTTCTCGCTCTTTCTTTTATGTTGATACGTGTATGTATTACTTGTCCCTCGCTTCGACGTTTTTCTTTTGCACTTTGTCGACAGGTTAATTGGAAATTTTGTTGCTCTCAAAAAAAAGAAAAAAAAAAAAAAAAAAAAAAAAAAAAAAAAAACCAGTATTCAATCGAACTTTGATGAGACAAAAATAGTCCGACAATTTTTTCATTTAAATTGTGCTGTACAGATGTCGAAAAAATGAAAGTTTCACAATTGTTTTTTTTTTTCTTATTTAAAAAGAATATATATTAACTTCAATTTTATTTAAAATCAATTTGGAATCATTGCTTCATTTATTAATTATTAACTTTATAATTTTTTTGCAAATTGATTATTTGAAAAAGGAATTAAACGCGAACAATTATTATTCGTATATTATTATTTCATGTAACGTTCAAACAATTTGACAAATACAAACGTATATTAGATAATTTTTTTATACAAAAAGTAACCGCTTTAATTTTAATTAAAATCACGTCTCGCATTAATGGCTCATATTCTTCACATAATCTTGAGCCATTAAAAAAAAACTTTAAAATTTTCATGAAAATCTGTAACAAAAATATTTTGGTTCCAAATGTTCCGAACGCGAGAAGATAAAAGGTTTGTAATCCGAAATGATTTTCACGAGTTCAAATGGCTCTCCAATTTATACACACTTACCTTATATTATACGCAATTAAACTTTTTGATAATCGTAACTTTCGAATGGGTCGAAAAAAATTGAGCCATGGGAACCGTTATTTTTATATCATTCGCGGCCCACGTACTCGCGTTTTTCTTTTTCTCTCTATCTCCCTCAAACTAACGAAAAGAGAAAACGAAATCTAAATGTTCTCGTTGACGTAACGCACAAAATTTTACAAATAAACAAATAAATCCATCCGATAGCTCGATTAATTTACAAGTTCGTAATTACTCTGACTATAAGAACATCGGAATTTGTCAATTTTCAATTCCGTATAAAAAAAAATATGTATACGTTAATTACAGTAAAGGAAGAAAGCGTCGCCGAAAGTGACAGAGAAATCGAGCCCCGGAAAAATTTTCGTCTCTATAATTTTGAATGCTTAATTTTGTATTACCGAGAATTTGGGTCGTTGAATTTTGAGGAGGAAATCCTTCATTGCCGTAATCCTTGTAGCGGACATATGACCGATGATATCACATTTTTAAGACGAGCTTGTGATTAATTATCCGAGGCGTGAATTTGACGCTTGAAACATTTAAGTAGGCCAAAAGTTCTACTTTGTAGTTTTTATGAGCGTACGTGAATTTGATACAGTTTCTCTATTCGCCGATTTTATTTTAATAGATATTTTAAAAGACTGATAAATTCATTCGATTTATTTATTTGAATTTGTTTTTATTGGAATTTAATAGATTTAAGTGAAATAATTTTTCGATTATTCTTCAACGTTTTATTAAATTTATAACATATCATAATGTAAAATTAAATATTTTAATGAATTTTATAGGGAAACGCTTTTCTCCATTGAATAATTGAACTATAACTTATTAGACAATTGCAACGAAGTGAAATCTGTTTTTCAAATTTTATAAATAAATTAACTATTGATAAAATTGTGTTATAATTATATTAATAATTGAAGCATTATGAAAAATTATGACAGACGTAATAAAATGAGATTGAGAATTTTAAAACTCGATAAAACTTTACACTATATCACTTTACAGAAGCAGTGATAAAAAATTTTAATGATATAAAATTTAAATAAATCAATAAAGTTTAAAATCTAAATAAAATACAACGAAAACTTAAAATTTATTAAAAGCAATGTTCACGCAGGGCTACGAGACACTGAGCAAGGGCAAAAAATCGTGGAGCGTGCGTTTGGGTCTATCCCGAGCCTCGCAGTCTCCTCGTCAGGATGCGGTTCATCCGTCGGGTAAGCATTACCCCGGCGGTGGAGCCGGTGGTTGGGGTACCGTAAGCGGAGGTAGCGTCTTAGCCCAGCAGATGATCTACGGCGAGCCATGGCTCTACGGGACCGTGCGGGCGAGCTCGAGCTCCGTTGCAGGAGGTCACGTGCCCCAGTTGGCTCATCATCACGGGGCGCCGGTGCTTCTGGTCTGCTCCTGTCCTGACTTTTTAAGCGGGACCGCTCGAGATTTGGGAAGCAATTGCAGAAAATGCGGCGGACACAAGTTGGCGGGCTTGGCCATCGGTGGGACTTGCAGAATGCCCACTACTTCGGTTAGAGCTAGACCGAGTTTGGCCGGTATGTCGATTTATTTATAAGCTATAATTTAACGTGGATACTACCACTTATTACATGATAAGATATAAGTAGAAATTTTTCATTCGACTTGTATGTAAATTTTGAGATTAGATTTTGTATTACTTGAAAAAATTTATTTGAACTTTTCTTTCGCTTAATAATTTCATGTTTACTTTAAAATTATTGCAATATTAAGTTTAAAAAATCTCGAATTTCCATAAACAAATATCTATAAAAACCGAAAAAATAACATAGTTATCTTTCTTACGCATAAATCCATATAAAGAAGTTGACCGATCGTTCCTTACAATTCGCTTTTATAAAGTTAACGCGTGTAACATAACAAATAATGCAATGTACTGCACAAACGTGGAAAGAAGCCTTTCATTGAATTTTCACCGCGTCCCCACGATGTACGTAAAGTAAACATTTATACTCCAGATGGTAACACAATTTAAACACGAGATACATGTACTGGTACAACTTTCACCGCGCCATACTTCAGCTAGTTAATGCGGCACTAAGCGAGAAGAAAATAAAAGCAGCGCGTAATGTTCACGATTCGTTCAGCTGTAATACAATTTTTTTTTTTCCGTTTTTTTTTTTTTTTTTTTTAGTAATTTTACAGCATTTGGGTTATTTAAATTCTCGTTAATTTTAAAACTGATAAATTTGATAGAAATAAAATACGAATGTTATATTGATTCAGATAAAAAATATAAGAAAATTGTGAATAAACTATTCGAACGTATACTTTATCAAATTAATTAAGTTTTCTAGATATATAATGTAATATATTCTAAACGGTTAAAATTATTTTATAATAAAATAATGTTTCCTTTTAATTTATATTTTATTTCATAAAAGCACTTGCGATATTTTCAAAACTCAATTTTGAAAAGTTGCTTTCATAATTTCAACTAGAAAGTTTTTTAAACGAGAAACTTGTATATTTTTTTTTTTTTTTTTTTTTTTTTTTTTATAAACATAAGCGAAATTTATCACAGTAGTTGCAAAATTTTTTACCCTCGTTGTACATAGGCATGCTCAAGACGACAGTCGACGATCCGTACGATCTGATGCGTCGAAGCCGGTTGGTAGAACCGCGGTCTAGAGCCCGAAGTATCTCACCTTTGCGCCAAGCAAATCAGCGAGATATTCGCAGTCAAAGCGTTGTAAGATGCAACCCCAACAAGGACAGAAGCGCTATAAAGGTTGCTACGGTTGAGCCCATGTCTCGTACCGAGTGGTTCGATTGTTCGGTATCCAGTCCTAGTTCTGGACAAGGTCCTGGCAACGATCGTCTTCACGATGATAGTTCTAATCAATTGGTTGGTATTTTTTTGTCATTTTTCATTTATTATATCGATCACGTAATTCTCATATATTTATTTCATATTGTAAAAAAAAAAAAAAAAAAAAAAAAAAAAAAAAAAAATACAATGTAGTCCGAGTCTAAAGAAAGCGAGTGGAAGAAATCTTCATCGTCCCAAGATTTAGCAGCTCTGCGATCTACGTCAGGTCGTCTAGTCCGCTTGCCTAATCACAATAACAAGTCTAGAAGTTGGCAACCGTCATCGTTGCAACCAAAATCCGACGAAGACGCGAGTAGTACAACGACGACGAGCAGCGATTCACGAAAAAGTATTCTCGAATGCGATGTAAATCCGTATTTGCTTCTGAAAAATAAACAACAAAGAAACGCCTCCAATAAAGACGAAGACGACCTTAGCGACGATTTATCGGATAATGCTCTGGAACACGAGCTTCATCATTCCAATGAAACATCCTCGTCGAATCTATTCGATCCTTCAAAGGTCAAATCTATCGAAAGGATACCAAATCGAAGCTCTGTCGCTGCAATCGGTGGCCAAAGAATCAGAGTCTTCAACGAGCCTAGAGAACCAAGCGACGAAGAAGAGGGTCAGATACAACTTCAGCCTACTCTTACCAGGATACCAATTCCAAAGATATCGCCTAAAAGACCGCCCAGAAGGCTTAAGGAAGCCAAGAATGCGTTGAAGAGTATATTGAAAAGAGCCGATAAGTCACTATTTACGGAACCTAAACGCAAGAGTGTCCTGTTTAACGTGGACAACGTAATTCTGGCGCCTGAAAAGCCCGTCGATGTTTGTCCAAGGTTGTTAATTATTATTGATTAATTTAACAATTTTATTCTTAAATTCAATTCTTATTAAAGATTTTTTTTTTATATTTTAAATTTTATATTTTGTATTCTTTATTATTGATTACATACATTTTTTCAACATTATATTTAAATAAAAAAAAATTGATTTTACCGTTTGAAGTCAACAAAAAGAATTAAAAATATTTAATAACTTCTTAATAACAGTCCACAAAGGAGAACTAGCAAATCGAGCGTGTCTTCCACCAAGGATTCGACTTGTTTGAACGAAGCAAAAGCTACCGAAGTCGAATCCATAGTGAACGAAGCACCGATCGTACCAGAGGAAATTCAAGAAAGACCTCGATTCATCACGATACCCAATATAAAGAGTTACAAGCCTCAATCTCCGCAACAGCAAATCGTTCAAAATAAATCAGACCGACAGGTACCCGAAGCTAAAATTGTACCTAGAGTTAAATGTGTGCCGCCGATAGAAAAGATCAAGATTGATAAGTTTGTACCGTCTAAAAAGCAACAACTTCAGGATCAGCATCAGCAACAAAACCGTCTTAATCAAGAGCTCAATACCCATAAGGTACAACAAAGGAATGTAGAAGATGCCGAGGTCAAGGAAAAGAAAATTGTGTTGGATAATAATTCTGCTGGTGCAGAAGAACCGGAGAAAAATAAAATAACTCCGATTAAGACGAGTACTGTTGTTGAACATGAAAAAGAGGTGGAAAAGGTGGAAGCTAAAGTCGAGCCGGAGCCAAGGAATGTTAAAGCCATTGCGGTCGATGAGAATGACCTGATCAAAAAGTTCGAAGGTGAGTAATATTCATTTGTGTATATTACTGTATAAATAAACTTTACAATTTCATGCCCATATTTTACGATGTTTAAAATAAAAATAAAAATATCAAGCTGTGGATTAAAAATAAAGAAACATAAGGATACTTAACGAGTTTAAGTGGTTATAAATAAAAGTGAAAGTAGCTAATGAACGTTTTTATTCGATATCATCCAATGATATTAAAAATCTTGCATTTATCATTAAGAACGTCACATATTTTTATAGAGTGCTAAAAAAATAAACAAAAAAACTGTGCACTCTAAAAACACGTTGGCCATAAGAAACTTTAGTCTAATCAGCGATCGATTTAGAACATACGAATTAAATATAATTTTCTGCTAGGCAACATAAAGTCTTTAGATTTGAGTACACTTATAAATACTATTCCGTTGGCTTTCATTCTTTATCAAATGTAGAGAGAGAGAGAGAGAGAGATACGTGTACCTATATATTCCTTATATATGTATACTATAAGGAAAGGAACGAGTTTCAGAATGTTAGTTTTTTGATACTGCAGTCGGCCAAAAAGTTTTAAACTGGAAATGCATGCGAGTAAAATTTTGAAAATAAAAAAAAATAGAAAAAGGGAAAGAAAGAATGAGAGAGCAGGCGAACGAATGAAAAAAAGGTGCCTCTCAACGCCGACGGCTATGTTAATTTTCTGGGATAAACGAACCGTTAACTGGTATAAGCCCGTTATCAAGGTCTTTGGACTTTTGAAAAAGAAAAATTACTTCATCGCCAAGGATAGCCACTTATCCTACGTACACGTATCGAGCCCACATATATATATATATATATATATATATATATATATATATATATATATATATATACTTTTGCAACTTTTTTATAGCTTTATTTAACGGTGAAGTGTTACAATTTCACATATATACACGTATAAAATTTTATATATATATATATAGATTGGTCAGAATTTAAATGATAATTTTGATTAAATTTTTTTCATTTTCGAAAAAAAATGTTCAACTTTTCATCAAGTGATAAAAATTAAAAGTATACAAAACACAAAGAAAGTCAATAAATTAAAAGGATAAAATTTCAATTTAAGATTTCAACGATAAAAATTAGAGTCACGAATGCATGTGCTTATGTTACTTATGCGCTTATATTAGATTTTGCTTACTACGTTATTTTTATTTATACATATATCACCACATCCGTACCAAAGATGGTAAGCGCAGATGTGAATTTACAGCGGAATATACAGCCTCGTCGAGTCCAGTTCTTTCTTTAGGAGAATGAAAATTTTATAAGTTATTCCTTAATGAATTATGATTAATGCTCGAGGAGGATTGAAATTGCATCTGGGTTCCACATTTAACTTTATCATTGAATTTTACCAGTTGTTTTCGGTTTATTCTGAAAGTCCACAATTTATTTATATAAAATTATAGCTTTATTATATTCTTAAATTCGTTTAATTTTATTTTGTTTTAAGATGATTTTATGTACTATTTGATTAGTGCTTTATTATTTTTAAATCGTTAAAACCATCGCATTTATAGATTACTTAATTTCATGAAAATTCGCATTTTAAAAATGTGTAAAATTAAAATTGAAAATTGTTATTTTTATGATTTAAAGTACAAATATTAATACTGAACTAGAGTTTGAATAGTGAATATAGTGAATTGGCTATAACGAATCGAAATTTAAAATAAAATTATATTTTAAAATAAATGTTTCTATATACGATAGAAAAATCCAGCCACGTTTTTTAATGAGTTAAAGTAAGAAATTTTATTTATTTACATAATCAAAAGAGTATAAAAATAATTTTTAATAGAAAAGTACCAAGAAGAACGCAATACTCGTTTTGCTGAGACAAACCCAAGCAAAGCCGGCACTTATCGTCGCTATTTTTCCATAAATTAGCAAAGGAGTCTCTGTCTCTCTCTCTCTACCTTATTGTAGATGTAATCCTCGGTACAACTGGTAGCTATATCGCATACTAACGTCTCTAAATAAAAAAATAAAAAAATTCCTCGGGTACACCCGTGTGCGGCATATCCCCATAAACTCGGAAGTCGCGAGTCTACACACGCCGGCGGATATCATAAGGTCAGGGTCAACGAGCTCATTTTTACCTTTCTCTCTCTCTCTCTCTCTATCTATCTTCTCTTGTGGGACGAGATGCGCGAGACCCGATAACGAACAAAAAAGAAAGACGAAATCTACACCGCGTGTGTTCGCGCACACACAAACACACGAACTTCTGGTAGCAAACATAAATCTCTCGGGCACACGTGAATTAACCCGTCGCTCCTACGTGCACATACACACACGCGCTACAAACTTCGGGGGAAAGCTGCCGCCGCTGCCGCCGCTGCCGCTGTTGCTGTTGCTGTTGCTGCTGTTGCTGCTGCTGCTACCGCTGTAGCATTAAGTGGGAGAAATATTTCTCGGAGAGGAGCGCACGATGGATTATAAAGGTATAGGTGCGAGAAAGGTTGGGATGCATCGAGTCGTTAGAGCTCACGACCGCTGGAATTATTTATGTATGTATACGCTCTCTTGCGCAATTTCGAATCCGCGTCATCTCTTACGATCGCAACGTTGCTATATTTTCGCTCTATATTTACACCAAGTATTGTAACATTTAGTCTGGAATTTATTGGTTTACGTGTGCGTCGTACTCGATTAAATTTATAAAAAATTTCCTCTGGAAATTCCAACGAAAATTTTAATTACTTTACGATGCGATCAGTACATCGTTAAAGACACGAGGTGATCTTCGTTTAAAATCGTAAGCATCGCGTGCGCGTATATTACACCCAATCGAGCTTCTGCATTGTTACTTATAGAAAAGCGAGAGAGAGAGAGAGAGAGAGACAGATTCGTTCGGAGGAAAGTGAGCGCGTGGGAAATGCCTCGAGAGCGACGAGGATAGAGACAAGTTAAATACACTCACACACACATACACACACTCACGTCGCGAAACAATGGCGATTCTCCTCTCCCACCTTTTACGTAGGATCTCCTTGCATAGCTTTCGAGGCACACGATCCTGCCACGCGATTTATCGCATAACCTTTCCTTCTAATCCTTTTTATTTTTTTCTCCAGCTAGACGTATACGTATTAAAGAGAACGTCGAGATAAAAAGTGAGCTACGTGTCGCGCGACTGCTAACGACTCAATTGCACGCGATAATGCACAGTATTGTAAGTCTACCGGTCTCTTTCTCTCAACGAGGTTTTATCGGTTAAAGCGGACGTGCAGCCTCTGGTTTATTGGATCGAGGCGACTTAATCATTCCCTCTCTCTCTCTCTCTCTCTCTCTCTCTCTCTTTCTCTTTATCTCTCCATATAAGATTCGTCCCGTTTGGAAATGGAAATACCGTAAATCGAATGCTTCTCTTTTTTTTTAGATTCTTGAATAGAAGAGAAGAAGTTGCGTGTTGAGATAATGCCCCCCCTCCCTCCCTCTCTTCTATATTCCCTTTCCGTGAATTATTATTGGAAAAACTTTGTTTTTTACTGGATTTTCCCTGTTTATGTATCGTGTTACGCATGTCGTCTGCGTGATCGTGTAGAAAACTTTAATTCGATCAAGATTTAACTTCGATCTGTGAGTCGAGTATTAAGCCGCGTTTAGCAACTTTAATTATGTAGTCGCGTTTTGGTTATAAATACTGAATCAGTAGAAAGAGTACGGAGTCTGGCCAGACGATATGCGCGCGGGTTTTTATTTATAGCTATTTCTTCGATAAAATTTTACCTTTCTTTTAAATGTGATGAAATTCCGTTCTATAAATTTGAGTTTTCAATAATTTTATAAAGTTTATTTCTCATACGTGTTGCTAGCCGTACTTTCTTAATACTCTGCAAATGCAAATCTATACGTGATAAAATAAAACGTTATTGAAATAAAATCTTACCTGCGTCATAACTATAAAGAATGTTGGCGTAGAAAGTTTTTCACATCTTTATGTAGCAGAAAAATAAAACAATCATGTAATATGTGACTTTTCCTTTAAGCTTTGAGGTATAAAAATTTATTATTTATAAAAGGAAAAGAAACTATTCACTCATAAAAAAAAAAAAAAAAAACAAATCTTTCTTTTTAATAAAAGTAAAATTCAATCCGATCCTCGAGAAAACGTCATCTTATCGCGGAAGAGATAAAAGAATATTTTCTCGTCGTGATAAAAATCTGATCGCCAAAAATTCGATAAATCTGTAGATATAATTAACGTTTATATTCAACCTACCAGCATTTAAAGCGCTAGAAAAAAAAAAAAAAAAAAAACGCACACGCGGCAATCGCGAGATATTCGAATTTTACCTTTTGCCAATTAATCGTTACGTATGTATCCCACGTATCCGCATAGATCCCGCCGAGAGAAAGAGTTTCTCTTTCGATTTTTCCGCACCTACGCTCGCGCAATTAAACTAACATAGGCCGCGCACGTGTTTCATCGTCACCGTCGCGAGCGCGTTTATGCGTACATGTGCATGATTGTATAGTATGTGTGTGTGTGTGTGTGTGTGTGTGTGCAGTGCGCGCGGAAAGCAAAACGCAAACCCGACGACTTCCGCCGTGACTTCCGGTGTAAACGCACTTGTGCCCCGGAGCAAAGTACTCAAGTAGCGCAAACTCAATTTAAACTTTCTTTGTCAAACTGCCCTTTTCATCGACTATTTACACGTGCTGTATGTGTGTAAAAGCCGATTGTTTCTTTTGTTTAACAATAAAAATTATCCCTCTTTTATCCCTCTTACTCTTTCGATACGAGCGTATGTCTATTTATATAGTTGGTAAAAGTTTACGCGTAAATGAGTTTTGAAAAAGTGTGATAATTTACGTTGCCGTGGAAGAATTCAAACGTTGAAACGTTTTGTTTAACGCGCGACGGTAATGGTAAGGTGAAGGTATCTTTTTTTTTTTTTTTTTTTTTTTTTTTTTCTTTAAATATGTTTATTGAAGCCTTTTGACTTTTGAATAAAAATAATTATACACGCAATGCACAATTTACATAATATTCCAATCCAGCTAAGTAAAAATTTATAAAAGGTGCGACCGTAAATATTTATTGTTGTTTTATTCGTCGTTTGAGCTGTAGAGTTTTTCGCTCGTTTAATATTTACGTTACAACAATTGCCTCGACGAGTTGCATACGGGCCGTATTAAAATTTCTGCAGTTGAAAGATAATATTTTTTTAAATTCATTTGGTAATCATAAGCATTGTTTTTAATTAAGATAACTCGTTCAATGGCAAAATAAACATTGCAGATTTAACAAATTGGCGATCTAACGGTGAAATAGCGAGACTTTTATAATATATATATACAGGATAAAATTTGTTAAGCACACGATAAGAGGTACCTTTATCGCGCTAATTGTGATTTCAGTGTAAATAATTGCAACGCGTATAACAAACCATTAGCTTGGCTGTTGCCTTCATAAATTATCAAACGGTTTCTTTCTCCACGAGAGTTTTAACGCCGTGTAATTATTTCGCGTTTTCATATCTCTCAACGTTGCGTTACTCTCGATTTTTATTTTCAATATTCTTACTTTTTTTGATTTTTTATCCTTCGTTCTTGCCTATTCCTATTTTGGTTATACGTTTAAATTACGTTACAGATATTTTTTGCTTTTTTTTCTGTTAGCTTGATATTTTCTCTTTAATGAAAAAATTTATCTTTACGTAACGATGACGAAAAATACAAATTAAAATTTAAATCAACGAGTCGATTTCGAAAAAATGTTGCATAGAAGTAAATGCATTAGGCGCTTCGTATAATAACATCGCTATCACTTTATAAAAATCTTGTAATCTCATTGTTTAAGAAACAAAAAAAAAAAGAAAAGAAAAAAAAAATGAAAAACGTATGTATAAAGCGAGATTCTCGCCATTATTTTCCAGATAATCGCATAATTTAAATAACGGCATTATAAATTTGTAATTACAATAACGACTACGTACCGCTCTGGTTGACTCGAAAAATTTCACTCGCCGAAATCGACAGTGTCGGCATTGTGTGTTTAAATACGTGTACAATACATCGCAGCAAATACGAAACTTTCATTCTTAGATAAATTTAATTTTTTCTCTTATTTTTTCTTTATTATTATATATTTTTTTTTTTTCTTTTCTTTTTTTTTTAATCATCCTTTCGTTTGTTATTCTGCACGCATATCTAAACCCGTCGAAATTAAAATCTCATCGAGTGAAAAGAATGAGTCGAGCAATTGACACGTATATGCGGTTTCTCCGTCTCCCAGCGATGTTTTTAATGATCGAAATAACGTATATCTTACGCCAAGAACGTTTCCTTTTCGATTCGCATGCTCTTTTGTTTTCCATTGTCAATTATGCACACACACATATATATATATATATATATATATATATATATATATAAGAAGACGAGTTAGCGCGCAAGCGACTAATGAAATAAAGAAAGAAGATTTCTTTCGCCTTATCGACATATCCTGCGAAATAGATTTTCTCCGTCTGTGGAAATTCACCTTTTGATCCGTTCAATCGCGTGCATTTTTATTTTCTTGTTTTCTTTTTTCTTATTTGTTCGAATTCATCGCCATTGTTCTTAATATGTGGGACGAATATTTTCTTATGAAATATTATAATTTTTATTATAGAGATCGCGCTTGGCTGAGCGATTATCCATAATTTGGGTCGCTCTCGCTTAACGCATCTTCATTACTTTATAAAGTTATCCGCTTTTTAGAAAATGACGTTTGTCGTAGAGCGATTGGCGCCGTTTGCACATAATTCATCCTACTGAATTATTCGCAACTAAATATTATTATAAAAGAACAATAATTTTTGTTTGTTTTCTTGATTAAATGTTAATGAAAAGTCAGCTCTCACATCTGTTGCATAAATCAATTTGGATTGTAATAAAATTGACAAAAATTATCGACGCAATAACGCATTAGGACGAGTTTTTTTTTTATTTTCCATTATTCTGCGGTCAAGGCGTGTTATATTCGTTTTAATTTTTGACTTCACGGTGCATAAATTATAATTACTCATTTTGAAAAATTCACTCTCTAACGTTCTCTCGAATGTAATTACGTATCCACGGTAAAGTAATGCTCCCGAGCATTTGAATTAAATTTTTTCGAGTGGCGAGAGTTAGAAAATAATTTTAATTACAACAACATCGGACTTTTATTCATAAATTCCTTAGCGCGCATTTACTTACACATACATATACATACATTCATCATATATATACATACAAGAGATGGATAATTATATGCGAAACGAGAAAAATGTGAAACTCTTTACTTAAAGAAAAAAGTTCTTCTCTCATTTTCTCATTGTTTAACATCGAAAAAGGCGTAACTGTGAACGAAAAAAAAAACAAAAAAAAAAAAATAAAAATCTTGGAGAAAAGTAAAAAATTACCTTAACGGCGCATCGACGTGTATCTCCGACTTCTCGGTTCTCTCCGCGTTTGTGTCTCCGCGAGATCTAGTACATTATCGCACGGCGAGCGCGTGCCCGAGAATTTCTGGAATGCCGACAAATCAGGTGCGCGCGGCGCTATTGCGTAAATCCCGCGACTTTTAAACTCTCCCTTCTCCCGCCTGTTTCTTCTTATTTCTTTATTTTTTTTTTTTTTTTTGTTTTTTTTTTTGTTTTTTTTTTTTTTTTCAACAACGCGTACAACTCTTCACGCTCGTTATTTAATTTTCGTTTCGAGTTTTTCGCTCCTGCGAATTTTCCCATATGAAAATTCACGAGCCGTACCGAAGGCGATTCTACAACAACGAAGCTACGGGGGTAATACAGTTACCGATTGCCTCCGTTATTGTTTACGATCCTTATCGCGAATATCCGACGATGTTGTCTATTCTCCCGTCGGCTTTGTGAGTTGTTTCATTCAAAACTGGAATTTGCACTACAGATTTAATCTCGCAAGTTCGCGATTCAAAACTTATATACGTTCGTCATCAAGTTCGCTTCAAAGACGGATATTACGTTAGGTTCTTCGATCCTGGTAATTACAATAAAGCTGAATGTTAATACATAACAGCCGGCACTTTATACGGTTCGCTAGAAAAATATGTGCAGTTGTACATTCCGATTGGATAAAATGTTACTTAAATAAAAAAACGATATAATCGGAAAATTTTAAAGATCATTATAAATTATTTACGATAATAAAAAATATTTATCAAACGGATTAGTACAGTTTTATGAAAAAATTTCAAAAGATAATTTTCGAACACTTTGCAAGCAAATCATTGGAATAATCTACTAACTCGATTTTCTAAACTTGTATTACATCTTAAACTTATAAAGTTATAATCGACGCCATCGGCCAATATGAAATGTAAATGTTAAACATTTAATTCCAAGGTTGAAACTTTTCTTGACTCGCGCTCGCGTCTAATCCGACGTACACGTAAATTCATTTATCGAATTACATTTATTGAACGCAATTTGAGTAAAACGTCACAAGAGAAAGAAGTTAAAAGAAAAAAAAATATCAAATATCTCAAAAGAATTTTCATCTGTAAAAAGCATTTACGATTTACAAAGTCGAAAGTAAAAGAAGAAAAAAAAAAAAAAAAATGTAAAACGCGTGTATATGTACATACGCGCATGTTTAAAATCCGTAGACATCATCCGTAGAAAGTAGAAATGTCGGAGCAGATGCTTGTACCTAGATAAGGTTCGCGGATTTCGAGATGGAAAAGGGAAGAGAGAGAGAGAGAGAGAGAGAGAGAGAGAGAAAGGAAAAAAAGAAGCGGTAGCGCGTATAGAAAAATAAGAGGTGGATGCGGCCGTTGCGCTATCGCGATGTGTACACACACGCGCGCGCGCGCACGCACACATACTAAAATCCGAGCCGAAACATCCGAGCCGGTGTTTCCTCCCTTTCTTTATTCTCGCGTCGCTGTTGTTGCGCCGGAAGGGAAACCGCAGATCCGAAGCATTGACCGATTTACCATTCGAGGAAACCGGAGAGCCGACTTTGTTCGCGTGCGCGTGAATATATCTGTCTTTGTATGCGTATCCGATCTCCTTTATTTTTTTCTTTTTTTTTAGTATTTAATTTTAATCAACGCGGGTGTAATGTTAAAAGTTATTTCGCGTGCGAAAGTGCATCTCAAAAGAGGGGAAATATAGCGCGAATTCTGTGCGTGTAGCTTTCGCGACGGTTATCCAGATGGATACATCTATCGTCGTTTAATTTAACGACGTTACGCGTTGAAAAAGTTTTTTTATCGACGCTGCAAAACGTTTGTTACGTTCATTTTTTCCGGCCATTTGAATGCGATCAACGTTTTCATTTATAATAGAAAGTTCACGTTCATATCCGATCCGTTCACGACGTTTCGGTTTTAATTCTTTCTCCATTGTTTTTACTTTATGGCCGAAGATCGAGGAAATTTTTAAAACGGCCGTTGATGATAATGTCTTCGTAGCGTTTTGTATTTTATGATTAACAAAAACTCGAGTAACAATAATTTTAGTGTATTTTACAATAAGAAAGTATAGTTTATTAATTAAATTTTTTAAAATCAATTATTTTTTAATTAATAAACTCGGCAAAATTTTCAATTAATGAACCGCACTTTTTCAATATAATCTAAATTATTAGCCGCGACAAAAAAAGAAATGAAAGAATAATCAAAGCGAGACGAATAAATGAAATACTTAAAGCTCGTAGATTAGTAACTCGGCGATCAATTCTAACGATGCGCGATCGCGAAAAACGTTTCGCTTCTTCGCCGCACGAGAACTGTCTCGTATCATTACCTTGCTGATATCGTTACCGGTCTATAATCGCGATTCTGCGGCGTTTACGTCACTAGGCGACTATGCGCTTACCTTTTAAGTACATCTCTTTGTATATACATATATATATATATATGAAAAGAAAGAGCAGCAGTGACCCAGAAATTTTCGAGAGAGTTGGTTCGCGATCGGTCGCGGCAATTAATGTTGAAAGATCGTTATAAGTATAAATATGTGTGTATATATATATATATATATATATATATATATATATATATATATATATATATATATATATATCACATTGGATTCGAACATATCTAAGATTAATTGGCAAAGAAGTCCTTGACTCTTTTAGTTCTATAAAAGGATTATTCGAAATGTCTTACGGCGATCTGCTTAACTAAGACGCGATACGATTTACTTTTTGTTCTCGTCAATGCTTTTATTGTTTACCCGATCTAAAACCTCGTCGCGGGTTTTATACATCGTTCTCCCGTCGTTATGAAAGAACGCTTGTCATTAGTTCCGGCAACGAGATTAAAAAGTCATTTGAATTGATTGTTTTTAATCGGCGATTGTACACGATCGAGATAAACGTTAAAAATACTTACGGAAAGTTAAAAAAAAAAAAAAAATAATAATAATAATAATAATAAATAATAATAAATCAATCGTTTTAATAACGTCGATTGCTTCGTTGATTTATCGATTGGTATTTATTTTATTTTAAATAGGCATAAAAGCATCTTATAAACATTTCGTAGCTTCATCATTCTCGATAATTGAGAGAAAACAATTCTCGTGTAAAACTCGAAATATTTTTCAGCAAGTTAATGCACCATCGAATTTGTGTCAATGTTATTAAAGTTTATTAACTTCTAACGTCGTCTAAAAACTTTTAATAAATGTTTAATTCTCGCTCGATTGAGACGTCGCAACTTTTTATTTAGAAAAATCGTTGCATCCGGAAAGATAATGTTCCTTCCAGCAATAAATTTAACTTTAAAAAGAATTTTTTTTTTTTTTTTTTACTTTGAATAAAACGAAAGAAAATTTATCGAGCGAAAAAATGAAAAAAAAAAAAAAAAAATTCAAAAAAAAATAAAAATAAAAAAAAAAAATAAAATAAATTATCGCGTTGAAAAATCGATTACCGCGCGTAAATAAAAAGAGCGTCGTCGTTCTTCGAGTTACACGTCCTCGTTCGAGGATTCTCCTCTTCCCTCGTTGAAAATGAGTATAGGATTCGCGCGAGGCCAGGAACGAAATTCCACGTTATTTCCGCGGATAATTTCACGGTACGGACGCCGCCGAGATTATCGTCCGGCGCTTCATGGGAAGCGAGCTCGGGCCTCGGGATGAAAAAGTGTCGCGAGCCGCATCATCGCTTATTCCTTCTCGACTGTACGTTGAGCTCGCTCTTCCGAGACCGCGTGACTCCTCGAGCGCACAGCGCTTTGAAATTATAATTCGTATTCCTTTTCTTTTCTTTTTTTTTTCTTTTTTTTTTTTCAATTGTTTTTTCGTTTCCATTTTCTCTCTCTTTTCCTCTATCTCTCTCTCTCTCTCTCTCTCTCTCTCTCTCTCTTTCTTTTCCTTTCTATTCCGTCGATTTACCGGTAAAAGAATAGAATGCAATTTATTGTAAAATTAATAAAGTTTAGTGCACAATTAAAATGTAATTAAACGTTAAGAAAAAATCAATTATAATTAACTTAATGAAATTACGCTTAATTTATGTATACTTATCTTTGTACAAGTAGAACAAGGATAGAGTCTAGCCAGACACTTGTAGTTACATCAACCTGTATAATCAATTGAATTAGAACTTCGGAGAATAGAAAATATATTTATCGATTATACATCGATATTATTTATCTAGATCGATGTATCATTAGTTGTAGCGCATGTCGAATTGGAATAACTCGATATTTTTTGGATGATAAAATGTATCGATATCGATTTTCTTGTTAGAATGCTTATAGGAACGAAGGATTTTGTATACTCAGTGAAAGCAGAGTTAATTAATAAATAAAATAAGTCGATATTATTTATGTAAGTAGTACATTACTATATCTATTCTTAAATTTGTACGGCTTTCACTTTAAAATCCAGCGATATAATGAAGTAATAAAACAAGCAAAGTTAGATGCATGAATGACTTCGGTGAAATACAACGAGCTGCATAAATATTGCATATCAAAGTTATTAATTGTACTATTTCTGTCAAAAATATATTTATCGCTTATTGAGCTTGTAAATACAGAATGATAAAGTAATATCGTGCATTTATAAAATCAAACGAATAAATTAATAATAGTATTTATGTATAACTGGCATTACAAAATAAATAATGATCCGAATCAGTTTTAAAACGTTATTTATTATTCTTTATAAAATAACGCTTGACGTAAGAAAACTAATTTCAATAAAAATTGATTTTAAAAATCATCGAAACACGGGCTTTCTCAAAAGGATGTTGAAACTAAAACTACTTCACGTTTCACGAGTATTTTCGAACGCGAGACAAATGTAATTGAAATAGCGGGTCGCCTCGATATTGAAATGATATCTTTTAATAAGAAGCAAGAAGAACACGGTTAATATTCCTCTCGTGCTCCTCTTACGTAGTAGATTCAGCATCCCGCGCTTCCTGAATTATTTATCGATCCCAGCGATCGACAACGGCTGCTACATTACATTACAATGTATATGTAAATTACTTTAGCTTACCGCAACACGAAATCGTATATTAAAGAGTTCACTGCTTTCTTCAGTTTCTCATTAAATTTTAAGCGCATTTAAATGAACGTAAGTACAATACTAATTGATGCGAATCATCAAAGGGTATTATATAAAGTAAATTATCGATGATACATATCGATGGCGCGTCTAATAGCAACGAAATTTGCACGAATAATTTATTTCTTCGTCGCGCATGCATTCGTCGAATTTAAAACCGCACGTTGCGTTCCAGGCGCAAGCGTCATCCCGAAGACAACGACGGGCGCCACATGCCTGACGCGCAGCCAGAGCGAGAGATCGACAACGCGCCCGGAAATATCCGCGGCTGATGTCAACTTCGTCGATACCATGAGGCTGAGTCTATGTCGACGCGCCAAAGACGATGATGCTGGAATTGCTTTTGAGAACGGGAGAAGGATGATCAATTTTGAAGAAGCTAGGAAAAAGGCGGCAATGAAGGTATGCCTTAATTTAAACGTCCTACTCTCATTTCGATTAATTCATTTATTCACTTTGATCAAATTATTTTAAAAGCGAGAATTGAAGATAATAGAATCGAGCTTGATGAACGCGCGCATCGAGGAAGAAAACGAAAATCGCGAACCGAAAGAATCCAGCGAGAAAAAGCGTGAGAAGTCACCGGTCACGATCAGAAAGCCCGACGAAGAAATAGAAAATAGAATGAGACCGACCAGTTGGTCACCGCCACCTACCGAAACTAAAACGGTTCAACAATTTAGTCAGAACAATACGAACGTTTGTAAAATCACCGTAACTCCGAGATCAACGCCAGCGTCTCTCATGGTTCATAGACTACAGGTAGATTTATCGTTTTATCTATGCGTCGTAAATCAAATATTATTTTTCTTTTAATCGATAGCTTACATTAAATTATGCATCTTTGTTCAATAACAGGTTGGCGCAGGTACGCAGATAAAAGGATCCCGTGGTACGTCGATTATTATTAATGGAGAGCAACAGATAAGATCTCCGGATACCACTTTAATTTCGGACAATAAAGTCACCATCAGCGTCGGTGGCGAAGACAGCGTTTGCAATCCTACCGTCATTTCCGTCAATAGTAGTATCCCTGAAACTCCACCGAGCATTCAAACTTCTAGCGATAAAAAGCGAACTCTCGTAATCTTGGACAATTATCGCTCTAATATAGTTATCGGAGGGGAACAACAGGAACAGCAAATTCAGGTAGATAAAAATAAAAACGGTATTTTTTCAATAAACGATGTACGTAAACTTTTTATTGTAAAAAATATATTTCTTTAACATTTTACAGCAGGATGTGAATGCAAACGAGACGAAAACGTCATCAAATTCAAGTACTCCCATTGAAATCAAAGTAACTCCAAAATTCAAGGAATCCGACGAGTCGCCCGATAATTCACCCAGGTGGAAGCAGATAGTCGATTCTCCAAAATCCTCCGAAACTTCAAAAGAAGAATTAATATCCAAGCTTCTCGAGGATTCTTTAAGGAAAGCGCGCGAAAATGGCGAGATCTTGGACGAAAGCAGTGGCGAAGCAATACTTAAAATACTCAAGCAAAGTTTACTCAAGAGTTCGGAGTCAGGGCCAGACCTTGATCCAGGATACTTTAGGCCATCGAGTACAATGGACGGTGATTTAATTTCGACAAATATGTTCCTGGAGGAAAATCCATACGAGGTAATAAAAGAACCTATATACGAGGAAATTCCCGACGAACCACCGCCATTGCCTTTGAGTCCACCGCCAACGGAAGATTTTTTGAAAGGTAGAATTTTCTTTGGAGACGAATATAAAGGCAGTTTTAGAGGTAAATTTTATATTCCATTCACTTTTAAAAATTAATTATTGAAAATCGTAAACGATTGAATGAGTTTTTATTTTGTAGATTTGAATAATGGGATTGGTCAATCGTTAGGTACTTATTACAAACCTTTGGGTAACAATTCCACCCAATATCTTGAATGTTCGTATCTATCTAAAAGTCCAGATGAACCATTCAAGAAAGCTTCTAGTTCCTCCATGACAGAGAAAGATAATTTGTCTAGTAAGTTTGAACTTTTAAATTTTATTATGGATTCAAAAGAGAGAACTCGCGCTGGAAACGTTGTCATGGACCAAGAAGAAGAAGAAGAAGAAGAAGAAGCTGACGAAGATGAGGAAGAAGAAGAAGAGGAGGAGGAAGAAGAAGATCCAGAGCGAGATTTGGAGGCGCTATACGAGCAAAAAGAAACCAGTCTTGGAGATTTAAGCTCCAAGAGCTCGCAAATTTCCAACGTATCGGACAGCAGCGAGGAATGCAACATCATCCTTACCAATTCACCGGAAGCGCTCAAGGTAATGCCTTTCTCAATCTACCTAACTCTGTAATTATAAGGTATTAATAGATATTGGAACGCCGTGCGAACGTCCGTTCGGATTTTTGTGGAAAAAAATAAACTCCCAGATCTTGAATTAAGATTGCGTTATCAATCATCAAAGAATGTAAACGCGGGTTAAAAACAACATGATAATTATGGCATTTTATAGAAACGCTTTATTTTCTTTCTTTCTTTTCCTTTTTTTTTTTTTCTTTTTTTTAATCCAGTTTATAAACGGTGACGAGATTTTTGTTTCTTTCATGTTAATTAAGTTATGTCATCAAAATGCACCGAAGAATTATGAAATGATACCCAAAGATTTAAATGGTCGTATCTTATTTAATTTTTATCTGATTCAATAAACTAACATGAATTTTAATAAAATTATCGTATATTTTTTATCGTTATATTCAATAAGAAAATTAATTTTTTAATAACGCGATAGAATTTTATTTGTACTTTTTCTTTCAACATAACCATTAATAATTTTTATTCATTTCCTTTTTACACTATTAAAAAATTAATTACTTTTTTCATATATTTATTTAATAATCAAAATTGAATTTGCATCGTTATAAAATTGTTGCGTTAAAAGCTGCGACTAATGATTTTCTTCAAAAGCATTTAACCATTTTTATTTTCAATCATTAAGCGTACACGAACTTTTATAATTTAGACTCGGACCGTGGACATCGAGCGAACCGACAGCGGCGTAGGTTCGGAAAGCAGTCAAGCCAGCAGCGGCCGAGGCGGTGGTATGGGACGACGTTGGCGCACCGGCAACAACAACACCGGGAGCAACATCGTCAACGGCCCCGGCAGCGGCAACACCAACGGTGCCATAACGACGACGGCGAGCACGACGGGTACGACGACGTCGAGCGGCGTCGCGCACAAGTCCGACGTTAAGCACTGCGAGGATTGCGAGCAACGGCTCGAGCCACTTATTATCGACAGGTGATTCATTGTTAACCGTCCATTGTTATTTTTTTTTTTTTTCCCTTCGAGAAGTTTTATTGCTCGTTTTTCCGATGCTTAACGCTCGAAAAGTTGCCGGATTTGCTTTTGTCGGTGCTACCGCGAACGTTAACAATAGACCTAGCTAACTTACGACACTCGTAAACTTCACTCTTTCTCACCGGTAGTATACAGTTTTCGGATGCGTCGCCTTTTCTTTGCGTTAATTTTTATTAATACGTCGGGAAGCGTTTAAAAGGCTTTTAACTTATTTTAACTAATGGGAGAATAAAGATTAAAATTGAAGATTTTCATCTTTCTTTCGGTAAAATGTGATTATTATGTGCTTTGTTTAATTAAAATTTTAATAATAGATTTAAGGAAAACATATTAATAAGTATATTAATGTAACGGTTATTTTAATTAAAATGTATTACTTAAAATTAATTTATTTACAGTAACTTCAATCAACAGTTAAATTATATCTTTTTTTTTTTTTAATAAAGTAAGTAAAATACTACTGTGTTTTTATCTTTTCTCTATTTCGAAGTATAATTTTAAAATTATGTTTGTTTTAAATTCAAAACGGAGTAAAATCAGTTCTCGAATAAATTTAAAAATTCAAATTATAAGATTAAAATAAAGAATAATATATAACGTATTAATTTTTAAATTATTTATGTCAATGTTTTAATTAACTTAGTTACACATCACGCGAGAGGATAAAAATAATTTTTTTTCCAAAAGGTAAATCTTTTCCTTATCCGGTACGTCATATGTCAGTTTGATTACCGTCGCATAAATTAGAAAATTCATCAAACTCGAAGAAGCACGATCTCGATTTTTTCCTTTCTATTTGTCCTTTGCACTTATTTATACATATATATATATATATTGCTTTTCTCGTGCACGTTAAATAAATTGTTGAGCAATGAAACGATAGTTACGCTATATATATATATATATATATATATATATGTTTAACGATAAATTCGTTTGATTAATCTACCGAAGTAGACGCCGTACAGACGATAACTTACGCGACGGAGAAATCGTCGTTGCTCAACCTTCAATCTGGCATTGGAGTCGATGATTATCGGGCGCTAAGTAACCGCAAATTAAGGGCAGTTTATATCCTTAGCGCGCGAATTTTATTCCTTTTTTGTTCGTTATCGTCACGATATGCAAATCAGTCCCTTATTAGACAACGCGTGAAAAACGATTTCTTTTTTACAAAGTGGATATTTTTGTATTTTGAGAATGAAAAATCTAAAAAATCGAATTGTAACGTCGCTATTTTTAAATAATTTTAATATAAATAATTCAATTATTAAGAATAAAAATTAAAAAAAATTAAAATCTTGATAAGAAACTGAGTTTAAAAATAAAAAAAAAAAAAAAAAACTTATTATTTTTAAAAAAAAAGTAAAAAATTTTCCACGCTTTTTCAGCTCAAATTTCGCGTCGTTCGTTTCTTTTCGCGTATCGTTAAAATCCCAATCTCTCTTTCTCTCGCGCGTGCGCTTCTCTCAATTTTCACCATAATTAACGCGCATTTTCTCGCTCGGCGAGCCGAGGATGAGAAGGCGTGGAAAGAGAGTTAGCCGTACAGGAGAAGCGCGGCGTTAACCGATTTATCGTCCGCCTTAAATGGCTCTCGAGAGCCATTTTCTCTCTAACTCGCCCGCGAGCGCGCGACGGAATAATCGCTGGCATACTTTAGCGCGCCTGTTGCGCGCGCGCGCTCGCTCTATGTGCCGTACGTACGCCCTGGGCCTCGGGCCGAATTGCGTAACCGAGTGTGTCTGCGTGCGCTCGACCCTCGAGGGCCAACGAAAGCAAGAAGGAGAAGGATGATAGCCTCTTGTACGAGAAATTTTCGTTAATTATAATGCCTTTCTGCGAACGATTTATTTTTAAACTTATCTGTATAATGCGATATTACTTTTCATTTGTTAAATTATTGAACGATTCAGAAAATTACATGATAATTAACTTGTTTGCATGCTTATTTATATGTATGTATGTAAGAAAGTACTGTATACTTGTGTTTTTTTTTTTTTTTTTTTTTTTTTTTTTTTTTGGAAATTATCTCAATTATTCGAATTTATTATGGAAAAAGTTTATAAATATCATTCGAAAATTCTTACAAGTTTAAAAAAAGCATTCCAATATTTTATTGCCATTTTCCATAGAAAAATTTTCGCGAACCTTTCATTAACAATCGAGCAAGCATTATCTAAGAAAGTCAATGCTTTGAAAGCTTAAATAAAAATTTTTTAGCTCCGCGCTTAAATTTATTCAGCAATGTAAAAGAAATTCCAAATAAAAAAAAAAAAAAAAAAAAAAAAAATTTCATCGAACCCGAAAGCATATAAGATAAATCGTATGGACTTTTTTCTCGTTGAACCGATTTCAATCAATCTAACCGACTCGAGATAGCTCATTACATGGACACTAACAGACACACGCACACACGAACGCGTAACGTTTTCGCCTCGAGGCTCGTGTATAGAAAGGCGCAAGCACACATACACGCGTGTCCGGTGCACTCGATACGGTATAGGCAAAATGCAAAAGGCGCACACGAACGGCAGACATCCCTCTGGCGCTCTTTGACACCGTATTTATATCGAATTCCCCTCGCGTTAAACTTTCACTCGATGCAGTGTGTATCGATGACCGAGCCGATATGTACCGTATGCGCGAGGCGAAAGCTGCACTGTTATCGCGCGCTAATTTCGATGCTTATTTTTTTCTTTCTTTTTTTTTTTTTTTTTTTTTTGTTTTTTCATCCGAGCGGTCTCCTCCTTCGCTTTTTTTTTTTCTCGCACACGATAATAACTTTCGAGCTTGGATGAGGTTTTTAGACCTTAATTTTATTTACGAGAAAAATTATTTGTAATTTTTTTAAAAATTCTTCGTTGAATTTAATTTATTATTAAAAGAAAATTATTATTTATTTTTTTTTTTTTTTTTTTAATTATTTATTTGAAATCTCTCGCACTGATGATAGCATTTCAGTGAAAGTTGATTTTCACGAACTTATACTTTCGTATGTCATTTACAATGCGGAAAGTCCGGCGTTTCTCGTAATCATTTAAAAATAATATACTTTATGAAAATTATATATACAAAATAACTTTATTCTCGTGTAAAAACAAACTTTGTAATGATAAATAAATTGCGAGTTACTTTCACGTACACATACAACCCGCGCGCTCGAGCTGTAATTTTTGTATAAAGAAGCCCATTTCCATTAAAATAAATCGACAAAGTTTATAGTTTAATAAACGCGAATTTTTTGCGGATCGAAGCAGAATATGCAAAACAAAATAAAAAAAAAATTAAACGATTAAAAAGATCTTTTACGAAATATTTCGTTCGATAATTACAGCGGCTGCGTTTACTCGCCGGTTGTGTGTCGGAAGTGCAGCAAGAAACGAGCGGAACGCAAGGAAATCGTCACCGAAATCGTCGAGACGGAGCAGAAATACGGACGAGATCTGCAGATCATCCTCGAGGAATTTCATCGGCCGATGCTCAGAGCCGGTTTGCTCACCCAGGAGCAACTCTCGGCGATATTTCTCAACGTCGAGGAGCTCCTCGAGCACAATCAGATACTCGCCGAGAAGCTAAAGGAAGCCGTGGATATCGCTCAGGTTAGGTTTATTTTACTTTTTAATTTAAATGCGAATTTTTCAATGTTCTCGCGAACGTTTTTCTTTGTTGTTTTAGAATTTGAAGAATTTCAAAAATTTCAAACCGTTTAAATCAATAACTTATAATCATGATCGTTTTTATTAAAATAGTTTTTCGTTAATGAATTTGTTTGTTGAAAAAAAAAAAGAAAAAAAAAAAAAAGTTATCGAAATAACTATTTTCAATTAAATTCTCGATAATAAATCACCGTTACATTTCAATTTAACAAACATTAATTGGTTATTCACTTAAACGTATTCGAATAATTTAAATGTTAATCCCACGCGTTTAATTCCAAAGCATTACACTAAATGAAAATAAAACTTTATAAAAGCATCATCGATTTGTTTAGATAAAGCAAGATCGAATCACGATACGAATTTTACCGTAACACTTTTACCTCGTGCATTTAATTGGCGTTAATCGTCCCTTTAATTATAATAATGCAAACCGCAATGGCGATAATGTGAAATTAAAACGCTATCTTTATGCAGGAATCCGGAGACGAGGATCTGGTAACGGTTGATTTGGGAAAAATCTTTCTCGAGTCCGAGAGAATGTTGCACGCTTTCGAGAGCTACTGCACTCGTCAGGGCAGTGCGAGCCTTTTGCTTCAAAATTTGGAAAAGGAAAAAGAGCTCCTAAGGATATTTCTTAAAGTTTCGCAGATGGAAAACACCGTTCTTCGTAGAATGAATCTCAATTCCTTCTTGATGGTATGGAATATTTAATTTGTCATTTTGAAAAAATAAATAAATAAATAAAATAAAAAAAAACTATTCGAGTCGGCTAATAATAACATCGATACTCCTTGAAAATCGCAATAGGTTCCAGTGCAAAGGGTCACAAAGTATCCGCTTCTCTTGGCTCGTCTTTTGAAAGCGACACCTTCGGGAAGATTGGAGATGCAGGAGCTCAAGAAAAGATTAAAGCAAGCTCAGACTAATATAGAATTACATTTGGAGCACATGAATGCTGTAAGTTAAGATTATTTATGAATTACATTTTTATAAATCAAATTATAAAAAAAAAAAAAAAAAAGCAATCGTCGAATATTTAAATTATTATTTTAATAGGAGGCCAAAGATATAACGTCGACGAAACTCTGGCGACGAATTTCAATAATACAAAATGGTAGAAGGTCAACCGGCGAGCAAGATATGGTCAATATCAAATTGCGTAAGGTGCGTATTTATATATATATATATATATATATATATATATATATATATATATATATATATATATATCCGGCTAAAATCCCTGTTAAAATTTAACTTTCCACAAAAAATATTTCCTCGATCAAATAAAATCGATCGGTTAAAGATTGCATAACTAAAGCTCGCGTTACGCGTTATTTTACAGATGGCTGTGGAAGTGTTGGAGTGGCCACACGAGGATTCAAGGTTCGTGCTAGAGGGTCGAATACTGGTCGCTCAGCCGACCGATAATAACTGGAGGCGAGGAAGGACCGTAAAATTAGCTCCCGTAACCGCCATGTTGGTTACCAATGGAAAGGTACAGTATATGATTTTATGATTTTTTTGCTTTACCGATGATACTAAGAACGAACATACGAATAAAAAATAATTTTCAGCCGAATAATGAATTTCTCGATTTCACCGATGACTCTCTCTTTCCGAGACAAATTGGCATTAAGGATGCGACGCTTCTCCTTGTCAAAGAAAAGTTGGGACGATACTCATTATTAAGAGTGAGTATATAGAAAAAAAAAAAAAAAAAATTGCGGAAAAAATTGTTAAATTGAATAAAAAGTTACAACGAAATATTTCATTCGCCGTTTTAGGAACCACTTTATCTTGACAAGTGTATAGTTTGCTGTGAAACGGATCTTGAAGATTACTTTGAAATTCAGGAATTGTCTTCAAAGGAAACATTCATTTTCAAAGTAAGATAATTTTATCGCCAATACAAAAATTAAAATTTTTAGAATTTATTTTTTATTTACATGTCAACTTAATACTTTTTTTCAATGTTTATAGGCCGAAGATGGAGCTAGAACCAAGAGGTGGTGTCGAACTTTACAAGCTCACGCGCAATCGCTTGGAGCTTGGCGAAAACGTCGCGGTGCCTTGCCGAATATCATGATTTGTGGTGTTGCACGCAATTAAATCCAGTAAAAGGATCTCGAGATAAACTAAAGAAGACAGTGAGAAAGAGAAAAAGAGAGAGAGAGAGAGAGAGAGAGAGTGAGAGAGAAAGAGAGAAAGAGAGAGCGTCTTCATTATAAAGGATAAAACAAAAATTATAGTGCGTCGCAGAAACGCAAGTTTCCTACGTAACTGTATCGATAAACGATGGATAAAATGAAACAAGTGGACATTGATGTCACTTGTGTCGCGAGTGATTCCTAATTTTATAAACGATATTGTGTAAAATGAATGAGATTTCGTTGTTCAAGTGCATAATAATTAATTAATTCAATGTTAACTTTTTATCTATAAATAATAATTATTGTTTCATTTAGAGATACAAATATTTAATTGTGAATTTCTTGTACTTTTATCGAGACACGATCAGTAGCTGTGATATCAACCCGGTGTATGGGGATATATAATATTATAATTTTTAATTTTTTTTTTCTCGCTACAATTACTATACGCATTCCAGTTACATTGTTTGATGTTAATAAGCGAGCGTCAAGATATAAAAGGAATGTAAGATGTAAAACGACGAACGATTGTACATTGTACCATAGTTCAAGCCATTTGTATATATTATGAATGTATAAAAACTGCTATCAAGACTTCATTATGTATGGCTCAAGATGATACTTGGATGACTGTAATGCAACATGACATTCCTCCGTCTGTAGAAAGCAACAATAACAAAAATATATCTGCGCATAATGATGCAATTGTAAACAATGTTTGAAATGGCCTTATTAGAATGTTAAATTCGATTTTAACTATTTATTATAGGCAAAACAGCGATATAAGCTTCTTGGCTCGATTTAATATATGAGATGAAACTGCGCTTTTTGCGCACAAATAAATGTTACTTAAAAATGTATGATAATAAAATATAATAATATTTAATTAAGTGCTAAATATAATTAATTCACATTCTTAACCTTCCTATATATTCAAATTTTATATTTTAACAGTAAATATCCTTGCGGAAATAATAAATACAAAAAACCATTTAAAAAAATAAATAAAAATCATTTAAACTTTCGTGTTTCTTTTTAAATATAATTTTTATTCATAAATAAAAATAAATTATTAAATATATTAAATAAACTTAACAAAAAAAAAAAATAGTTTATAAAAATAAACAAAATCATCAAAGCATACTTACTAATACTGCATATACAAGTGCTTGTTGCAAATGTATTAATATTAAATTAAAGTAAAGTAGTAAATAATATTATCTAATTTTAAACATATAAGCATAACTATTGTTTTAAAGTACAAAAATTCTTTCTAACTTATGATAATAATGAATATTGTTCAAGATTTTAAAACTTATCTAAATTACTGAAGTGGTTTAAAATATAATATTTTAATTTTTTAGGCACAATTATGCAATGAAAATATAAAAATAAATAATGTATGTATATATATATATATATATATATATATATATATATATATATATATATATATATATTAATTTCAAATTTAAGACTTATTTTTTAATTTGATACTTTTTTCAATAAATTTTTGCTTTAATGCTTAAAATATTGAAATTTCACTCGTTTTCGGGCTGAAAAAATAAATTTTAGTTCCAAAATCCACCGCAAAAAGCATTGCAAGATGCACATCCACCTTCATAACTGCGCATGCGCGTGCATCGCTTCATGCAGTTGATTTTGAAATTAAAATTTACTTTTTTTTAGTCCGAAAATTTTATTGAAAAAAGTATCAAATTAAAAAATATGTCTAAAATTTAAAATTAATGTGTATATATATATTTATATATATATACATTATTTATTTTTATATTTTCATTACATAATTGTGCTTAAGAAATTAAAATATTATATTTTAAACCACTTCAGTAATTTAGATAATTTTTAATATCTTGAACGATGTTTATTATTATCATAAGCTAGAAAAAATTTTTGTAGTTTAAAACAATAATCATGCCAATACATTTAAAATTAGATAATATTGTTTCTATATATTTCAATAATCATATTTTTATTGAGTCTCAATAAATAAGTATTATGATTTAACACAAATAATTTTATTAAAGCATTAATTTTATTATAAAAATAATTGAACATTTTTTTTTTTTTTTTTTTTTTTTTTTTTTTTATTCTAATAATATACTGACTACGTATTGATTATTCTATGATAAAGTAAAAATTTATTAGTATTTTACTCTCACGTGTACAATAATCTTTTTTATCGATCAAAAATATAATCAAGTTTTTTTCTTACCTATCCAATTTTTTATGATATACTCGTTTTGACTTTTTAATTAATAATTATATTATGTCCAATTTATTTTGTTTACTATTTCAGACACTTTAAAACCTGGCGCTTTTTTTACGCATTGAACATAACTTTTGAGTATGCCGCATGCTACAGCAGAGATAAACAGGGAGATTGCCAGAGACATAGTAAAAATGCGAGGAAACTTTTGCGCGACAGAACCGCTGCTGCCGCCTTACGGTCTAGCAGCGAACCGACGCGCACATTGGAAAGAGACGGAAGATATACGCGCATGATAGACAGAGAAAGAACGTTTACGAGCATGATAAAAAGAGAAGGAACGTTTACGCGCATGATAAAAAAAGGGAGAAAGTTTACGCGCATGATAGAAAGAGAGAGAACGTTTACGCGCATGATAGAACGAGAGAGAACGTTTACGCGCATGATAAAATGAGAGGGAACGTTTACGCGCGTGATCGAAAAAGAGGGAAAGTTTACGCGCATGATAGAAAGAGAGGGAAAGTTTACGCGCATAATAGAATGAGAGGGAAAGCTTACGCGCATGATCGAAAAAGAGGGAAAGTTTACGCGCATGATAGAATGAGCGGGAACGTTTACGCGTATGATAGAAAAAGAGGGAAAGTTTACGCGCATGATAGAAAAAGAGGGAAAGTTTACGCGCATGATAGAATGAGCGGGAACGTTTACGCGCATGATAGAATGAGAGGGAAAGTTTACGCGCATGATAGAAAGACAGGAGACGTTTACGCTACTTATGATAGAAAGAGAGGAAGCGTTTACGCGTATAATAGGAAGAGAGGAAGCGTTTACGCGTATAATAGAAAGAGAAGGAACGTTTACACGTATGATAGAATGAGAGGGAACGTTTACGCGCATGATAAAAAAAGAGGGAAAGTTTACGCGCATGATAGAAAGAGAGGGAAAGTTTACGCGCATGATAGAATGAGAGGGAACGCTTACGCGCATGATCGAAAAAGAGGGAAAGTTTACGCGCATGATAGAATGAGAGGGAAAGTTTACGCGCATGATAGAAAGAGAGGAGACGTTTACGCTACTTATGATAGAAAGAGAGGAAGCGTTTACGCGTATAATAGAAAGAGAGGAAGCGTTTACGCGTATAATAGAAAGAGAAGGAACGTTTACACGTATGATAGAATGAGAGGGAACGTTTACGCGCATGATAGAAAAAGAGGGAAAGTTTACGCGCATGATAGAAACAGAGGAAAAGTTTATGCGCATGATAGAATGAGAGGGAACGCTTACGCGCATGATCGAAAAAGAGGGAAAGTTTACGCGCATGATAGAATGAGCGGGAACGTTTACGCGCATGATAGAAAAAGAGGGAAAGTTTACGCGCATGATAGAAAGAGAGGAGACGTTTACGCTACTTATGATAGAATGAGAGGGAACGTTTACGCGCATGATAGAAAGCGAGGGAAAGTTTACGCGCATGATAGAAAGAGAGGGAACGTTTACACGTATGATAGAAAGAGAGGGAAGGTTTTACGCGCCTGATAGAAAGAGAAAGAAAGTTTACGCGCATGATAGAAAGTGAAGAAGCGTTTACGCGCATGATGGAATGAGAGGGAAAGTTTACGCGCTTGATAGAAAAAGAGGGAACGCTTACGCGCATGATAGAACGAGAGAGAACGTTTACGCGCATGATAGAAAAAGAGGGAAAGTTTACGCGCATGATAGAAAAAGAGGGAAATCTTACGCGCATGATCGAAAAAGAGGGAAAGTTTACGCGCATGATAGAATGAGCGGGAACGTTTACGCGCATGATAGAAAAAGAGGGAAAGTTTACGCGCATGATAGAAAAAGAGGGAAAGTTTACGCGCATGATAGAAAGAGAGGAGACGTTTACGCTACTTATGATAGAAAGAGAGGAAGCGTTTACGCGTATAATAGGAAGAGAGGAAGCGTTTACGCGTATAATAGAAAGAGAAGGAACGTTTACACGTATGATAGAATGAGAGGGAACGTTTACGCGCATGATAGAAAAAGAGGGAAAGTTTACGCGCATGATAGAAAGAGAGGGAAAGTTTACGCGCATGATAGAATAAGAGGGAACGCTTACGCGCATGATCGAAAAAGAGGGAAAGTTTACGCGCATGATAGAATGAGCGGGAACGTTTACGCGCATGATAGAAAAAGAGGGAAAGTTTACGCGCATGATAGAAAAAGAGGGAAAGTTTACGCGCATGATAGAAAGAGAGGAGACGTTTACGCTACTTATGATAGAAAGAGAGAAAGCGTTTACGCGTATAATAAAAAGGGAGGGAACGTTTACACGTATGATAGAAAGAGAGGGAAGGTTTTACGCGCATGATAGAAAGAGAAAGAAAGTTTACGCGCATGATAGAAAGAGAAGAAGCGTTTACGCGCATGATAGAACGAGAGGGAAAGTTTACGCGCATGATAGAAAGAGAAGAAGCGTTTACGCGCATGATAGAATGAGAGGGAACGTTTACGCGCGTGATCGAAAAAGAGGGAAAGTTTACGCGCATGATAGAATGAGAGGGAACGTTTACGCGCATGATAGAAAGCGAGGGAAAGTTTACGCGCATGATAGAAAGAGAGGGAACGTTTACACGTATGATAGAAAGAGAGGGAAGGTTTTACGCGCCTGATAGAACGAGAAAGAAAGTTTACGCGCATGATAGAAAGTGAAGAAGCGTTTACGCGCATGATGGAATGAGAGGGAAAGTTTACGCGCTTGATAGAAAAAGAGGGAACGCTTACGCGCATGATAGAACGAGAGAGAACGTTTACGCGCATGATAGAAAAAGAGGGAAAGTTTACGCGCATGATAGAAAAAGAGGGAAATCTTACGCGCATGATCGAAAAAGAGGGAAAGTTTACGCGCATGATAGAATGAGCGGGAACGTTTACGCGCATGATAGAAAAAGAGGGAAAGTTTACGCGCATGATAGAATGAGAGGGAAAGTTTACGCGCATGATAGAAAGAGAGGAGACGTTTACGCTACTTATGATAGAAAGAGAGGAAGCGTTTACGCGTATAATAGGAAGAGAGGAAGCGTTTACGCGTATAATAGAAAGAGAAGGAACGTTTACACGTATGATAGAATGAGAGGGAACGTTTACGCGCATGATAGAAAAAGAGGGAAAGTTTACGCGCATGATAGAAAGAGAGGAAAAGTTTACGCGCATGATAGAATAAGAGGGAACGCTTACGCGCATGATCGAAAAAGAGGGAAAGTTTACGCGCATGATAGAATGAGCGGGAACGTTTACGCGCATGATAGAAAAAGAGGGAAAGTTTACGCGCATGATAGAAAAAGAGGGAAAGTTTACGCGCATGATAGAAAGAGAGGAGACGTTTACGCTACTTATGATAGAAAGAGAGAAAGCGTTTACGCGTATAATAAAAAGGGAGGGAACGTTTACACGTATGATAGAAAGAGAGGGAAGGTTTTACGCGCATGATAGAAAGAGAAAGAAAGTTTACGCGCATGATAGAAAGAGAAGAAGCGTTTACGCGCATGATAGAATGAGAGGGAAGGTTTTACGCGCATGATAGAAAGAGAAAGAAAGTTTACGCGCATGATAGAAAGAGAAGAAGCGTTTACGCGCATGATAGAACGAGAGGGAAAGTTTACGCGCATGATAGAAAGAGAAGAAGCGTTTACGCGCATGATAAAATGAGAGGGAACGTTTACGCGCGTGATCGAAAAAGAGGGAAAGTTTACGCGCATGATAGAATGAGAGGGAACGCTTACGCGCATGATCGAAAAAGAGGGAAAGTTTACGCGCATGATAGAAAGAGAGGAGACGTTTACGCTACTTATGATAGAAAGAGAGAAAGCGTTTACGCGTATAATAAAAAGTGAGGGAACGTTTACACGTATGATAGAAAGAGAGGGAAGGTTTTACGCGCATGATAGAAAGAAAAAGAAAGTTTACGCGCATGATAGAAAGAGAAGAAGCGTTCACGCGCATGATAGAATGAGAGGGAAAGTTTACGCGCATGATAGAAAGAGAGGAGACGTTTACGCTACTTATGATAGAAAGAGAGGAAGCGTTTACGCGTATAATAGAAAGAGAGGAAGCGTTTACGTATATAATAGAAAGAGAAGGAACGTTTACACGTATGATAGAATGAGAGGGAACGTTTACGCGCATGATAGAAAAAGAGGGAAAGTTTACGCGCATGATAGAAAGAGAGGGAAGTTTACGCGCATGATAGAATGAGAGGGAACGCTTACGCGCATGATCGAAAAAGAGGGAAAGTTTACGCGCATGATAGAATGAGCGGGAACGTTTACGCGCATGATAGAAAAAGAGGGAAAGTTTACGCGCATGATAGAAAAAGAGGGAAAGTTTACGCGCATGATAGAAAGAGAGGAGACGTTTACGCTACTTATGATAGAAAGAGAGAAAGCGTTTACGCGTATAATAAAAAGGGAGGGAACGTTTACACGTATGATAGAAAGAGAGGGAAGGTTTTACGCGCATGATAGAAAGAGAAAGAAAGTTTACGCGCATGATAGAAAGAGAAGAAGCGTTTACGCGCATGATAGAATGAGAGGGAAAGTTTACGCGCATGATAGAAAGAGAAGAAGCGTTTACGCGCATGATAGAATGAGAGGGAACGTTTACGCGCGTGATCGAAAAAGAGGGAAAGTTTACGCGCATGATAGAATGAGAGGGAACGTTTACGCGCATGATAGAAAGCGAGGGAAAGTTTACGCGCATGATAGAAAGAGAGGGAAAGTTTACGCGCATGATAGAATAAGAGGGAACGTTTACGCGCATGATAGAAAAAGAGGGAAAGTTTACGCGCATGATAGAAAGAGAAGAAGCGTTTACGCGCATGATAGAATGAGAGGGAAAGTTTACGCGCATGATAGAATGAGAGGGAACGCTTACGCGCATGATCGAAAAAGAGGGAAAGTTTACGCGCATGATAGAATGAGCGGGAACGTTTACGCGCATGATAGAAAAAGAGGGAAAGTTTACGCGCATGATAGAAAAAGAGGGAAAGTTTACGCGCATGATAGAAAGAGAGAAGACGTTTACGCTACTTATGATAGAAAGAGAGAAAGCGTTTACGCGTATAATAAAAAGGGAGGGAACGTTTACACGTATGATAGAAAGAGAGGGAAGGTTTTACGCGCATGATAGAAAGAGAAAGAAAGTTTACGCGCATGATAGAAAGAGAAGAAGCGTTTATGCGCATGATAGAATGAGAGGGAAAGTTTACGCGCATGATAGAAAGAGAAGAAGCGTTTACGCGCATGATAGAATGAGAGGGAACGTTTACGCGCATGATAGAAAAAGAGGGAAAGTTTACGCGCATGATAGAAAGAGAAGAATCGTTTACGCGCATGATAGAAAGAGAAAGAAAGTTTACGCGCATGATAGAAAGAGAAGAAGCGTTTACGCGCATGATAGAATGAGAGGGAAAGTTTACGCGCATGATAGAAAGAGAAGAAGCGTTTACGCGCATGATAGAATGAGAGGGAACGTTTACGCGCATGATAGAAAAAGAGGGAAAGTTTACGCGCATGATAGAAAGAGAAGAATCGTTTACGCGCATGATAGAACGAGAGAGAACGTTTACGCGCATGATAAAATGAGAGGGAACGTTTACGCGCATGATCGAAAAAGAGGGAAAGTTTACGCGCATGATAGAATGAGAGGGAACGTTTACGCGCATGATAGAAAGAGAGGAGACGTTTACGCTACTTATGATAGAAAGAGAGGAAGCGTTTACGCGTATAATAGAATGAGAGGGAACGCTTACGCGCATGATCGAAAAAGAGGGAAAGTTTACGCGCATGATAGAATGAGCGGGAACGTTTACGCGCATGATAGAAAAAGAGGGAAAGTTTACGCGCATGATAGAAAGAGAGGGAAAGTTTACGCGCATGATAGAAAGAGAGGGAACGTTTACGCGCCTAATAGAACGAAAGAGAACGTTTACGCGCATGATAGAAAAAGCGGGAAAGTTAGCGTGCATGATAGAAAGAGAGGAGACGTTTACGCTACTTATGATAGAAAGAGAGGAAGCGTTTATGCTACTTATGATAGAAAGAGAGGAAGCGTTTACGCTACTTATGATAGAAAGAGAGGAAGCGTTTACGCGTATAATAGAAAGAGAGGGAACGTTTTCGCGCATAATAGAAAGAGAAGGAAAGTTTACACGTAGATTTCGTGTAAACGCAGCAAATGTGCGCAGACTCAGAAGAGCGTTTTAATAGACCACGAAAATTGAGATTTTTATTTACGAAATTAAAACCAGTATCATAAAAACTTTTATTCGATATGAAAGATACTCCCGACAACAAAATTAAAATAAAACAAAACTTCTATTTGACATGAAAATAAAGAAAAAATGAAACGTTAATGAAAAATTTTAATAATAAAAGAATTCTCTAAAAAGTAAAAAATAAAATTTTAATTTTTTAATTGAATACTTAAAAATAAATTTAAATTTGAAATTAATATTAATATTACACCGACATATAATATAAGCGTATCACATAAATAATATCTTATTACTTATTTTTAAACAATTATCGATTAAATTATTTTTTCAGCTGCAATGGGTAATGTACTTGCGTATAAAACTTCATTTTATTTATTAAAATTTTTGTTAAAAAGTAATTACAATTAATTTCAAAGCAGCTAAAGTAAATAGAGTTTTCATGTTGATATTTTATTAGTTGATTATTATAATGGAATTACAAATAATTAGCAATTAAGGGTCAAAAATAATTTTCAATAACTATTTTACTGTTGAAAGAATCGTTTTATGTAACAGAGCATTTTATATAATGTAACAGAGCTTAAATATTCTTTATAAAAATTAACTTCTGATTTAATTACCAAAAGTCTAAAAAATTTATAACATTTAATATTCATGTATCAAAGCGTTTCTGAAGACACAAATAAATTATTTATATAATTAGATATTGTAATACCGTTTTTTTTTAAACATTCCGTTTCTTCAGAGGAAAAAAGGAAGATACGCAAAGGGTATAATTAAACGGAATATTTAAAAAAAAACAGTATTACAATATCTAATTATATAAATAATTTATTTGTGTCTTCAGGAACGCTTTGATACATGAATATTAAATGTTATAAATTTTTTAGACTTTTGGTAATTAAATCAGAAGTTAATTTTTATAAAGAATATTTAAGCTCTGTTACATTATATAAAATGCTCTGTTACATAAAACGATTCTTTCAACAGTAAAATAGTTATTGAAAATTATTTTTGACCCTTAAGCATGTCGGGAGATTGCTCAGCAATGTAAATTAATAGTTTAAATTAGCAAACCTGAAAGAAAAAAACAAAATAATTAAAATTTTTAATCGAAGTATTATTTAATTAAAATTTTTTACTTCTCGATATTAGAATTTCATTAATTTGAATAACTAAATATTGAATATTAAAGTAAATATTGAGAAAAGAAAAAAAAAAAAAAAATTTACCACAAGGATTCGATCTGGAATCTTAGGGGTAAAAGGAAATAACTGAATACGCATAGGTAGCGGAAAAAGTTACTATCTCATTTCAAGAATTGACACTGCCTTATCTGATTTTCCGTAACGTAACTTAGTGAATAATTATTGAGTTAATTGCTAATTATTTGTAATTCCATTATAATAATCAACTTATAAAATATCAACATGAAAACTCTATTCACTTTAGCTGCTTTGAAATTAATTGTAATTACTTTTTATTGAATATTTTAATAAATAAAATGGAGTTTTATACGCAAGTACATTACCCATTGCAGCCGAAAAAATAATTTAATCAATAATTGTTTAAAAATAAGTAATAAAATATTATTTATGTGATACGCTTATATTATATGTCGGTGTAATATTAATATTAATTTCAAATTTAAGTTTATTTTTAAGTATTCAATTAAAAAATTAATATTTTATTTTTTACTTTTTAGAGAATTCTTTTATTATTAAAATTTTTCATTAACGTTTCATTTTTTCTTTATTTTCATGTCAAATAGAAGTTTTGTTTTTGTAAACGTTCTCTTTCGTTCTATTAGGCGCGTAAACGTTCCCTCTCTTTCTATCATGCGCGTAAACTTTCCCTCTCTTTCTATCATGCGCGTAAACTTTCCCTCTCTTTCTATCATGCGCGTAAACGTTCCCTCTCTTTCTATCATGCGCGTAAACGTTCCCTCTCTTTCTATCATGCGCGTAAACGTTCCCTCTCTTTCTATCATGCGCGTAAACTTTCCCTCTTTTTCTACCATGCGCGTAAACGTTCCCTCTCTTTCTATCATGCGCGTAAACGTTCCCTCTCTTTCTATCATGCGCGTAAACGTTCCCTCTCTTTCTATCATGCGCGTAAACGTTCCCTCTCTTTCTATCATGCGCGTAAACTTTCCCCCTCTTTCTACCATGCGCGTAAACGTTCCCTCTCTTTCTATCATGCGCGTATATATTCCGTTTCATTTCAATGTGCGCGTCAGTTCGCTGCTATATCGTAAGGCGGCATCAGCTTGTGTCGTACAAAAGTTTCCTCGCATTTTTGCTGTCTCTGGCAATCTCCGTATTCATCTCTGGCTACAGTTCTGATGCTTGCTTACAGTTCTTACGTTGACAAAATGTCATGCTCCTCCATCAGCAAGATCAAGTCAAGCTTGAATTTACTGGAACTACATCAAGTGCCTAATCAGTAACCTTATGATACATTAAGGTTAGCCCGATAAAGGCCTAATTTCTGAATTAAACACGCCGTTATTAATTTTTACTCTCAGGTAGTAATGTAGTTATTACAAAAGGGAAAGCGGCGTAATATAACCTACAATGCCACATAAACATATTTGTTGAAATTTTTGGCTCCATTACTTTTCTCAACATTTTTTATGATACTTTGATATTATATATTAAATTTGTAATATAAAATAATTTAATTGAAATGGATCCTCGAATTCATCGACGTGTAGAACCGGAAAAAAGTTCCGCAGATATGGTTAGTGTAACATAACCTTTATGTTATTGTTATTTATTAGTGATAATATTTTTCAATATAATGTGATAAATTAGAAGTTTTAATTTTAATACATGTTACAAAAAATAACTTTCTTTTAGGTTGTGGAGTGGCTTAATGAAGCATCTATTAGTAATAATGAAACTGTTAAAGTACAAAATTTGTGCAAAGCACAGGAAATATTATTAAATAAAGAACCACTTTTATCCAATACTTATTTGGATGAAATATTACAATTTGCTGTCGATAGGAATGCTGAAGTTAGAAAAACCATAGCTGGTTTCATTGAAGAAGCAGGGTATAAAATTATTAACTAATTTTTATAGTACCGATGAAAAACTTTTAATTAAATTTTTATTTTACAGAGAAAAGAAGTCAGAAGTTATTCCTAGAATTATTTTAGTTTTATTAAGACTTGTTTCCGATTCAGCACCAGTTGTTGCTAAAAGAGCTTTAAGAGCAAGTGGAAGAATGCTCAGAGCTACATTAAAATGGGCAGCAAGTGCGCCAGTTGTTACTCCTGATATGGAGAATGCATGGGCCCAAATTAGCAGTTTAAAAATTCAGATTATAAATATGATTGATAGCGATAATGATGGGTAATGACAAGAAATTAGTTTTATAAATAACATTATTATAAAAATATCAAAATTTCATTCTAATTTTCTTTTTAGTATTCGAACCCAGGCACTCAAGTTTCTTGAAGGTGTTGTTTTAATTCAAACGTATCCTGATCCAGATTCACCAAAAAAACCAGATGATTTTTCTTTGGAAGATGTACCTTTAACATTAAAAATAGCTCGAAGAAGAAAATTGGAAGAAGAAGCAAATCATGTTATGGATCTTTTAATAAAATTTTTTGGGTCACCACATGTAAGTAGTGTTAATCTAATAACTTGTATGGGGTCTTTATCTCTTATTGCAAAAATGAGGCCCCAGTTTATGCCTAACGTTATTCAAGCAATGCAAAGGTTACAAAGTGATTTGCCACCAACGTTATCCGATTCTCAAGTGACAAGTGTACAAAAACAATTGAAATTAACTTTATTTAGTCTTTTAAAACATCCAGCGAGCATAGAATATGCTCATCCAATAGCTAGACAACTTACACAACTAGGATGTAAAGAAAATGAAATTTTAAAATATTTTCCAAAACCAGAAGACATTAGGAAAGTTAAGAAGCGGCAACATGAAAATTCTGCTGCTTTGGCTGCTAAAAAAGCAAGAATAGAGATTCCTGTTGTACCTGTAGAAGATCCTGAACCTGTGCCACTACCTGTACCACCTCCAAAATTGCCTGAGTTAATTGAACTCTCTGAAACTTTTATAGCAGAGAGGCTCAGCGTCGAAATTGCTACTGAATTAGTAATGGATAGTATGGTAATAATTTTTAATATTTTAAAGATATCATTTCAATAATAGATTTCATAATGAATTTTATTTTTATATCTTTGTAATTATATTATTAACTTAATAACTTTTTCTTCAATTTTGAAAAATTTTTGAATAATAAACATTTTTGCAAAATACACTATCAAATAGAAATATAATACAAAATTTTAGGCATGGGTACCAGATATAATGACTTCAATTTTTCAACGAGAATATCAACCTACTGCTACGACCGATATTACAAAACAGCGTCAAGTTATTGCTAAGTTATTATCTGCGCAGATTAAACAAGCAAAAGCAAAAAAAACAAAAAGTGACTCAAAGGATGTTGATAGTGTTATGGAAGATTTAATTAAAAATCCTACTATCACTGTTGCAGAGGTAAAACGGGAACGAAAACGTGAGAAAGATAGAGAAAAAGAGCAGCAAGCTAAAGCTTCTTTAGAAGCACATGAAAAATCATTAGCAAAGGCAAGAAGTCGCTTGAAGTCTCTTAAACTTTCAGAAGTAACAAAACCACTACTTAAAGACACAAGGGATAAAATGTTACTTATGGCTGTTAATAGAATTCTCGCAACAGAAAAAAGTGTTATACTTGGAGGTGTTGCAAGTGTCAGGTATATGATTTGAAAATTATGTTCTTAAATAATAATCATAATTTATAATTCCTTTTTTATTAATAGGATGAAAATTTTAACAACATTGGCTGCAACTTTCAATCCTTATGTTAAAGAAGCGATCCTGCGTCACATAACGGAAGACATGAGGTCACGACTAGAGTTGGCATTGTGCTGGTTGTACGAGGAATATGCGTTACTGCAAGGTTTTCAACGCCGAACGATATTATGTTCGAAGCCAACAGAGGCACCTCATCAAGCTTACAACTTTTTATTGTGTACTCTTGTGTCGGCGATTGATGCGATACCCGGGAAGGATCGCGACAGTCTTTTAGCTAGATTATATCTCGAGGCACCTCTCATTACCGAGGACGCAGTTGAGGCACTCAAAACTGTATCATCCGAGGAATCTCGAGGACTTGCGCCCTTGCAACTACTGAAAGATCTCGTAATTAGGCGACCTACGAAGCAATTAATTTTCTTGAATGTATTGCTTTGTCACACCGGCCACGAAAACAATATGGTGAGAATTTTTGTGTGAAGGAATTAAAATGCAAACTTAATATGTGGATATGAAATAATTTACGCTCACTTTTTTGTTCTTATATAGTAGTTAAATATTTTTATACTATTTTTGTTTTTATGCAATGTTTTGTTAATATTTATATTTCCGAATACTTGAAAGTTATAATTAATTAAATACATGATAAATATATAAGTATTAATATTCTTGTGATATATAAATTACTTAATAAACATATTATTTTTCAACAAAAGTTTATTGTAATAAAGTGAAACTACTTTACAATTCAAACAACTTTGCTGACGCTTATATGAAAACGAACATTAATTTCAAAAAAGTTAAAAATATGGAAGAAAAAAAATAACATAAAATTTTTATTTCAGATACGCGAAAATGCAATACAATTAGTGGTCCAATTGTACGCACGTCCAGAACTGAGTAAATTGATCGAAGAATATGCAGTTTTATATCTAGGTTTCTTACGCTTGCCAAACCCACCAGAGATTGTATTCGGTCAGGATCGAGGACGTCCACAAATCGAAGAAAATTGGACGGAATCGACAACGCGCGCCTGTCTTGGTCTTTATCTTGCTCTTCTCACAGAGCACCAAAATCTCATCCACGAGTTAGCTCGTGTTTACACGTCCATGAGCGCAGACGTTAAACGTATTGTACTCAGGCTGGTTGAGGGACCTGTGCGGACACTCGGCATGGCCAGCCCACAACTACTTGAACTCGTTGAAAATTGTCCCAAGGGTGCAGAAACACTTATTACCAGGATTATACATATTCTTACGGAAAAGGGTATGTTAGTTTTCTTTTGAATTTTCAAAGTGCTTGCAAATAAATATTGTATTAGTTGAATTTTCAAGATATTTCATTTTAATTTTATATTATATTATTATATAAATGATAATTATAAAGAGAAATCAAAATATAAAATTTAATAAAATTTTTAAATATGCAATGAAATTTAAATGTGCAATAATAATCATTTATTTTACAGCTCCACCAAGTGCAGAATTAGTTGCCAAGGTTCGCGAACTTTATCAAACAAGAGTTTCAGACGTTCGATTTCTTATTCCCGTTCTTAATGGTTTAACGAAAAGAGAAGTTATTGCTGCTCTACCAAAACTTATTAAGTTAAATCCTATTGTTGTAAAAGAAGTATTTAATAGATTATTGGGAACTCATAACAATGATAGTGGAGTGCCTCATACATCACCGGTCACTCCAGCTGAATTATTAATTGCTTTGCATAATATTGAACCAAGCAAAGCTGAACTTAAGACTGTTATAAAAGGTTTGTAATACATATGCATTCAATTAAAAAACAAATGTTGAAATTCAATTTAAAAATTCTTCCAGTTAAATTTTAAAATTAAATATACCTTTTACTTTATTATAAATTTTTATAAAAACAATTGTAATGATCTAAAAGATTAAAAGATTAATATTTAAAAAAAATGTTTTATAAAGAAATAATTATTTCAGCTACTTCGCTATGTTTTGCTGAAAAGCAAATATTCACTCAAGAAACAGTAGCAGTAGTAATGCAACAACTTATGGATATGACTCCATTACCGACATTATTAATGCGTACTGTGATACAAAGTTTGTCTCTTTATCCACGTTTAAGTGGATTCGTTATGAATATTCTTCAGCGTTTGATACTCAAACAAGTTTGGAAACAACCAAAAGTTTGGGAAGGTTTTGTTAAATGTTGTGAAAGAACTCAACCGCAAAGTTTTGCAGTTATACTACAATTACCTCCTGCACAGCTTGTTGAAGCATTGAAAATGGCGCCAAATATACGAGGTCCACTTGTAGCGCATATAGAATCTTTTGCTGACAATCAGGTAAATACAATAATTTTTTTAAATAACATAACAAAAACGATCATTAAATATTATAATAATGTGCAAATATCGACATTGATTTTGTATAATATATGAACTTAAAAGGGTTTTCCAGTTTTATAATTAATCTTACTTAATTGAATAAATATTTTTTTTTTTTTTTTTTTTTTTTGTTTTTTTGTTTTAAGAAAAAATTAATTGTACAGTCGGTAAATAATTTTAAAAGTAAATCATATTTGAAAATTATTTTTTATGTTTTACTAGCATTGTATGCCTAAAACAATTTATTATTTTATTTTAAAAAATAACGAACTTCATTTTTTATTTACATTCTTTATTTAAAATTGTAATTTAAAAAAAAATTAATTTTAAAATTGTATAATTTTCAGAAAGCACATATTCCACAATCGATTATGGATGTTATCAAAGGAAAGCCGCCAATTTTAATGCATGATGAATTCGATATTGTAAGTTAATTAAATAGTAAATTCCATTATTTTCTTTAATATATCACTAATTTAAAAAAAAAATTTTAGGCTCCACCAGGTGATTTTCCAGTAGAGCGACAAGATACAAACGACATTGAAAATGTAGAACCAGCTCCACCTGGTTTAGATTAATAAAATAATATTTTATATTGAAAGATATAATTTTTTTTAAAGAAAAATTATTATTGATGTTTTTGAAAATATGACCTTGTTAATTGTTTCACTCATTATTTAAATAAAAAATTATTTTTAGCACTTTGATTTAAAAATAAAAAATCATAATTGAAAAAGTATTATTCTTAAATGTGGAAGAAAACTAATTTCTTTATTAAGATTTAATTTGAGGAAAAATATAAAATAAAATAAATAAATAAATAATTGTAACGACATTTTTTCAAAATATATCTTGTAAATCGAAATGTAAATTCAATTGTATAAATAAAACACAATATGACTATAAATATTAATCAAATGCGTCATTTTTATTATTAATTTTAATCATAATATTTTTATTAAAGTGAATTTAAAAATTTCAATGTTAAAAAATAATATCGGATTTTATTACATATTTATTACAAAAATACAATATTTATATCTATCAAAATTACATGTCTGTAATCTCATTTAGAAAATTTTTTCACACTCCAAGTCATGCAAAATCAACACCAGTATCCAACAAATCTCGTAGCATGAACGATGCTCTTTTTGGCAATATTCTAAAAAAGTAAGAATCAATAATTAATATATATTTAATATTTTTAAAAAGCATATAATTTTTAAAATCTTGGATTTGTACGATCATTTTTATTAAAAAAATGAATGTTTATTAAATATATATTTTTAAAAAGTAAAATGTTTAATTCATTTTGATGAATTTTTAGAAGCAAAAGTATTGCATAGTTAATTTTATTAAAATTTTATTTTGTAGTTTCTACAATAAAAATTACCTCAAAAGATGTCCTAAATATAAAATATATCTCGGTACACTAAATTCAGCGTAATTCCTACGTACACCATCCAAAATCCTTTTTGCTGCTTCATTTGCGGATATAGTACCGAAATAGCTTGGCATTCTACAGACATATATTTGCTTGTAAAATATTTCTATGTACACTAATTTTATATTTAGTAAAAGTAAAAGAAAAATTTTTAAAATTCACCTAAATCGAATATCCTTACTGGCCTCTGTTCCAACAATGAATGGATATATATGAACTAATGTTACAATTATACTACTATGCATATGTCTAAATTCATTACGTAATGACTCTGCAAAACCTTGAACAGCAAATTGAGCAGTTGATAAAGGAATTCGATGTCTACGAGTTGTTCCTCCAGACAAGCCAGCTACTGATGATAAAACTACGATGTGGCCTTTACCAGTTCTTTGCATCACTGGAAGAACTGAATCTAAAAGCTAGATATTTTTCATGCTGCATAAAACTAAAAATTTTTTTTCATTTTAAAAATATATTATTATAAATTTTAAAAGACTCAATCGAATAACTTTTGATATTTTTATATTAGTATTACTTAAATATTAAATCTTTGTGTAATTTTTTTAATGAAAATGATAAGAATTATAAAAACTTTAAAATATTTTAAATTTCAAGAAATAAGTTAATTGGAATTAATTTTTTAAAATATATTCTTATAAAGATATTTTATAAGAATATATTTTTATGTTACTTTAAAAGAATATATTTTTCAATTATTTACCCAGAAATGACTAAGTATTGAAACATCGATTATATTTCTAATTTTTGCTGAATCTTGAGTTAGAGCCCGAGGACTTGGAACTCCACAACAATGCAAAAGCATTGTTATTTCTCCCAGTTCTATTCCTATAGCTTGCACTGTGTCTGCTACTTGTTTTTCATTTGTCACATCACATATATAAGCTCTTGCAGTACCAGATAATTGTAAAGCTCTATTTACAGTTGCTTGACAATTTTCAGTATTGATATCTATACAAGCTACACTTACTCCAAGTTGAGCAAGTTGAATTGCTATTTCTTTACCAACTCCTCGACCAGCACCAATGACCTATAAAATTAATAAATTGTTTTTAGTGGTATAAAAATTAAATCTTTAAATATTTGTTAACTGTTTTTAAATAAATGCTTTAAAGAAAAAGAAAACATTGAAAAATCTCGAATAACAAAAATTTAATGGTCACAGATGGACATTACCATGATTATAAATATTTCATATCAATTTATGTTATTTAATTATAGCTTTAAAAAAAATAAAAATTAAAAATTACCATAGCTATTTCTCCATGAACATTTTTCAAAGGCGGTGGTCTAAATGTTCGATAAAAAGCTACAATTATTGCAAACCAAATACCAACCAATAATGTAGCAAGGTCTAGTGAAAGTACAATTAGAGAGTACAATCGTAGTAACATTTTTGGTATTTGAAAATACCTTAAATTTGCCTGAAAATATTTTATTTTTATCTCAGTGTTATAAAAAATGTTAATTTCTTTATTTACTATAATGATGCAAGCAAAGTATCATTGTTAAACATTAATTATATTCCATAGTTAAAACTACTAACCATTTTGATGAAAAACTTGAGTAGATAAATTTTACAGACTTGTGTTAAATCAAAGTCATATTTAAAACAATTTCCAAATGGTTAAATCTTTTAAAAATATATTATATATTATAATCAGGAACTTTTTAACAATTCCATTTACAGTTGACATCATTTGATAGCCTAAATTAATAATTTACATAATCTATTTTTTTTCTTTCCATTATCAAATTTATTTTGAAAATTCTAATTCATTTTTATCTTTTTACAGCATATAACTAATATTATTTTTTATTGATATTCATAATATAGTTTCATAGTTTGCTTCTTAATTTTGTACATACATAATTTAAAAGTTTGTATTTAATGTGGAAAATGTTATTAAAAGTTTATTAATAAAATTATGTTGCATAAAATATAATTTTTCAATAAAACTTTAAAAATATAATCTCACATTTGATAAATGAATATATTTATGAAACTGATTACAAAAAATTATATAACATCAAAAAATGTTAATTATTAAATTTTAAGGATTTATTGAAACTTATAATTTGTTTTATTATTTCAATATTTAAATTAAAATAAAATTAATAATCTATCAAATAGTTCTTACATTATCAATTAAATTATATTTAATTATTTTACAAAATAATTCTTTATTATAATAAAATTAACTTAAAAGGTTTTTAAAAATTTTGATTACTTATATACTGTAAAAAAAAGATGAAAGTATTCACGATAAAAATATTAGATTTAAAATTACACTAATCTTTAATAAAAAAAAATATAAAGTACATATTTATATAATTATTTATTTATGAAAATAATATTACATTCATATAATTACTTTTCCATCATATTAAATTTTCATAAAATAGCATTTGAAGTTTATTTATTTTATTAAAAAATTCCATATTGCCAAGATAAAACATAAAAAACTTAATATTAATATAATATTAATAATTTTCAGTTATTAATAATTAAATTTATTATTAGTAACTGAAGATAATGTTTCATTAAAATAATAGAAAATTGTACAAAGTTGTATTTATTAGTATCAATATTGGAAAAATTAAATTATTAAAAATGTTTGAGAATTTCCAAAAACCATTTCAATCATTGATAAAATAATGATAATTAGACTTAATTTGACACTGTAAAATTATTTCAATATATCTCTAAAACCTCTTAATTCATTTAAGTAATTTTTAATTCAATATTAATACAATTCTTTTATTGCATCATAAAATATTATGGAGTATATGTAGATATATATAGAATAAATATATATAGAATTCATTAAAAATCAAAAATTTCTTGTTCTTTTGATAACAATTTTCTTTATTTAATAAAAGAATTGGGTATGATCGATAATAACAAAACTTCATACCTATTTATACTTGTTTATCAATTTTGGAATTCAGCTCAATAGTACTATCTCCCTTTTGTAAATAATTTTTGGAAAGGTGTAAATGGTATAAAAATATATTAGCTTTTGTTTGATATTTTATTGCATGAATTCTGAAATTTAGATAAATTAAAATACTAGCATTTTGTACAATGTTTATGATACATCTGGTCCTTTTGTGGTTGTTCCGCTAATGATAAAATTTTCGATATCATTATTTTTGTAAGGTTAGGTTATATTTTATATTGAATAATTTTACTTGTACTTATATACCTAGTGCTTATATTGTACATTATTATAATAATTAAAATCATTTTTATCAGTTAATAAAAGAATTATATAACGCGATAATTAAGATATTATATTATTTATTTAAGATACATACTATAACTTTATCTTTAATAAATTTATTTATACATATCGTAAGAAAAAAACGAAACATTTCAATTTTAAAAATTAATTATTTTAAAGCAGAATTTTATGTTAGTATAAAAAATTTTTAGTTGTAAGAAATATAATGTAAAAAAATATAATTCAGAAAGTGGAACATATATGTTGCAAATTATTAGTAATAATAAAATAATATTTATTAAGAATTTTCTATTTTTAATATAATTAATAATGTATAATTAAGGTGAAAGTCTTACTTTTGTTATTTATACATTAATTTTCATGTTTTTTTTATAAATTTAAAGTTTTAAATGTTCTTAAAATATTTTTACGCATGCGCATTAGAGTAAGATTTATGAATCGTATCGAAATCTTGAATATTATTCTGCTATAAACTTTATATCAAATTTAATATTTTTCACGATGTGGTATGAAGCTTTGCCGCCTTTAATAATTATTGGAACTTTAACAATAACATATCAACTTACTAGTGCAGCAATTGCAAAAGTCTTTACAGGATCGGTAAGAATTAAAATTGTTTATGTAATAATTTGAGGTTAAAATTCTGTAACTTAAAACTTTAGAACTAATATAAAACAAGTTACGAAAATATTAAATTAATTTATATTATCCATTATGAAAAATTTTTAATGATTAACATTTGATGTTTCATCAAATAATTAATTTAATAATTCATTATAATTTATTTTAACAAAATAATCATTACAGCTTCACCTTGTAAGCAATTTTTTAAATATTTAAAAAAATACTATTTGCAATAATTATATCTTTTGTTTTCAGCCTTTTTGTAGAAATTTGACCACTGTTTGGGGTCGTTACCATTATTATAGGGATATCGATATTGCTGGTGTACCTCACAAGCATAAAGTAATAATATTTCATATATTACTTATATATATATATATATATACTTTTATTGCATTCTAATTTTGTAAATTATATAAATGAAATCTAAAAGATTAAATTAATTCAAACATAAAATTGTAAAAATAGTCGAAATATTTTGCTTAACAATATTGAACAAGTAATAATAACTTCAAATTAAATTTGACGTTAAAAATTTTTTAATGTAACAATATTGTCATTCGAAATTAAGAAACAACTGATTTGTAAGAAAAAATAATATAAAAACAGAAAGTTATACAAATAAAAATTGTATATTATTCGTTCATATATATAATATGAAAATTAAGCTTGAATGATAATTGATGTTTACATATAATTATTTTATACTTTTTCATTTTAATCTACATTAAGAAAGTATGATTAATATTGGATTTTTATTCAAATGATTAAACTTATTTATTAAAAATTTTAAATTAAATAATTAAAGTAGTTGAAACAATATTTGAAAAAATATTAAAAATTAAATCAAAAATAAAAATTCACAGAATAAATAAAATATATTGAGTAAAATTGTTTACAAAGATTTATTTTGTATTAATTATCGTATAATTTTTTTCAGGGTTTAGATTTGATTCCTGATGAATAATAAAATCTTAATATGCAGAGAAATTAGAACATGATTTAATTTGAACAAAGTTAAAAAATTTAAATAATTCTTTTTAATTTTCATGTTAAAAATGTAAATAAAAAATAAATTAAATAATCATAGAAACTTGTAGTAATGATTAGTTTAAATACCTTCCCGCACAAAAAAGGATTATTTGTCTTGTTGTAATACCATCTTTATTCCTTGCCTGAGGGCTTAGAGAAGCTTAGTCAAATTAGTATACATCTATGTATAGGTAACCCCACACCGAATGACGTGTACCTGATACGTGTGAAAAAAGCCAAAACTTTTTTGCGACGTTTGCATCCTGTTAAATGTGAGCTTTCCTTCACGTGTACTGTATATGTTGAATTCGATCCCTTATCGATTGTTGGCCATACTTATGAGAAATAGTTTTATATTTAATATATGACGTTGCAGTTTTGAAAACATTATTTTTGATCCTGTACTAATCTTTTTCCAAATTTGAGAATTTTTTTATGATACTAACTGATAAATTTATATTTATATATATTTTAAATAATGATTTTTATACTTTATTAAATAAAAAATTCGAGGATAATTTTTTTACAAATAATATATGTATATACATTTAAAATACATTTTTTAATAATATTAAACATCAGGAAAAAATAAAATTGATTCATCTGTAAGTGCGTAGATCAAAATAATGTTTAATGTCGCAAAAATTCAATGCGATTAAATTCTTATAGCTTATTCTGAATGATGCAAAACAAATTTGATGGCGCAGCATTTTAGTAAATAAAACATACAACTCTAGAATAGAGAACCTTTTTTTCCAAAGCTATTGATATTTTTACAAATTTTGTAACTAATTCATTTTTAATATAAATTTAAAATACTTTTTATTTTCAACATGAAAATATAAAAGTATGAAAAATTTCTACAAGAAGATTAATAATACTTACAATACCGACGATTATACAGAAAAAAAATTTATTTTTTACCAATTATTATTAGATTAAAAGTTTTTAAATCTTTTTCATTTAACCTTTTTATATTTAATCTAGTCTCTGTATTAAATTAAGTTCGTTTACATTAAAATAAAATCTGTAAGATCTTTGTAAGCTAATTATATAAAAATTTGTTAGTTATTTTAACCCAACGTGAATGAGATAGGGTATCTCGTACCTGAAAATTTAAATGGCACTCGATATTTTCAAGACAATATAAAAGTGCTATTATATAATTTTAGTAAATGTTGGATATTATTAACATTACAATTTAACAAAATAATATTTAAGAATAATTATATAGTACACGAAATTATCAATTGAACTATGTATGTGTTAAAGTCGTAAAATCTTAAAGCTGGTGTAATATTTTTTCACCTCGCTCACATCAAATTAAAAATTACACGTAAAGTAACTTTTTTTTTTTAAATTTGAATTTATTATTTTAAAAATTATTTTTCTAGTTTTATAAAATGATAAAAATATATTATATTTTTTTTTATTTAAACAATTCAAAAAAAAAAAAAAATCAACTCAAATTTAATGGCATTGATATATTAAAAAAATTTCACATATCAGTATAATGTTTTTTAGTTAATTTCTATGAAATCGCACAACTTATTTATAATTTATACAAAATAATGAGCGCTAACAAACATTTTCAGCAAAAATTATCAAAATCTTGTTAAATCAGAAATTTATCTTTTAACATTTTAAGTTGCCAATTTTTCAAATTATATCAAAAAGTTTAAAGAATGTAAATTTTTGTAATAGAATTGCATAAAAATAGAATTTTTTAGACTTAGTTATAAATTTTCATTATTAAAAAGTTAATATCAACCTCGTTTAGCTTGAAAATTTAATAATTCAACAGTTTACAAAGCAAAAAATTTACGGCATGCTTTCACGGTATAAATACAGATGAAGATACCGCTCTGAAAGTCGTATTTATTATTTTCGAGAATCGTAATGTACTCGCCGTACCTGTAAATTAAAACGAATTCTACTATTATATGATGAATTTATAGAGAATTTAAGTATATGCGTATTTTAGACTTGTTTACGATTTAAAAGCGGGGAATATGCAATATTTTTACCTGAAAAATATTTGATAAAATTATCTGCTTAATATAAGAAAATTATTATTAGAGTAAACAATATTGTTAAGACTTAATGATACGTAGAATTAATATTTCCAAATGTATAAACAAATTTTTACATTTTTCGATAACGATTAAACATTGTTAATAAAATTTCAATTAATAATACTAAAATTTACTATGAAAAAAAGGGGTGAATGAATAAATTTTAAAAATATTTAAAAATGAAAATTTGTAAAATATTTTAGCTTGTCTACGAATATCCATTAACAAAAGAAACATTTGACATCGGGTGTGAAAACTCGCTTAAAAGTATACGAGTCACGTAATCCCACATTGAAAAAAAGTACGAAAAATAAAAACCTATACAATTTTTACAAATATCTATAAAAACATTTCGAACGTGGAATTTTTCGCTTTCATTCTCTCTCTCTCTTTATCTCTCTTGAAAACAATTTGTAACTGCTTTATTCTCTAGAGTGATGCGCGTTTTCAAAATATCCACATCCCTCGAGCAAACGATGACGCTATGAAAAATTTCCGTAACAATATTTCAGCTTCTTTTCTTATATAACGAACGCGATTTTTTTCTTTCTTTCCTTTTTTTTTTTTTTTTTTGTTTTTTAAATCCATTCCATGCATTCTTTTTATGCAACCGCATTGCTCGAGCACATACATGCACGCGACTAGCGAAAGCGTCAATTTTTTTATAGTCCACTTATCAAATATAAAATATTCAGCTCTTCTCTTTACTTTTCCACCTTTGCTTCACAAAAGTTATGTACGCTAGATAGCTAATGCTTTACAAAGAAAGAAAAATAGATTAAAAAAAAAAAATGAAAAAAAAAAAAAAAAAAAAAGTCGATAAAGTATAAAAAATGAAAAGGCACGTCGGTGAAGCAGAACGGACAAAAGTCGAGCCAGCTAATATAATTGTGCCTAACTTTCTAATCAAGTTTAACCCTGTCGTTACGAAAAAATCAGCAGTCGGGATGCGCTAAACGCACGCACATATAACTACTTGATATTTTCGGGGGCATCGCGCGCATTAAACGAGTTCGAGCGGGTTCAAACTGTCAACGCGAAGGGGACTGGCGTATTTAGGCCGAGTCGCGAGTTTGCACAGGTTTCTCCGTCTCTCTTTTCCGTTCCCCTATATACGGCTGTCATTTTATGGTTGATGTGTATACGATGCCTCGTTACGTATACGGTATACCGCGTCGAAGTATACATATGCGTACTCGCGCGCGTTCACCTTGCCTCCGCATCGAGATATGTATGCATTCGATCGTCGCGGGCAATCGAGATCCAGCTTTGCTTTGCGAGCTTGCAGCACTCGTACCTGTGCGTTACTTGTGTGCGGTTGCTCAAGTATGTGTGTCCGATAAATGCAAAGCGTACTATCGGGCTTCGTCACATTTGCCACACGCCTCTAACGCGATGCATGACGTTCCTTTTTCCCCACCCACTCTCCATTTTTTTTTTTTTTTTTTTTTTCATTTTTCTTTTTGTCGGAGGATATTCGGTAAAAAAATTTTCACCGAGCTGGCAAATTTTTTTTTTTTACTTTTTTTTTTCCTCTATTTTCGAGAGGATTGCGTAACTCGTCGGGTATATATGTTTAAACGCGTACTTTTTTTTTTTTTTTTTTTAATACAGTTTAAAAAAAATCGTACAGTGTATTGTACTTTTTGAACGTTGCCTGTATCAAAAGATTATTAATTTACTTTTCTTTAATTTTTAAGAATGAAGCTTGTGAACAAATAATGAAATATATATATATATATATATATAAAAAAAAAAAAAAAAAAAAAAAAAAAAAAAATGATCTTTAACGAGAATAATTAAAAACGAATGATAAAACGATGCTTAATAAAATAATATTATAGTAAAAACATGTTAGCTTACAAATCCAACAATGTTTAGATCAATTTCCGCAAGCGGTCAATTTCCGCAACCAAGTAATTAGAAACGATTGATTTACACAAGGGAAAGAAGATTACATTTTAAATTCGAGAAAAAATTAATTTAATTTACTACAATAATAAATCAAGATTATTTAAAAAATTTTTAAATGTATACAACGAACCTTTTCAACAATTCTTATTTTTGCAATTATAGTTCTTGAATATTATAAAAGATGCTAGGTTTTTTGAACAAATGAAGTTTAAATAAATGTCATATTTCTTTCATATTATTTCTATAATTTTAAAAAACATACTTGTAATATACATAAAATTCTTATAGTTGGTTAAACTTGGTTTAATTTATTTAAAAATGATAACGTTATATGTTTAAAATTGAATCAACATCTTTTTACGAATCGTTAAAATATAATATAAAAATCATACAATCTTAAAACGTCTTTAAAACAACTTGCTCAATATTGCTCAAGCTTTGCTACAATAATTTCGATCACTTCAACTGTTAGTGATGATTATATACGTATGACTAATTTAAAAAATAATATTAAATATTGTTCAAATGACAAAGCAACTTAAAATTTACATCAATATAACGTCATAAGTAAGTATAAAAAAATTATCGATTAATACATATGACGAGTATATTAAATGTTGTTTATTGGATTTAATATACTCGTAAAATAAAAAAATTGTATAACGTACACTTGAAAGCTTTTGAAAAAATAGCAGCAAAATATTCACATAACATCAAAATATTTATGTTTTTCTATTTTGTAAATTTTAAAAATGAAGTTTGTCAAGCACTTAGTTAAATTACACATTCATGCAATGCGTTATTTGCTTTTTATAAAATTCAAATGGAATATTCATTGCTGTTCAAAAAATAAAAACTTAATAAAAAACGTAAATAAATGCCTATGCTATTGAGTTAAAAATAAAAATATTTTAAATTAATTTAAACATTTATTAATGCTTTTATTCTTGCGATGTAAAATATTAAAAAATTTAATGAATATAGTCAATGCAAAAATTAAATAAGAAAAATAAAAACAATTTATCTGTTAAAATAAAAAAAAAAAAAATAATAATAAGGAAATTTATCCCGCTCTCTTAGGATTCACGTATGCTTTGAAAAAATGAAATTGCAATAAAACGCGTCGGCTCAAAAAAGTCAACACGCGAGTTAGCCCGAAGAATACAGTAATCGATAAAGTTAGAAAATAAATAATAAATTCTAGTGATAATTTATAAAATTTTTATTAAAATAACTGAAAAAATTTTTAAAATTCAACGTCTATTTATTCAAAAATTTCTTACAATACTGAAAATTACATCATTATTAACAATATAAAATATTTCCCATTAATAACATAAAAATTGATCATATTAATATTATTTACTGCAAAAAAAAAAAAAGTTTAAATTTAAAATTTGCCATAGTTATTATCTAATGTTGCAAAATAATACATATCTTACAAATATTAATTAATTATTTTATTAGAATACGTGTGAAATGTTATAACAATAATAATTATTTTCATTTATTATTCATTAAACAATAATCTTTTATTATCAAAAATTCAACTCTAAATATTTTAGAATTAAGTTTTACTTTTTATAATCTGGACTGCATTAATGAATTTTTTATTTCAATAAACTTTGAAAATGGAAAAAACATGAAATCTGTATAATTAATGTGTTATATCAAATATTAAAATTAGTTTTTTTTTTTTTTTTTTTGAACTACTTAATACTTTAATTCTATATAATATTATTAAATTTATCAACGATAGAATTGAATCATTTGATGTAAAACACATTAAAAATATACAAAAATAAAATTTCTAAACTCGCCTTTATATTATTTCATCATTGCCACAAGCAATAAATATACGAGTATGTATATATACACAAATATCTAATTTTATCTAAAATTTCACGTAAAATATTCAAATACGTCGATAATAAATGTCGATGAAAATTTTAGACGATGTTGATTATTATCTTTTGTACAAAAAACTGTACTAATACTATACATAAATTTAACACAATATAATACTAATCAACGTATTTTAATAAACAACTGTTAACGGCTTCGCTGCTTATTGTACCCTTAATTAAATTCTCGACATTGACGCGAGCATTTTTGTACAAACATTCGGTTCCTTCGTTGGCAGGTAACGAGGGCGCGATGATTTTAACGTAATCCGTGAGCGGACAAATTTCTTCGCAATTTTTCAACTTCAGTACCTTTAATTTCTCACCGACGCCCGTCCAGAAAAGTAGCTGAAATAAAATAAATTTTGATAAATTTTTTCAAAAGAATATTTCGACAAACAGTTTTTATTCAAATTAAAATCGAATAAAGTTTAAAAAAAACAAAAAAACAACTCACGCGAATGTAGACGCGTGTATCGTTGCCGCGTAATTTTTCAACAATCAAAGCGCTTCCGTAATCGGCTGTTCTCGGATGCGTTAAATTGTGGGCCCGAATAAACGGCACGAGGTTGCTATCGTGCGCGCTGTATAAATATAATTTTTTTCCATTTCTCTTAATCTCGTTATCGTCGATGTTTTTTAAAAAACGCTTGATCGCCGGACCGGCCGACAGTTTTTTCATAGCGTTCGTGTGAGCGTACAGGTCGAATTTAATGGCGGCGATTTCTTCGAGTTTTTGATAAATTTCTTTCGTACACCAATGTGGAAGCGGTAATTCTAAACTCAACTGAAATTAAAGAATCGTTACGGGGTTAGTGGTATACTTTTTTTTTTTTTTTTTTTTTTTTTATCGTAATTTACACCAGTTTTGCGATTTTATTTTTCTCTTACCAGTGCTCGAATATTGTGGTATAAAAATGATCCACTCGATGGTTCCGCTATTAGGCCAGTATTATTCGAAAGATATTGGATTAAATTTTTATATTCTCTCAATTTTGTTTGGATTTCCGGCGATGCCGTTATTTGATCAAAAAGTTTTCCAAACCTATTCAAAATTAAATTTAATTCTTTTTCATTAAAAATCGTAGAAAAGTTCTTAGTTAAATAATAACTTTCTTCAAAATTAAACTTTCTCATTTAAATGTTAATAAAACATTTTACGATAAAATGTCTTTTTTTTTTTTCGCGAATAAAAAAAAGGCACTTGATAAAATTTTACCAGGATTATTAATTTTATCGTTTCGCGATTGCACTACTAGTATGGTAATTTTTAATCGTACGTTTTTCTTTAAAAAAATTTTACAATGTAACTCTAGTTTGTCGTAAAAGGGAAAAACACGCTGGAATTATAATTTTGTTACTAAAAGAACAACAGATTTTTTCATGCAGATTTTACGATTCAAACAGTTATTCATTATAAACGAAAACGTTTGCAAATAATTTTCACTTAATAATTAAATAATAAATGTAAACTTACACGAAGCGATTTTACATTAACACAATTTTAATGTAATTTTCGCAATTTTGAATAAAATAAAATATCGAATTTTCATCAACTCACTCGTGGCACTGTTCCGACGTCAAAAGAAAATCAAATTTTCTCACATTATAATTGGTTGGAATTGGCGTCCAATTTATATTTTTATTCCATGGTTTGGAGATGGGCGTGTAAATCCCGGCCAGCACTAATTGCAACGACATTTTCGTACGATCCGTGTCCGTACTGTAAGCGTAAACGTATTCCCGTTTATAATCTTCGCCCAAAAAGTTTCCGTAACGTTCCCTCAACATTGTACCCAGTTTGAACTCCTGCTTTTTTCCTTTCTGTTTTGAGCAACGAATAATTTTAATTCATTAACCGATTGATGTTTTTATTAAATAACGCGAACTATTTTTTTTTTTTTTTTTAATTTGACTGCTTGCGCTAATTAAGTTATTTAAATTAATAATGTTTGTAATTGAATCTTATAATCATTGCGATAAAATGTATTTCAGTTAGCTTATGTCAACAAATTTCGCGAAAAAAATACTTGTATAAGCGAAGCTAAAATCGTCAAGTTTTAACGTTATTTAATTAATAATCAATTATATGACTCTCTCGATTGATACAGAAATATCAGCGGTATTAAAGTAAGTCTTATCAGAAATCAACTACTTTACGTAATAATATTATTACGATGTACTAATTATCTTACGTTCGTTAATTGGCCGTAACCGTAAATTTTGTAAATTGAATGGTAAGGATCGTTCGGGTAACTCTCGTTGAGTTCAATTATACGATCTCCGTGCCTGAAAAGCTGTAAAATAAAATTATTTATTTAATATATAAAAAATCTTTATAAAAGAGTGTCCACGGAATAAAACATATATATATATATATATATATATATATATATATATATATATATAAAGAATATGTTTTAATAATTACCACTTGTAAAAGTTCAAGTTTGTAGTTGCTCGGCTCGAAAGTGACGACAGCCGCGGAATTTTTAACGATTGATTGAACAATTAATAGAGTAAAAAGATGAAACATCGTTGATGCTAACATTGCGGAAGCAAGAAATGGTAATAATAGATGGGAAACTGTCGGACTGCGAAGTAACTTTGAGTTCAACAAAATTTATATACTTAGGCCGGGGGCTGGTGCTCTTATCTATATATTGATTTCAATATGATGCGATAGCCAATTTTCCGTATATACGTATTTTTATTTTGAAAAATAAAAATTAGTCTCCTCATAATGTTGTTTGTCTCGTTTAAGATAAGATAATCAATATTAAACTATCGATGAAGATAAGACCTACATAAGATTCATTTGTTTAATCTTATAACATAATTTTATTTTGCTTATATATTTATTATCGAGGAATCGCGTATTAAATTACACAAATATTTAAAATATTTATTTGCGTCACGAGCTGCTGACAATATTTTTTTTTTTTTTTTTTTTACGCTAGGATAAAAATTACTAATGCGATATGAAATTTCACAATTTTATAAATAACTATTGCTCAAACTATTATCTACGTGTGTTGCTGAAAAGACGTCTAAGAATAATTCGTCAAAAAAAAAAAAAAATGATTATGAAGATGGATTAATTATCGAAATAGAGCTTATTATCAAGTTATCTATTAGAAATTTGAAGAATGATGCGATTACTGACCATTGAACAACCCGTGAGTTAATTTTTTACAAGAGAGAAGAGCTAACTTAACAAAAGCGACGAATCATTACAAATGAAACACTAAAATTTATTATTGGATAATATTATATAACCGATTTTATCTAAATAAAATATTTAATTTAAAGAAATAATTAATTTTTTGTTATTTTTTTTTTTTTTTTTTTTTTTTTTTAATAAAATTAAGTCTTTCAAATACAGTGTTTCTTTCAATTGAGTGATAATTATTAAATGCAAACAGATGAAATTGAAGTAAACATTGTCGAGTACAAATATTTGATGTATTATTTAAAGATTAAGTAAAAAATTAATAACGATATTTTAATTATATGAAATTTTAATTTATTTCAATCCTATATTATTCCCTTCACAAGAAGTACATTAAAATGAAAAAAATATATTATGGATTAAACGAACTTTTCATTTAAATTTTTTACTTTGTTTAATATACGAACGTGAAGTAATATCTTGAATAATTCAAATCATATTTTATTATATTAGCAAATATTAAAAAATTATATATATATATATATATATATATATATATATATATATATATATATATATATATATATATATATATATTTTTTTTTTTTTTTTTGTCTATAATACATTATAGAGACATTGCTTAAAATGCTGATTATAGAATCATCCAAAAAAAAGTTATTTAAAAATATAATGATGAAACATGCAAACATTTAAACAGAAATTTTCAACATATCATTCTGATATTACACGTGTTGGGCAACCGATTAATTTTATAAAAGTACCGATTTTTTCATATATAAAAAAAAAAAAAAACTTTTAAAAATGTTTGATATTCTAAAAATATAATAAAATATTGCACGTATAATATACTTAAACGAAGGATAAAGAATTTTTCATAAGAGGAGAAAAATAAGCATTGAATTAATGAATAACGAATTTTAATATAATAATAATAATAAAAATTCGAAATTTTATACTTTATAAAATTTATCGTTTAAAATAATTTATTTTTAAGAATTATTTTAACGCCCGATTTATTAACATGTCGACCATCTCTGCGTGTTATGATAATAGCAAAATTATACCGCAAATTATGCGCTACACACGGATTTATTAATAAGATGTATATTGATCCTTTGATCTTAGCCTGTGTTAACCTTATTAAACTCCATTAATTCTATTAGAAGATAAATTGAACAGCATTGACATGTTGGATGTACAAGCTTTTGAGTTTGTAAACCATTTACTTCGTCTTTTACAATAATTTATATCAAAAGGTTAATTTATCGTTTGAGGAACATATTGAATTATTACTTATTAAAATTATTCGATCAATTTCATATTTGTTTTTTTTTTTTTTTAAATTTTTTTTTTTTTTTTACCAAGGAGGGAAAGTAAACATTAAAATTAAATTAAAATGTGAAAAATTCATAGTTGATATTCAAGGCTTTTTTAGAATAATAATCGGAGAAAAATGAAAATTAACATATTTATACATACAATAAAAAAAAGATTACGTAATTAATGAGAACTTAAAATTATTTGAACAGTAAAATGAAATAATTAAATTTTTTATTAATAATCCAAACGATTTTACTATAATTACATTATTCATTTTTTAAATGAAAATAATAATTAAGTTATTACGTTTACATAAAATTATTGAACTTATTGTGTTCAAAACTTTTTTGTACATGTATTCAAACAAAATTTCTGTTAATCTAACTAAATTTACAAGACTCAAACCCGAGGGGTTCGAAGCCTCGGATTTATTTTTCCAGTAGCATTGGCATGAAATAAAAAAAAAGAAAAAAAAAAAGTTTTTCAAAACAGCATACAACTGTCGAGAAAAAACAATGCCAAGAGTATTATTAATTTGCCGGAAGAGAAATTTTATCAAAAGACTCGTATGCTAATTTTTTGAAACTTAATTCTCAAAATAAAGATGTACGTGTAGACATTTAAATCTACCCGTTCTGCCTGCAGATGAATAATCGAAAAAAGAAAGATTCGTTTCACACGTTAAGGATGCACGAATCTACAATTATTTGGAAGAGAACACGGCCGTAATAGGCATCGACGTATATAACACTATACATGTATATATATATTGAGAGAGAGAGAGAGGTATATATAGGAATATAGGAAAGGTGTGCCAAATTCACGTGCACAATAGAAAAATCGAGCGGCTCTGGATATAACTCATCATCCGTGATCCGCGCACAAAGAGAATACGTCGAAATTTAAATGCCCGAACGGCAAATACTCCGAGGATAAAATTCTTTTGTGCATTTTGCGAAATTACTTAACGAGAATGCAGAGGAAAGATAAATTTATTTCGCTCTCTCTTTTACGCGATCGGCTTTCCTTCGCCTACTTTTTTTCTTCTTCTTCTTTTTTTGAAGACTGCTTAACATACTAGCGGATCTTACAAGAATAATCTTGATGATCCTTTTCGAGGTCTTACGGGTTAATCTCGTTTAATCTCCTATACGTATACGTTTATCATACATATATATATATATATATATATATATATATATATATGTGTGTGTGTGTGTGTGTGCAGCGTCTAAATAAAAATCAACGTAGGTATAATAAATTTTAATAATATATACTTCCTGCATATGTATATTAGCAATAGAGATGATTTTTAACGAGATAATTGAAATCTATCGTAATTAACGTCCAATAAAATAAAATTATCGAGACGGTAAAATGACTAATTTAATTAATAATTGTGACGAAAGGATTAATTACTTTTTTTTTTTTTAAATAGAAATTTTTTTAATTAAACTATCATTTTAAAGTTAAAATTTTTTAATTTAACGAAATAATGATAAATGTTTAAATCTAGTTGTAATATTTGAATAACTAATTTATACTTATAACAGATAATTTGAAAATTCAATTATGGAATTAAAAAAATTTAATTCTTAAAACTAATTTTATGACAATAAATATATCAATCGATTTTCGAAAGTCGCATTACTTTTTTTAAAAAAACTCATTTTCACAAAATCTTAATTGCATACTAATTAGAAACATTATTAAATCATTATAAATAAATATATGACTAAAACTAAATTCATTGGAAGAATTTTAATCTTTTATAATAAGAATCGTTGATAAAATTCAATTGCCAAAGTACAAATATAAAGCCGGTATTTCAACACGCAAAAGCTTGTAATAATCTCCACTGAGCGAATTCAGAATAAAAATTAATGAAGAAGTTAACGTTTAACGCAATAATAATTAATAATCGCCTTACTAAAGTTAAATCACAATGAACGGATTTCGATTATTCACAAAACGTTACGTTGCTAACGAGAAATTAATAATAAAACAAAACCGAAACGTATTTTTCCCGCTAAATCTGCCAAGTGCGTGATTTACGAGGGTCAAAGAAACTGATAAACCTACAGCTCGGAAGGGAAGGAAGAAGAAAAAAAAAAAAAGAAAGAGAAAGAGAGAGAGAAAGAGAGAAGCAAAGCTCGGCGCATTGATCGAAGCGTAAATAACTAATAATTTATTTTGGTGCGATGAACTCCGTGAAAATTTAATTTTATGTAATTTTCAAACTGAAAAATAAAACATGGAAAAAAATATATAGCGTCGCAGTATATACAAGTGATAAGCTATCACGTAGACCTTATTTATCGATGAAAATAAACGTCGAGTACATTGTTAAGAGGATAAGTGTCGTACAGCGATCTCTCGGAACAGATAACGATTTTGTATAAAGCATAATATTGAAAAAGAAAAATATGTGCAGTGATTTAAAACGATCTATACAAAAGTGTATGAAAATAATTTTAAATTTTGTTGTGATCGTTAAGACTTTTATCTCGTCGATTAGAATTTTATTTAAAAATATATCTGAATAATTATTTTGTAATGTAATCTACGATGTACAATAATAGTTACCATAATAGAATTGATGCGTTACTATCGACATTTATGAAAAACTTCTTTATTTTCTTATAAATCCATCTGCAATCGATATTGCCTTATCTTTCTTTCAAGTTAACTGAAAAGTACAAAATATAATCAGCTCATTTTTCTTTTCTTCCAATCAATGTATAAACTTTTTTTTTTTATCGTTAAACACTTATTCAAGTGTAAAATATCGTTCGAGCATTTTTAAAAAAAAATTTAACATCGTATATTAAATTTATAAGCGTATAAACTCCCTCGTCTTAAAATTGATGCGACATGAAAAGATTTATCGATTGTATTACCAAAATTCATCGATCAAAAGAAGCCGTACTTAACTGACTTTGAAACATTAACGTCGTTCTTTGTGAAATTGACAATATATGTTCTAAACAGTTCATGTATATATCTCATCGTCAATAAGTAATAATTCTTATAATAAATTTTTATCCAGATAATATTTATGTGCATTCATATTTTGATTATATTTATTGGAGAAGCAATCTCTTACCTTATTAATTAAATGGAATAAAAATGAAATGATATCGGAGAAATTGTACGTTGCTTTGATATTGATAAAATTAAAATTCTCGGTAGTAGTTATAGTAAAATAGATATCAGAAGGATCATATTAATAAATTTATCAGACTGTAACTTGAAAGCAAATATTACTTTGTTATTATTATAAAAAATTGCTACGCGATCAATTAATTATCGAAGAATTTTTTTCAAACAATTTTTTTTTTCTTTCAACCATTGTATTCCAATTTTCATAATTTATTACTGAAGAATATATTTATTTCTTAAATTTTATTATCACTTTTATTTTATAAGCATATTAATTTTAAAAATTAAGATAATTAGAAAATCGAAGAAAAAGTTCGAAGTCTATTAAATTAACGAGTATTTGATTGTCCCTTATTTAAGTGACCGAATTCATCATCGCACAAAATTCTTAACTTTCCAGCGTTTTTCTAATTATAGTTCTGGAGTATTTTGTTTTTTATCTGATTTGAAAACTTTTCTTTCTCTCAAACTTTTATACCCCATTAAAGTCCGCGCATCTCATTACTATATCTTGTATATACATCTACTTTTTTTTTTTAAAAAGATTACACAATTTAGTTTATCGAACTTTTTCCAGTTTATATCTGGAAACAAAAGACTGCCAGTCTTATCAAAAAAGTGTTATTTTAATAAAAAGAAAGAAAAAAAACGATAAACATAATAAAAAAAGAAATCTTTTCGCTCGAGCGAATGTTTTAGAGATAAAACCGCCTATAATTACAACGTATACTTATATATTTTAATTTTATTCCGCTCTATTAGACAAAAACGAGTTTATTTTCACAGTTGAATACAATTTAATCAATTTCTCAAAATCAAAAATTAAATAAAAAAAAGAAAAAAGAAAAAACGAGGAATAAATCGAAAACGATCCCCTATTTTACTAGATCAGCGTACACCAGAACGAAAGGAAAAAAAAAAATTAATCCGGCGCAATTCTTTCAACGAAAAAAAAAAAAAAAAAAAAAGTAAACGAGTGAAGAAGACAGAGCGGCGTGCTGTAGAAAAGGAAGCATCTGTGTACTACGCCAAGGATCGCAAAGCAACAACGGCAACAGCAAAAGCATCCAGATTCCCTCTCTCTCTCTCTCTCTCTCGTTTTCTTTCTCCAGGTCGTCTTTGCGCGAGGGCCCGTGGACAAATGATACAGACGTCGTATAAAGGAATGAGATCGAACAATGGGCCTCGATGTATATACAGCTCTTCCTCTCCCTCTTTCTCTTCTTTACCTTCGAGTCGAGACTGACAAAGAGACCAAGAACCGAGCGAGACGGAGATAAAGGCGGAGAAGGAGACACGTGCTTTTCTCCGCGAAAATAAGAAAAAAAAAAGTATCAACGTCATCCTTCTCTCTCTCTCTCTCTCTCTTGGCGCGCGTACACAGACACGTATTTGAGGACCTTCTCGCACACGTACACGCACACCCGAGATGTACAGTTTCACCATTGTTACATTACGGCTATTCAAAGCCAGCCTGCCAAAGTTGCAGTATACGGGAATACAAGATGACGTCTTGAAAAAAGAATAAGAAACTGCGTTCTTCTGTGCGTTATACGCGAGAGTTGTTAACTCATTGCACATAATCGTAATATATGTATTTGTACATGCCAGAGAGAGAGAGAGAGAGAGAGCAAAAGATGCATTTATAAACTTTTATACGTTGATAACAACCGCGATGATAAGGTCGTTATGAGTTACGTGCATTATATATATACATTATCCGTATGTTTATAGAGATTTAATTTATGTTGTCGGGAAAAGCCAAGTACGAAAGCGCTAATTAGATTTATAGCTACATGTACGTATACACGTACAGCTTATTTTTCGAAAGCTCATAAGGTAAACGCGTGCGAAATGTTTCAAAATTTCTAGTAAACTTCAATTGAAATTTCGAATGGCGTACGATGATAGTTCTTCTAAAACGTTTGAAACATGTCAACACCGGAATTCACAAAAGATCCTATAACGAAATTTTCTTATCGCTCAGAGTCTAAATATGAAACGTACATCCGTATATATTTTTATATACGCTCCGTAAGAATTAAATTACTTGATTCTAAATCATGTCATTTTTTTTCTTTATGTAATCTGTATATATTGGGTCATTGTATAAGTCACGATACGATCGTACTATCACTGAACATGTTCTGACAAGTTTGCCTCTCGTCTTTTGTTTTCTTTGTTGCTGTATTTCATTGCGTAGAACACACTCCTAACTAGTGTGATTTGTGCGACTAAATAAATAAGTTTGTATTATTAATGTTTTGTCATTTATTTTTTTATAACGTATCACTATTAATGCAATGACCCAATATATATATATATATATGTGTAGTGTGGAAAGAAAGGTTTACATTTTTTAAAAATGAACAATAACTTTCATTAAAATGTTGAATATTTAACTTTATTTAATGAGAAATAAATCAATTATCTAAATCTACTTACGTCGCTTTCATCAAATATATTAAATTATTCGAAAATCAAGAAAGCGATATTGATAAAATATTTCATATTGAACGAAATTATTATTATAGAGATTCAAAACATTAACGACGATCGTAAAATTTTACATAATTAACATATAAAGCACTTATAAGCTATTTTATATCTGATTCTCGTCACCAATCACCATCAAAGTTAAGCAGCATAGCGAGCAATTTATTAATACCGATACTCGAATGAGTGCCCGAACTCCCGTGTGCTATTGGCACTCGCAAAGTGTCCCTCCGGTGGTAGCTTCAATCGATATAGATAGACTAACACCGGGTGTCCATATATATACATTATATCGGAACTTTTTCGAACGCAACTAGAGATCTATACCGTGAACCGGACGCAAGCATAATTGTACCTTAAACAGCTCGTGTACTTTGATTAGCGGCACATTGCAGTCGTAAGCGGGGAAATTAAAAATAAAATAAAAAATAACGAGGGAAAGAATCTATTTGATTTAAATATCGATACATTTTATGCGTAGAGTAAGGCAAAAATTAAAAAAAAAAAAAGCTAGTTATATTTAATGAAAAGTAAAATTTACATTAAGCCGTATTGCTATAAAACATACTATACTACATCAAATCGATTTGATCAAAATGATACTTCGGCATAATAATTAAATATTTACTAGCGCTTGTTTGAAAATAATCATATTTTCTTTGTAGTGTGCATTCATATTTATTTACATTTGTAAACTAAACCTTTGTAAACAGAATGTCGATGTCTTTTTTATAAGCGGTAAATATTTATTTTGTATATTTTAAAATTTGTTTTTTTTTTTTTTTTTTTTTTTTTTTATTATAAACTCATTTATACAAAAAAATCAATGTTTACAGGCGCCATTTTTTTTTATATTACGAGGATGATGGACGCGATAACAAAGTATTACGTCGAAAGCAGGTGTAAGTAATCTAGAAAGAATGTCTTGACAACTAAAGAAAATTCAAATTTTTGGTGCACGTTTGGAACGTGTATGTGTCATGTACGGTAGGTACTTCGCAATTCAAACCCGAAAGTATCATATGTAAATTCTTCTCCGTCGTACATATAGAATGGAAAATACGCGTCGCAGGTAGTAACCTATAGCGACGTATACGAGCTAAAAATAAAATATTTCGTGCACTGTATGAAAAAAAAAAAGGAAGGAAAAAAAAGAAAAAAAACGAATAAAAAAAAAAAAATATATAGAGCGCGTGACGTGACAATTTATTTATGAGATATCGCGCGATAATATTAATCGATAAATTCCTTACAATCGTATTTAATAATTTTATTCGATAAAAAATGTTTTACTGATATATAGAATACGTCTTTTCTTTTTTTTTATCGATGTTAAAAAGGTACTTTTGAAAATTTACAAGAGAGAAAATATATTTCTTCGTTCGTTCGTTCGTTCGTTCGTTCGTCCATTTTCGTAGGTGTTACGTTTTATGCGAGAAATTTATATTTACATTGAGATAATATACTTGTAGGATAAAAAGAGGTACACTTACGAAACTTTAATTCTATTTAAATGGCGCGTTGACGCGCGAAATGTCTGTGCTTACATTTTATTCAAAATTAACTAAAGCCAAAACGTGCATTCAAGTATGACAGAAAAAAGTTTAAAAAATTTATAAATACATTTGAGATCGCGTCAAACAACGAAGTAAAAAAAGAATTCATATATTATAAAAGTCAAACGATGTGATAAAAAAATGCTAAAAAAACATATGAAATCATAAATGCGAGCGTAAATTAAGCTCTCATAATGAAAATCATTTCAAAAAACAAATTTTAATTTGAAAAATTATCTATGTAAAGTCTATTCAACCTTATCCCAAAAAAAAAAAACATATCCAAGCGTTATCCAAGCGACGGCGTAAAGAAAGTTATGCGATATAAACACAATGCATCGCTAACTCTCTGTCACTCTCTCTCTCTCTCTCTCGCGGCACTCTAATACGTCCGCTAACTCGTTACCTTGCACAATGCACATGACGCGAGAGAATAAGAGAGCGTTATATATCTATTTGGTATATCGTATGATTTATTCGTAACGTGAACTCACTCACTCACTCTCGAGGAAACTTACAACTGTTCGTACAACAAGTTAAACGAGCAGAGAGAGAGAGAGAGAGTCACAGAGAGAGAGAGAGGCAGGGAGAACATTTAGAAACTAATCAATTTAGGACATTCGTGATCTCTCTCTCTCTCTCTCTCTCTCTCTCTCTTTCTCTATTACTCTCTCATTCTCACTAGTGGTATATAAAGGCGCGCGCGGGCGAGAGAGAGAGAGAGAGAGAGAGAGAGAACTTCGGTACTCCCATTATGTACGTATGCCCGCTTCGTCTATTCATATATCTATACGCGTATGCATACACGTAACCGTATGCATGCATCTCTCGGTACGCTTTCCTCAGAAATGTCTTTGGCTGACTAGTTCTGAAACTGCGAAGCTCCCGGTACACTTGGCCCTTCTGAGAAAACAAGTTGCTCCGTTGATTCTGAAGAGACGTGCTCTCTATTCGCTTACCCGAAGCATCTCTATGTCTCTATATACCTGTATAATATACATATAGATCGGGAATATGGTTCGCGTCACCGGTTGATAATAGCGTCGAGATGGGAGTTAACGGCTCGAAAAGATTTCCCTTTTTTTATACCGAGCTTTTATTGTTCGTTAAATCGTATTTTTCATCGATTATTTTAAATAAATTAATCGACGTTCGTTTCAATTTTAAAACGTACAATTTTACTTTTATCCTTAATTCAACGAAAAATTTCTATTTCAGTTTGTAACAATTGTCAAAACTTACAAGGGAATATCCAAATGTCAGTTGACAAAATTTAAATTAACAAAGTTCGCAGAAGTAATGCATTCAGGATCACAAAATGTAATTGTAGTTTCTAAACATTGAATTTTCATAAATTAAATGTTGAATCTCTTTATCTCAAATCTTGCGCATTTGAATTTTTTATTTTTTATTTATTTATTTATTTTTTTTGTCTCAAATGTTTAATTTACGTACTAGTCATCGACGTACGATAGACATATAGAGAAGAATCTTTGTCGGATACAATAATTATTGTGATTAAAATGTAAAAAGTAATTTAATAAAAAGAGAAATTTTTAGATCAATATAAAATTAACATTTTTTTTTAATAAAATTTGATAATTTTTTTAATTCATCAATTGATAATAAATAATGATGTTTGGTTAAAATTTTTTGATATAATACAAAAAAAAAAAAGCGACCGTTTTTATTATCATATAAAGAATAGCGTCGAAATAAAATGTATAAATATTGACAGAAAAAAAAAAAAAATTCAATATATAAATAAAATAATCATAAGCACAAAGATATGCGAATGGAAGTAAGATAGAAACAAAGAATAATGATATAAATAATTTTTTTTTTTTTTTTTTTTGCAGTCCACGATAAAGTCGAGATAAAATAACTCGAAAGATAATTTTTAACATAAATCAACGTTTTCCCGAAGAGAAGGAATATCAAAATATAATAAATGCAACATGGCTTCTTTTATTTTTATGTCCAAAGCGTAAGCAGATTCCGCCATATTTTTCGCAAAGGAAAAAATATGACGAAAATGGGAAGTGAAGCAATAATATACCCGTTATTGATATAAAAAACGATGACTATATAGCATAACGTGCAATGTTTTTTAATAAAATATCTTTATTTACGAAAGGAAAAAACGAAACAACGCCAACAAGCGACGATATAATAAAATACTACGATATACTAAGTCGATTGAAAGAAAAGAAAAAAATAATGAAAAAAAAAAAAAAAAAAAAAAATGAAAAATAAAAATGAGAAACGTGTAACGACGACACCATCGATGAAGCGCTTACTTTTGTAAAAGATACCTCATAAAAGGACGAAGCCCCGTAGGTTTACGTATATAGATATACTATGCGCGATGTATATACTATATATACGTATTCTCACTGCACGTGCGCTACTATGATCGCGTTTCCGTTCGCGTTCCGTCTCTTTTTCTCTCTCTCTCTCTCTCTCTCTCTCACTTTTTTTATCTTTTAACTCTTTCTCTCGCTGAGAAGTGCCATTAAGGCAGGACTCGCGTTTAATTTTCAACTCGCGCGCTCGTGAGAGGGAACCTGATGCGATATTAAGGCCGTACTCTTCGGTATATGTATGTAGAGCTGAAAATTCTGATTAAAAAATATTTTCGCGTTTTTTAAAAAGCCTTAAATTCTCGCGGGCCATCGCCCGCGAATAAATGACTTGCTTGCGCTATTCGTCTTCATTTCGTCAAGTGCGAGCGACGATAAAGCGACGGGTTGTAATTAACGCTTAAAATGTGCTCGATTTTATTTCGTTATACGTTTTATATACAAGTTAGCGAGTTATAAGAATGAGCGAGGAAGTGAAGGAAAAATGAAAAGTATGTTTTTTTTTTTTTTTTTGTTTTTTTTTTGTTTTTTTTTTTTTTTTGGAGGTAGGATAGGGAAGCGGAGAAACTCATTTGTTAATTAATTCGTTCGATAAAGTCCCTACCGCTACACGCGTATCAGCTTAAATAGCGTGCGATTATTATTTTTTCCTTTTCTTTCTCCCTTACCCAGCGGTGAATAATTTCGAGTCCTCGAAAATTTAAACGTTCGTACATTGCGAGTGTTTATATAATTTTATACTTTACATGCATAATTATAACGTATAATCAACATGTTCTACGTGTTGAATAATCTTAATCTTTTGCTTTCAATCGACGTTGCTCCTCGGCATAAAGGGAACATTGTGCGCTACTGCTAAGTGTCAAAGCAATCGCGATGTTTCCGTATTAATTGAATGTGTCTTTAATGGATTTTAAAAATATACCCAAATGAATGAATGTTACTGTGCTCGTGAAATGTAATTAAAATATGTGTCAATGTTGAAGATGTGTAAGCTCGAGAGGAATTTTTAATGAGCGTTTAAAAATTCATTATCTTGGAAAACGGGACGTCAATATTGTGGAGTAAAATTTTTATTCTTTTAAAAATAGGATAATAAATGTTGTTAATATTACGGGAACAAGATGATTTAAAGTATAATTAATATTTTACGAACCGTTTTATCTCATTCAATAACTTATTTTTAGAAGAAAGAAAAATAAAACATCGGTGTGTTATAGCATGACTGAATATCTTCAATTTCCATATCGCTTAATCAAAATGTTTGTACAGAATAAACTTTAATCCTAGAGGGAAGAGTTTATCGATTCCGGTACACAAAATAAAGAAGGAAAGGTTTTATTTAGAAATATATTAGTAAAGAAGAAAAATTAAAAAATATTTAAGGCGACTAATAAGATGTCTAATAATTGCAAAAAATTTATATGGGAAAAAAGAACAAAGTAATTAATAGTGCAACATTAAGATCGAAAAATTTTATAACTGAAAGTAAAAGTATTTTATGCAATTAATACATATTACAGATGAAAAAATAAGATTATTTATCTTAACATTATGAATAATTCGTATGCAATGTAAGACAATAATTTTTTATTCGAATCCACAATTACCAATTATTTTTATTTATTTACTTTTTTTTTTATTTGAACAATTTCGAACATGCGCATGCATATTAATGATTTACTAATAAAGTTAATAAACCGAATATAATTGATAAACAATAACAATAAAAATATTCCATAACGAGTACAAAGTACAGCGTAAGAGAAAGGCTCAAGAGAGAGAGAGAGAGAGAGAGAGAGAGAGCAGGGATATACGTAATTGTGTATGCACGCGTTAACTCACTCGTATTCGGGCATTAGCTCACAAGTGTATGATGGCAATGTATACGATATAAAATGTATACGAATACAAATGTATACGAATAAAATAAACTTTAAACAATTTAAAATCTTGTAAAAAATCGCGTTAAAACTTTTTAAACGGTATTTATGTGTTTATGCATACATGCATATATAAATAATATTTAAAACAATTGTTTCGATGAGTTGACTAAATGTCCTTCGACTCGTTTGCGATAAAAATAGTTGGTTGCAGGCTCAGTGAGTTAGACAAGGAGAAAATTAGTTGTTAGTCATTACCGGCAATTCTTATGGAGTATGGTATGTAGCCTTGGTATAAATTTTTTGAAAAAAAAAAAAAAAAAAAAAAAAAAACTATCTAACGGTATTCATTATCTGGAAATGAAACGACCACTGTGACGATTTATTCCATGAAAAATAATCTTTCCTGACATTTGTATTAACTATATGACGTTTTACACATAAATATGAAATAATTGTTAAAGTTTAACAAAATAATAATAGAATTTTTGTTTTGAAACAAGTTCAAATTTTGTACATACTAATTCATAGCTTAATTATAAATTTAAAATCATTTCCGATATCGAATTTTATAAATAATAGAAGTAGGTACAAAGTTACTCTGAAAATTGTCTCATTTATTCTTTAATTTATAGCTTACGCAATAAAATAAGAATCGAGTCGTGAATCATAATTAATCTTACGTCTTGAGGTGCAATACTTGAAACGCATATATTTATTGAATCATTTTTTTTTTTTTTTTTTTGTAGTTACAATAATTTATATAACGTAACGTAAGATTTGATTCTTCTTCTTCTTTGCTTGCATAATAATAAACTTTTCATTTATCCTTTTCCATCTGATGCGCGTTATGTAATTAATGAACGTTCTCTAATTACCGTAGTTCTGCTGTTTTGCAATAAATCATATACGCGGCCCATGTTTTCGCAAAATAATAAACGTTTTTGACTAAAAATTAATTATTTTTTAATTCTTAATATTAAAAGTGCATTAAGCGCCACGAAATTTACGTGTAACTAAAAAGATTTGCTTCTCATTGTATTTCCACGATAATAAATTAATAAAATATTACCGAGATTGTGTTTATAAAATTTTTGCATTTATAAAAAGCATACGTAAAAAACTTTAATAAATATCAAAATGTTGCGTTTAAATTTTATATTTATAAACATAAACGCATACGAATAAATAAATCTATATGAAATTATAATTAAATTGTAAGATTTAAAAAATCTTATTTTATGATTAAAATAATTTGAATTTTTTACAAAAAAAAAAAAAAAAAAAAAAAAAAAAAAAAGAAAAAAGTTTATTTAATTCGTTGAAACATGTGTGTTTGGAATGTAAATTATTCTGTAGATATAGATTTGACTTTTTGGGGTTAAAATCCTCATTAGAATAGTAATGACACGAGATCGCGATAAATTCTAATAGATTTGTTTTACGCATAACTAGCCTGAAAAGGACTTATTTAGCACGTGACTACCAAAACAGGACATGTCTTATTAACGGTAAGTAATTTTGCAAACGAGCTTTTTTAATCAAAACGTTTTAAAAAGATAAATAAATATTTTTTATTTGTTATTTTATATATATATATATATATATATATATATATATATATATATATACTAAGAATTATATTTTATTAGTAAATAAATATTCATTTAAAGAGAAAATAAATCTTTACCTCGCAACATTTTTAATAGTGTTAATATACAAAATATTTTAATATTTTTGAATTTTAACAATGAGCTTAATTTTATATATTATTTTATTCATTAAATTATTCTATCTGGTGAAAGATACCTTTTTGTACAAAGACCTAAGTGGAGTTTTCTCTCGCATCCTGTATAATTTATAAGCAAAATAATTTTAATTTTGATAACTTAAGTAAATAATTCATAATAAATTAATTTAAAATATTTTCAGTAGTTAGAATTTTTTCACTCTTCTCAACGTATAATAAATAAATATAAGAACAAGAAAATAAATTATAAAATAACGTATAAGTTTTAACTAGATTACGTAAAAATTGTATAAGAAACTGAATTTTTAATCAAACTTATTGTTTGTTGATTATTGTTGACTTTTCTTAAAGGCGGTTACGTCAAAATATTTTGAAAAATTACCGTTGTAATTATTTTTGATTTTTAAAAAATGTTGAGTTAAATACACGGTAGGTAAATAACGCATTACGAGTAATTGTAAGATAGATTTGGATACGGCGAACAACCGCAAAATAAACTCAGACTGCAGGGAGCAAAGGAATCCGTAGAATCGTGCAAGTAAACAATAAATTCCGAAAATTGCACTTGATATGCAAAGCACCGCGGAGAGAAATTCGCAATTTCTCGCGCGCAAAACCCACCGGGCGCTTCCTCCCTTCGCCACGAAATTACCCGTGTCCTGTAGAACCGGGCTACTTCTACCCTTAACTTACACAATCGTAGGTTGGTATGTATGATTACGTTTGTGTTATGCAATCTACATATACCTATGCATACATACGCGCTAAAACTTGTGTATATATATATATATATATATATATATATATACACGAGTAACGCTTAGGTTCACTTTGCGTGCCGTTCGCCCGTTCACCTTTCTCTTCACGGCGCTCAGTCGTTCACCAGTTTTCCTCTTACCTCTCTTACTCGCTCTCATACATATACCTCTCTCATCAGTCGGTCGCTCGGTCGCTCGGTTTAACAGCAACTACCCGATCCCCCAATGGCCCAGTCGACTACGAGACGCTACGAGCGTAGCATCGTACCGTTATATCGCTACTTCGGAGAGTCGAGAGCAACTCTTCGCTGCGCATGCGCAATCCAACGGCAGCTGCTCACTCTCGCTCCGTCTTTATCCTACTCACGCGCCGAGTTCGTATCGCTCGGTGTGCCAGCTAGCCGCGACGTATAGTTTGAAACTCGCGGAGCGAACGAGCGCGCGCTTTATAGTTACAATGCAGTTCGCCACTTCTCCTTCGATCAAACTTTCGAATTAGGACTCTCTCGTGCGAAATCGAGCTCACTTTTTATAGCGGTTCACTCCTGCTGGCTATATCTTTTTTTCCTTCTCTCTCTTATTCTCGCTCTTCGTTGGTTTGAGGTTACCTTTTGGCAAAGACGAGGGAGAAAAACTGCCCGAGCGAGAAATTGACGATGAGTTGAGGAAAATCTACCGGGTTGCCCTTTTTTTTGTTTCTTCGCGTTGCTGTTGCACTGTGGAATCTCGTTGAAATAGAACAAAAGAAACCGATAGAAAATTTTAAAGTTTACATGAGTTGAAGGAGTAAACCGAGTAAGCCAAAGTGTTTCGAGGAATTAAACGCGAGAAGTGTATTAAACAGAAGTGGAAAGTTTCTTGTAGTGGAGTTGAGATAAAGGGAAAGAGTTTAAAAAAGAAAGACAAGCAGAATTGCGTCTTGATAAAATTTTATATTAAATGAAAAGCTGGAAGTTGCGGAATCAATCACGGATTTGACGATTGGGAGAGAATTAAAAGTTTTCGCGAAAAGTTTTTTAATACAATATTCCTTCGGGAGAGAAAAGCAGCTGTACTCGTTCTCGGCCTGAAATTAAATTGATAAATTTAACTTACCGGGATTGAATAAAGAAGATTTACATAAGAAAAAAACTCTAACTTATTAAATTCAAATTTGAGTATTTTATGTATACAGTGCATAATCTTTCGGTGATGCTCTTAAGAAATAAGACTGCATAAAAGAAGGTTAATTTTAATTATTTTTTTCTTCGTATTTTTAAGAGTACGAAAAAACAAAGCAAAGTTTTTTAAATACTTTGTAAAAATAAAATAAAACCGTGGTGTTATCAGCGTTAAAAAAGAAAAAAAAATTAGAAAACAACGCGTAAATTGCATCTTTTACACATTTAATTCAAAGAAAGACAAAAAGGATTTGCAGTATCGTATAACTCTTCTGGAATTGCGAAGATAAGAAACGAAAGGAGACAATAAAACAAACAATTGCGATTTTGAATGAATAATTTACTTAAGTAACAATTAAATCGCCTTTTATGCATGGAAATATAAAAAAGAAAAAAATTTTTACAACAATAATTTTTTCTTTGTTTCTTTGAAAGGTTAGAAACTGGCGGAAAAGCTATTTAAACATTGACAATACAGTAAAAATAATCAAAAAGTTAGTATTTATTTTAGATTAATTGAAGAACATTACTAATTGTAATAGTTAAGCAAGGATTAGCTAATTCTGGAAAATTAGATATTCAAGGGATTAAAACTTTTGTACATCAATATTCCATAATATGTCTAACTAAATAACAGGAAGACTCATATGGCTAGAGACCGTTAACCCAAATCTAACCGAAAAACTTTTCATTTAAATCCTCCGCAAGCTTCCTAAACGAAATAACGAAAACAGAACGCTTAGTGAAACAATCTTAGGCTTCCTATGTTTAAATGTAACGTATAATTCATAAGCAAACGTCGCAATTAATTAAAAGTATTAAATTTTGAAAAATCGAGTAAAGGAGTAAGAAAAAAATTACTAGAATTTTTTGAATAAATTAATTATACATTCAAGAGGTACCGATCGAAAACAAAAACTATTTAAAAGGCTTAAAAACTTTGTTGAACTTTACAGTGTACGGCAGCAATCGCCAAACTAAATAACGCGAGTGAACACCGCAAAAAGGATTACACGCGAAAGCGAACGGCGCGCCATGGACCAACAACCGAAAAAAACTTTTCATTAAAGCCGCGCGGACGTGCGAGCCCAACTTTTCTAGACCTATATACCCGCCGTATATACACTAGTGCACAAAACCAAAGAAAAAAGAATAGGACCCGCGGAGCCACAAATTAAAAACAAAAGCATCAGCGTCGAAACGGAAAAAAAGTAGAAGCAAAAACAGAAGCTGCGAAAAGAAAAACAAGGAACGTTGGGTCACAATTGGTAGAGTCATTACTCAAGTCTAAGGGGTTACCGCATCAACCTTTCTCTTTCTCTCTCGGCAACCCCCGCAAAGGTTGACGACTTTTCCAATACACTCTTCGCAGCATCCTCGCGTGTCCTTGGCGACTTCATCTCCGTCTCTCATCGCTCGTGCGTAATATTCTCTTTCCTTTTCTCTCTCCCTCGAACACTTGAGGAAAGCAGGAATATATATACAAGGTAGGGGGAAGAAACGGTGCGTGTGTACCGAATACACAGAGGAGGGGGGAACAAGAGAGAGAAAGAAATCGATGAGAGTGCGTGCGGATTTGGTACGTACGAGAGAATAGCCGGCGCGCGCGCTCGACGCAAGCGGCGATGAATCAGTAAGCAAGAAAACGCGCGACGTTGCGTTTTGTGCACGACGACGCTTTGTTTATTCGTGCGTGCGCATTTAGTTCGTTTGCGAGTCGCGTGTATATACGTGTGCTAATACACGCATACTGTTTAGCGTCTCTCCAATTCTTGTGCTTTTGTTTTTTTTTTTTTTTTATTACGATCTCGCAGATTTTTCTGCGCTACTTTATCAAGAGTGCGTATTACTTTTCCAAGGAAAAAAAACGGTGTGTTTTTGTGCGTGTGCCGGTGTATGTGTATGTGTGCGTGACGAGTGAAAAATAAACGTTAGAACATTATCGATTAAAACGACAGATCGCTGTGATTTAAAGGCGACGCGAAGACTCAAAGTGCGTACATATACACACACGAACAAACGTATATATATATATATATATATATATATATATATATATATATATATATCTATATATGTGCACATAACCCCTGTATCGCACGGATACTGCGAGATGTGAATTATTGAAGGACCTCGTGGAAGAAAGTCTTAAAGAGCTGTAATCGTTACTTTTTCGAGGATTTTCAACGTTGGATTCACAATCATGTTTTCAGGTAAGATACCGTCGTAGCTCCGACGCTTGTTTGCATACATGTGCGCAGTGTTGTTCAACGCGTTTTATTGTTGTGGTAAGGGATCATTTCTGAGAACGAACTTTATTTCGAGGGTCAGTATAGGGTAGCGCTTCAAAATTACAAAATCGATTTTATTTCACTCACCTACTTTTAGTTAATTTTACGGCTTTTATATATATATATATATATATATATATATATATATATATATATATATATATATATATAAGTTTGATATTATTCTTTATTTTTATCTAATTATTTATTAAAAGTTAAATTTTCAATCTAAATTTTCAATTGTATATATAAAAAATAATTTATAATTAAAATAAAAAGTCTTATTTCAAATGTTAATTATTTTTTGAAAACAAAGAAAAATGTATTTGTTGCGTGTAAAACTGTAATGCATTGTCATTTATAAATACTTCTAACTGTATACTTTAGTTCTTGGGTACATAAGAAAATTATCAATATGCTAACATGTTGCATTACAAATAAATATTTTCACGTAAGTAAAATTTATATTCTTCAAAATAATAAATATATATTATACATTATTATTTTTTAAGAATGTTAAATTTTTAAATAAAATATAAAACATTTTATGTGTAAAATATGCATATTTTATGTAAAATAATTACATTTTAAATGAGTAGTTAAGAGAGTAAAAAAATATATTTTAATGTTTTTATGAAATACATTTTTTTTTTTTTTCAATGGAACAAGCATGTACTATTTTATATACTAAAATATTTCCATAGCAAAGTAACAGCTAATAAATACTCTAATATTTCATAAAAATTTGTTTATTGATATTTTGATTGCATTGAAAATAATTTTAGTTTTACCGTGATCCTACTATATAACTACTATATAAACACATATTTTTGAGCAAAAAAAAATAAAGACGGAAAATTGCGTTGTTTATAGTGTTGAAAGTTATAAAAAATGTAACGCAAATGTAGTGGACTAACGTCGTATATTTAACACTTTGCGTATTTTAAAGCAAAAATTTTTCATGATAAATTTTTTGTTTATTCGGTACCAATGAATAACGCCTTTTACTGTCTAATATTTTTTTTTTTTTAATTTATTTTTATCATTAAACTTGGATAAGATCTATATTTTTTAAGATAATTTTCGTCAAAATCCCTTTTAATTATTGATGCTTTAAACGTTCAAAAGAATAATCAAAATAATCATCGTAAATTTTGAAGCTTTTTAAAATATTCAGCAGAGACAATTGTAATTTTGTTCTATTTTTTTGTTTTAAATTACTACGAAGAAGAAAAGGATATTTGGTAAAAATATGTTCGTTCGCAAATGGAATATTCAAACTATTTAAAAACAAAACAAATAAAGTTAAATTATATACACACAGAGACACACGTGCATGTGGCACACAAAATGTCCCCGAGAGTTGGGCGCGTAATCTTCCAAATTGTGGAAAAAACCGCAGGTGCGTCTCTTTGCCTTTCCCACCCTTGTATCTAGGATGACCTCGGCCCGAATAATGTGTTGGAAGTGTGACAAGTTACTTTTTAAACATTTTTATCTCGCGCTGAGTTTTCATTATATTACAATAATAATACAATGAACGTGCATTACGTTGCGCTTATATGTATATACAACATACAATTTTTTTTTATCGGCTACTACAATAATTATTAAGCATATCTTCAAATAGTCTGCTTGCAATTATTATTTTATTAATATGTAATAATTAAATTGGATTAAATTTAGAGAAAATACAGAAAATAATTTTTATGTTTATATTATTTGATCACAAAAGAGAATAATTTTGATTTGCCAAAAATTCAATAGACCTTTTTATACTACTAATCTTATTCTTTGATTTGGAACATATCCATATTTGCACATATTCTAAATTATAATTAAAAATATTAGTGTAAGAATGTTCGGATAAGGTTGCGCATACATACTGTTTAATGCAATGCTACACATTAATTAAATATCCAAGATAACCGTTCAGCAGTGCACACAAAAGAGTAGTTCTCAATGCATTAAATTACGATTGTGCATTAATGAGAAAAACGATCGGAAAAGGTGAGACGTTTTAACTCTAATTAAAATCGCGCGCGCGTCATCCATTTAAGATAATAATCTTGCTACGTCTTCGAAAGCAAAACATTATTATCAGTCATTACTAACGCGTTACTCAGCAGTCTCGAATGGCTTTCGTGTTAAAGAAAATACTCGCGTTCTTATATATATATGTATATATATATATACAGTACTCTCCTATGAGAAGAGCAAAAGCGCGCGCAATAAAAATCGACTTAAAAGACGTGTATAATAAAGTGCGATGTCGTGAAACAAATGTACCGCTGGCAGAAGCCATCAAATTCGTTATTTTTATTAACTCGTTATATATATATAATACAATAAGAATCGTAAAGTTGCTCTCCAATGTATAACGGTAGTTTCTAGTTTGCCTTCGAGGGGGCGAATAGATTGAGAGAGTTATTATACTGCGAAATATTTCAGCGGGATGTATGTATACGGCTACTTTGTTTACAAATAACTATTAAACATTTTATTATCGAGGGACAGCATAGCATTACTGCGGTTGCTCAACAACTATTAAAGTCTGCGATGCATATTAGTAAGGAAAATTATTCTCGTCGTAAATGAACGAAACATACGTGTAAAGTTTCTGTGTCAGCTTATACATTACTCTAATACCTTTGGAAAGATCGAGGACGAAAATCTGATCGGATATCGAATTCATCCGATTACGATTGTTCCACTCGATGGAATTTATTATTAAATTATAAAATTATAATTTTTTTTTTAATATTTATTGAATAATAAATGATCCGTTATTTATCGATTGTTTAATGCTTCCGTAATTTACAGGTATATTTTATCCGATAATATTGATTTCGTTAATGTAATTCTTTCATTTTTATCTAACCGCTTAATATAATTAGTATGTTAAATACCGTACCGTAAACGTCACATAAATGACTGTAGAATTATAACTCGGTCAATGTAAAAATAATTATCGATGATCGCACTGATATTGGTAAGTGTACGGTTCAATAGATTATTACATTATGTCCGGTGTCGAGTGCTTTTGATTTATTTGAATCATAAAATCAATACGACGTTGTTGGCGTGATAAATATTAATAAAAATGCATTAGATTTTATTACGACAGCAGCCGCGGAATATTGATTTCTGAAACTTATTGAATAATAACAAATAAGTTATATAAATATACACCATCGTTGATTATTTATCAACCGTGAAATTAATAAAAAACAAACGATAAGTTTAGTTTGTATATTTGATAAAAAATTTGTTTGAATAAGTGTAAAAAACATTGCACAAAGAATGAAAATAAAAGATCTGAATAAAAAAAGAAAATAAAATAAGTCTGCCTTTATACTTATATGCTTTTTAAAAAGTTTGCACAAAATATAAAGTGTATTGTTTTTTATTGTTGACGTTCTTTATTTCAATAGTTGCGTTTATTTCAAAATGCGTTATTAATGCGTAATCTATTTAATTGTTACAAAGTATTATGAAATAAATTAGATTTGTTATAATAAATGCTTTGTTTAATTTTTTTTATGATAATTTATAAATAATAATTGCTCGTTTGAATTTTTGTACGAAAAATACTCGTTCGTTTATCTAAATATATCGGTTTATATCATTCATATTAAAGTTTTACGGATATGACATTATTATAAATTAAAAGCCTCATGATGTTCTTACAACTTTACGTTTATGTACTTTATGCGCCAATTTCCAGTTCTTTAGTGTTATATTAATGAGGTACGAAGATCACGAAATTAATTCGTTAAAATTTATTTAAAAATATTATATGTATCTTTTAATACAGCAGGCAATAATTTTTTTTCTTTTTTTGATATCTTCTCTTATACGCATGTTGCTAAAAGAATAATTTACTTGCCGCGATACGAAAACTATAAAAATAATATTTTTGTTATTGGTTAAAATATTTATATAAATTGATTGGATCACAGAATTTTTTATATTCAGATTATAACAGTAAAAAATTGTGCAGACACAAGTAAAAGATTTCTTCAAATATATTCATTTTAATACTTTTTAATCTGAAAAATATTCGTCTATTTTTACATAAAGTTTATAACTAATATATATATTAATCGTTGTTTTACATTATTCTTTACACGAAATTTATTTTAATATTTTTAATTTAAAAATTTTATTTTGTATTAAAATATACTGTACTAAGTCGTATAATGACAAAAGATTAATTGGAAGCCATAGTTGAAATAAATTTAAAAAAAATATTGTCTTATATTCGATTACGTACAACTTTATTTTTCTGA